>OY726517.1:40092423-40569003 GCA_963383655.1 Bathymodiolus septemdierum | reverse complement strand
CATCTAAATAACCAAGCCAAGAAAGACAACTCGCGATTGAGAAATTCTTTGTAGTTTATAAAAGAGAGTCAATTTCAAGCGTGATCATTCTTTTTGAATACTTCATTATGTCTTTTCCTTGTGTAATATGTTATAATGATGTTAGACCAAGACAGCATGTCTTAGAGTGTGACTCCTGCCTAAGATGGCAACATCGGACTTGTGGATCTGGTGTCACAGTACTAGAATACAGGAACTGGACAGGTGACCAGGAATATATATGTTCCGTATGTAGAGATGCTGAACCAGAACCAACAGAAGGATCAGTTGATTTTGAGGTGCGTCACATTTACGGAATGTATATACGAAAATATTTCATATCGTTTTAATCTTATTTTTGAATGGTTTACCACGTATACGCCACTCTCAACAATATTTCGGTTATATTAGAAAACCAACAACCAAGTAATTGACAAACATTATCAGAGAGGAATATTTAAATAAGCTGTACATTTATTTTGTATAATAAGTAATTGTATGCATACAGAACTATATTCATTCAATGTTTTTCAGTACACTGAAACAGTATCCGAGCATGATGTGTCCATGGTTGATGCTCTTGAAGGTTCCATTCCTTCATTAGATGGTACGTTCATCATTGAACAGCAAGACCACTGCCAGTCCTTCAATGTGTCTGTATAGTTTGAAGAAGAAGAGGTAATTGTTGAAAGGTATGTTCATATTTTTGCAACAAATGAATTTGAATTTTTGTGCTTAACGCCACTTTCAGCAATATTTCAGCTATATCATGGCGACCAGTTATAGTGGTGGGGGCAAGCAACTATTTAAAAAATATGTTTATGAACATTATGAAAAACAATTAACAGAAACACTTATTTATTAATAATGACTCTTCAAAACTTTTCTTATACTGTAAACTAAAATCTGATATTAAATTAGAACAGTGAAAGAAATTTCAAAAATCTTCCATTGTTGACAAAATTTCGCTTAAGTGATCATAACTTAGAATTTGCTATACCCAAAAGGATTTTATATGCAATAAATATTATTTAAACTGTTTCAGTGACATCGAGGATCCAGACCCTTCTGACTCCATAATAGAGGACCAGCCGGTCACATTTGATATAGTAGAAGACGGTAGCAACAGAAGGACAAAAAAGTTAGTTAATAGTGATGGTTACTCCTACACAGTTATGGTATAAATTGTTGACTATTTCAACAGTAATTAAGTTATATTTAAGAAAATAATGTAAGAATAGTTTGAAGATACTAAAGGGGAAATCAAATCTATAAATCGAAGGACAGACAACACAATGGCCAAAGGATAAATTACAAACAACGATCTACAAAACATACACATAAAACTAAAGATCTTGAAAAGATCTAAAAGCACTTGAAATAACTCGTATTGATTAATTAATTCATTGATTGCTTAACGTCCAGCTAACAGTACGACACATAATTATATTAGATGATAAATAATAAGAAGAAAAAAATTCAGATTATTTATATTATTTTCTTTTTTTCAGAAAACAGGTGCTCGTACAACAAACTGGAGATGTTGCGTCAGGAATAAAAGTGTATGGTGTAAAGCGACAGCTATACAGAAGGGTAACCAGTTTGTTCCAGGATCAAACCCGCATGTCCATTCCAGCGACCCTGGTTTGACCAAAAAGACAAAGATAAAAGCCCAGGTATTAAAGCATATATGCATTGCAATGTAAAATATGTGAAAGATTTATGTATCTGCTAGTTAACAATTTTTAATTTAATATTTTACATGGTTTTATGGTACAGTTGTTTTGTATCCGAGTTCAGATTTTAACTGATTTTTCTGACTAAATATAAGATACAGTACTATTGAAACAAAAGAAGCGGCCCATATTGGATATAACAGGTTTCTTTTTAGGCATTCTCTATTAGCGGTGATATTATGTTTATGTTTCAAAGATATTTTTAACAGCATTATTGGGTTTTTTTCAGGCTATACGAGAGGCATCACTTCATGTATACAAGTCAGCTGGTGACATTGTCCAAGACGCCATGAACGAGGTGATTGCCGACAATGACTTCAACCTACCCAACCCAACTTATGTTGAGAAGTCCGTGAACAGATTTCGCCAGACACTACGACCTGCTGAACCTACTGATTTGTCTTTTGAGGTATTTATTGTGTAAATCAATTTGTTATACAACGTTTTCAATTTTATGTGGTTATTGTATTAGAAAAAGTAAATTGAATAACTATACACTATGATACATGCATATTATAATAATAATGAATGAATTTGAAATAAACAACAGTCATTCTGTTTGAAAGAGGAAACACACAATATAAAGCGAATATTTTTATTGAATAACTATACACTATGATGCATGCATATCATTATAATAATTAAATATAAAGCAAATATTTTTTTTTTTATTATTACAGATAGATACAGATTTCCTTAATTGTGAAGACTTCTTAGTTGGTGACGTCACCGTTGGAACACAACGCCATGCTATGTTTGTCACACAGCAGCAACTAGACCTTCTAAAGAACACCAGACGTTGGTACTTGGACGGTACATTCAATGTGGTACAGAAGCCGTTTACACAGCTCTTCTCCATCCATGCCTTCGTCCAGAAAGACGACTGTGTAAAGCAAGTGCCATTGTGTTTCGTTCTCATGTCCAGTAGACAGAAGAAAGACTACACAGCAGTAAGTTCTTTTTATTTTTATTTTTTTAAATATCATAATACAATCATTCACCACAGAACATTCAGCTATATCGTTCTTTTATCACCACAGAACATTCAGCTATATCGTTCCTTTATCACCACAGAACATTCAGCTATATCGTTCCTTTATCACCACAAAACATTCAGCTATATTGTTCCTTTATCACCACAGAACATTCAGCTATATCGTTCCTTTATCACCACAGAACATTCAGCTATATAGTTCCTTTATCACCACAGAATATTCAGCTATATCGTTCCTTTATCACCACAGAACATTCAGCTATATCGTTCCTTTATCACCACAGAACATTCAGCTATATTGTTCCTTTATCACCACAGAACATTCAGCTATATTGTTCTTTTATCACCACAGAACATTCAGTTATATTGTTCCTTTATCACCACAGAACATTCAGCTATATTGTTCCTTTATCACCACATAACATTCAGCTATATCGTTCCTTTATCACCACATAACATTCAGCTATATCGTTCCTTTATCACCACAAAACATTCAGCTATATTGTTCCTTTATCACCACAGAACATTCAGCTATATCGTTCCTTTATCACCACAGAACATTCAGCTATATAGTTCCTTTATCACCACAGAATATTCAGCTATATCGTTCCTTTATCACCACAGAACATTCAGCTATATCGTTCCTTTATCACCACAGAACATTCAGCTATATTGTTCCTTTATCACCACAGAACATTCAGCTATATTGTTCTTTTATCACCACAGAACATTCAGCTATATCGTTCCTTTATCAACAGAGCATTCAGCTATATTGTTCCTTTATCACCACAGAACATTCAGCTATATCGTTCCTTTATCACCAGAACATTCAGCTATATTGTTCCTTTATCACCACAGAACATTCAGCTATATCGTTCCTTTATCACCACAGAACATTCAGCTATATTGTTCCTTTATCACCACAGAACATTCAGCTATATTGTTCCTTTATCACCACAGAACATTCAGCTATATCGTTCCTTTATCACCACAGAACATTCAGCTATATCGTTCCTTTATGACCACAAAACATTCAGCTATATTGTTCCTTTATCACCACATAACATTCAGCTATATCGTTCCTTTATCACCAGAACATTCAGCTATATTGTTCCTTTATCACCACAGAACATTCAGCTATACCGTGCCTTTATCACCAGAACATTCAGCTATATTGTTCCTTTATCACCACAGAACATTCAGCTATATTGTTCCTTTATCACCACAGAACATTCAGCTATATTGATCTTTTATCACCACAGAACATTCAGACGTTTATATTTAGTTTATTTTCGTATCAATGGTAAACATTTACTGGTACAAAACACAACTGCACTTACTAGACAGTTTTAATTCTTCAATAATTAAAACGTATTGGATGTATTTAATTATTTTGTTGATTAGTGTCCAAACTATTTAAGAAATATTTAACTTTGCATGTTGACAATAGTAAACAACAAAAATGGCGGACATGTGATTTCCCGGTCTGAAAAAAACAGTGAAACACATTGTTCTTGTTTATAATACGCACCCCTCCTGCAAAATAAAGAATTTATTTAATATCCAGCGCATTATGCACCAGTAATTACGGACATATTATCAAATTAAACAAACAACATAATGAAACAATGATTTGATTAAGAATTAAATAAACAACACAATTAATATGAAACAGGCACGGCCATGAATGCTCGCGAATCTGAAAATTATCTGGCAATTTCACGCTCATCCAGTGCATCAAAAAGTGTCGAGATTTTTTGGGCCGAGATATATCGGGGACGACTTTTTTTTTAGGGCCGAATCTAGTCTCATTCAATCGCAATTCGTAACTACTCGGCCATTCTCGCTACCCTGCAAATAACCTCGTACGTACCTTTGTACATAACTCGAATAATACTGCGCCCTCTATCGGTACTATCGCTGGATGAGGTTAATGTAGCGACCAGCGGGAGCGTAATATAACGACTGGATTATTCGGGTTACTTTGTACATAGTAGAAATTCTTCTTAAATTGCTTGCCGGAAGTTAAGTTAAGTTAAGCCGCACAAAAATATAGTCCACGATAATCCAATATGGAAGACATACTAAGTAAAATCTAATCATGCAAAAATAATTAAAACTTTAATTGAAATATAGAATTTTTTTTTAAAATATAACTTTATAAAACTTTCATGTAACTGACATGTGAAAAGTAGTGCGATTTATATGCCTAATGCATACGAGGTTATTTGCAGGGTAGCGAGAATGGCCGAGTAGTTACGATTGATTCAATCGAACTGTCGTTCCTGACGAAATCTCAAAAGTTAACTTCCGCGTAGAAACAAACATTCTTGTCAGTATGTCAGAAGAGATTTAATCAATTAAAAAATATCAATATAAGTAAAACAGGCTAACAAAATGACTTTTATTACACACGGGTTCCGGCTTTCAGTGGTATCGAACGTACGAGAGAGGGTACGAGACTTAGGATCACCTTGATCTTCATTAGTTGAGTGTGTTACACGCAACGTGTTTACAATGCGTCGAATTGTTTTTTTTTATCCATCAGTATGTGCAGCCATGTTTGTCAAAAAATCTTAAGTACACATTTTATACCATAAAGAGCTCGCTGACGCTCGCATATCAAATTAAATAAACTATAATAATACAATGATTTGATCTGGGGCCGATTTGACCTGCTACATGTACCTTTGCGCACTAGGTTCTTGTTAGTCGCGCGAAATTGCAGCTTTGAAGCCTTCTACAGTTTTGCTGCTCACGGCACTTTCTGTTAGTGTGTTCCAATCTTTCACAGTTCTTAGGAAGAAAGAATGTTTATATATCTCTGTGGTGGCTGAAAGTACTTTGATTTGTTTACTGTTGGATGTTCTTGATGGACGTTGGTTATATTTAATATTATTTTCAGCGGGTATGGCTATTTTGAAAAGAAGGACAAGCCTTTGTTCTTTTCTCCTTTCATTTAGTGGCTTCCAGCCGAGTTCGTTCATTATTGCGGTGACGCTACTGGTTCGTTTGTAGTCACTATGGGTCTTTCAGTCCGTGTCATGAGCACCTGTGTAAAAGAACAAAGGTTCACTATTCTACATACATTTGTACAACTCTTTTATTGATATCTACATATCCCTTCCACGACACAGATATTTAAGAAACCTACAGTGAGTTGACACCAGTTTAAACGTTCCTCAAAATAATTATCTCCGATGGCGCGGCAAAAATTATTTGATTGGGTCCGACATTATTCCACATATTCATTTTTAAATATTTACAGCCCCTTCGATGTTCTTGGACTTTATGAAACCGTGGGTAACTACGTATATACTTTCTCTCAAATTAACAATCGCATATGGCGACAAAAATTCGCTGTCGGGGTCCGTCAACTTTATCAAGAGTAATTTCCAGTAAAACAAAATCACTTCACTCTTTCATATATAATCAAAATAGAATTAGTTTTGTGACCATTTTCAACATTCTTTGTATACATACAAGTTTAATGTGCACCTCATGGAGTCTATGTAGTAAATAGTCTTCTTCAATGGCTTTGTCCCATGGCAGATCACCACATTTTTCGTTATATTTAACCAAGTGCTACATCTCAGATTTTGATTAATTTAAATTGTTGCACCGGGTTATACATATTTTACGCTAGAAAACAGAAATATCTCAGTAAATATAGGAGCTGAAGCACTAGTTGCTGGCTAACGAAACGGCAAAGCTAAACACATAAAAATAGCATCCTTACTATGGACCAAGCTTGTAAGAACACCTTGACCTATACATCTTTAACGCTAAACACTAGCAAAGATATACATTTTGTAATCGAAAACTTATCAAAAACGAAGAAGCAACTTTGAGAAACGAAAATCACGCCACCCAACATTAATGTGAGGTTCATTCTTTACTAGAGGGCAAGAAGTTCACCAGGTAGTTCTCGTTATGATAAAGAGGTGTTAAAATGTACAAGCGAGATGAGTGCAGTTTGAATTCTTTTCATACTTCCAACTGACTCTAGCCTATACTGAGCTGTAGAACTAGGATTTGATGATTCAACTGCCAGAATGTAGGCTCAACGAGTCCATACAGCTGGGAGTTCAGGCACTTCAAGCCCACAGGAAAATTTAGAAATTAGACAAATTACAGGGACATTTTGAGGCCATATGATATCAAAACTTTTTTCATGGAATACTTTTTCCATAACCATTAATGAAACAAGTCCGCCTGGTGTTGCACCTACACGCAGTTTGATGGTATTTCGATTTATATAAGTCGAAAACGTTGATTGTTGAGCAATTGGTGATTTTGGCTTTTTGACTGGACATTCAGTTCCATCAATAATGACCCTAGTTGTTGGAAATTGTCTTTTGAAGTCTTGAGGACTAAAACATCGCACAACATCCTGTTCGGGTTGATCCATGTTATCCAATTGTTTGAAACTGCAGGTTCTGATATGTTGAAAAGTCTACTTAGTTCGAAATTTGTCTTGTGCTGACGAAGCTTAATAAGGGTAAGAAAAAACTGATTTTCCACAGAGAGTTGTTCACTTCTATAGTACATGTAATTCAGATTATAGACAAATCGCCCAAACTGGCTAGAACAAATTTAAAGTCGTAATACGACTGTAATCCTGTATAAAACATCATTCCTGCTGGGTCATCTTCAAATTTTTCCACACAAATTGATGGCCATGACTGAGTTTGAGTCCCTGAATCATTGTGTAATGTGTAACTAGTTGTCTCTGCAGATTCTGGATTTTCCATTTTAAGTGAATCAATTTTTTCAGCCCAATAAATCTCATTTCCAACAATAGAGATGTCACATTCATTTTCTGCATGCTCAATAGTGTCACTATCTGAACTAGTATCTGATTCAAGCTCTTGTTGAATTGTCTGTATTTTTTACTGTCTCAAAGCTCTGTCGTCTGATTTTGATGTTGAATCATTCCAGGGGAAAACACTTGGAACTGCATCTTTATTCAGTCTTTTGACTAAAGTTGTGATACCTAAATATAGAAAAGTTATACTTTTAATTCAGAAATCATTCATATATTGATCACGGGTCGCACAAGGAAAATATTAAATATAAATTAAGATAAATATATAAATAATATTGAACATGTACACGGACATTAAAATAAATCGACATTTTCATTCTTTTTAATATGCATTTATTTTATTGAAATTAAATCACAAATCCATGCAAGCTAAAGAATATGAGATGAACTATAAAAAATGCGGGTTAAACATACAATTTTCAATGATTTTAAAATTATTATCTTGCATGTATATGATAGTTTCAAAAATATGAAAAGGTAATTGAAATAAAATCCAGTCAAATGAAATATTTCATTTATTTTGACAGCTAATTTTGGTGAGAAATATGTATTGCTTGAGAGATGAAACGTGTTAATTTTACTGCATTGCGAAATAAGTTTATCAGTTAATCTTTTTATCTAGTGGATTATTTCTGAAAGATGAACGTTAAACTGTGTGTGTTAATAATTTAATTAATTATACATGTCTTGGTCAGACATATTAATTAAAAGTAAACAAGACTTACCACATGTTGTTTCTGATATGTAGTCGGATTCTTTGAAGTGTATTTTACACACAACACTACTCTTTGAAGGTTTCCAATACTGAAATTTGTCCTTGTTTGTATTTTCCTATTGGCTTTAATCCATTTTTTCCTGAGTTTTTCATTTTTTGGAAAGACATGTCCTCCTCTGTTGGAATATTTAGGAACACAACAGCAAGTAGATGGCATGATGAATGTATTGAAAATATTGTTTCTTATCAACAGGAAGTAAACATGGACCGTATTAGATGCTGCGCCATCTGGATATCTAATCAAGGGTTATAACTGACTTGTTTAAGAAATAATTCATGCCGGCCATACTTTATATATATGCCAAGGGTTAAATATTCATGATTCTAATATGACGTCCTTCAAACGCTTTGGGTCCAAACCCGTGGTAAAAAAAATATTAATCTATGACCGACTAAATTTAAGACGTCATCGACAATTTATAACGATATTTTACCAATTTTTACATATTAGAATCGAAATAATTCATGGAAGCCATATGTATATATTGTTTTTACCACGGGTGGGCCTTTATGTCAGATTTTTACCCCTCGCTAATGCTCGGGGTAAAACTTCGTGACTTAAAGGCCTACCCGTGGTAAAAACAATATATACATATGGCTTCCATGAATTATTTCTTAAATATAATGCCTACCCATATTTGAATAACAATAAAGTATGGCCGGCATGAATTATTTCGATTCTAATAGGACAAATACGGTAATTTTAAGTTCGAGGCGGTCAATGTGATGCGCTGGTAGTGGCTATTCCATCAATCTCCTACGGAATTTAAAAAATGATAAAATTGGGAATTAAGAGATTAAAAGCGAAATTGTGGTTGAAACTGTGGCTTAAAATACCGAAAAGAATTTTATTGACAAGGTTCAATATACATTTTATTACTAATGAGCAACTTTAAATGATTAACAACGAAATTACCAGTTGAACGCGGCCAGTCGGATCGGAGATAAAGAGAGATGAACATGGAGACAGTGAACGAAAGGTAAGCCGTGTTTATCATAGGTACCCGATTTGTGGACCCCCCATATTTATTCCAAAGATATTTTATCGTGTAACATAAGTTCCAGTAGGAATTTATTTTATGTAATACATATTCCAATGAATTGGTAGTTTTATTATGCTAATGGTATTTGTATTACATAAAATAAATTCCAACTGGAATTTATGTTACATGATAAAATATCTTTGGAATACATATTATGATGGAACTTCTATTCCGTGACACTTCAACCCATTGGCTTATGATTCGATCAAAATAGCCTTATTTCAATAACACACACTTAAAAAAGACTCCATCGATATTTTTTTAAATACTCACACATTTAAAAAGTTGCTTCAGGGGTCGCTCCTGGATTGGAGGGGCCCTGAAGCTTAAATAAGCATCATTAGTATCGTAGTAGATCCGTCACTGATGATCGTATATCGTAAATGCATCATCATGATCAGTGCATGCAACAAACGTATAATATTTATTAGATTGTATACTTGAAAATGTTTGAACAGATCTGTAACGGGTCAACAATGTGATTAACGCTTATACACAGCAAGTGTTAATTTGATACCGTAATTTGAGTGCATATATATTATAAATACCACAAAATATCGATTGATTGATGTGATTTTTCATGTTTAACGCCACTTTCAGCAATATTTCAGCTATATCATGGCGACCAGTTTTAGTGGTGGAAGACGCCGGAGTACCCAGAGAGAACCACCAACCATGGGCAAGCAACTGGTAAACTTTATCACTTGCGGCGGTGTTAATTTGAAACTTTCATTTGAGGGCATATTGTAGATACCACTTTGTTTATAACATAATTACCATACCTAACCTTTGTAAAGGAAGCAATTTGTAATTTTCAATTTTTGTGAAATATTATATAAAATATCGATTGATTGATTTGATTTTTGGTATTTAACGCCACTTTCAGCAATATTTCAGCTATATCATGGCGACCAGTTTTAGTGGTGGAAGAAGCCGGAGTACCCGGAGAGAATCACCGACCATGGGCAAGTAACTGGTAACCTTTACCACTTAACATATCGAGGAAACGTACAATGGGTCCGTTTCCTGATATATCGCCCTACGGTTGTATATATATACCACTTTGTTTATAACATACATGTACAATGTATCACTATATCTTTGTAACGGAAGCATTTTGTAATTTTCAATGTTTGTGAAATACCTTTTGAAATAGCGAGGAAAAATACAATGAGTCCGTTTTCTGTTATATCGCCCCACGGACAGACCTAATTTAAAGTCTCTGCGGACAACGTAAACCGTATATATACCGTTAATGGTTATGGTGAATCAGACATCAACACTGACGGTCCTGTTGTAGCAAAAAATCCTATTTGTAATTTTCATAGATCTAGAATGCCTGGTAATGTTGGTTTTCTATGGAAAAGACTACTTCTCCGCTAAGTACGCAACATTAAAGCAATAAGGCGTAGGAACAAAGGAAGATAATGTGCCCGAGTGGGGCGACATGTCTACCCTGCGCGGACTGTTGTTTCAGTGAGATAGCACTGTACATAAAAATCCAACTAAGCATGTTTGTATAGTGTAACTTGTTCTCGCCATGACATGGCTGAATAATTGCTCATTTGGCGTTAAGCAACAATAACTCACCCACTATTAAAAATGTTTTCGCTTAGTATAATTGAACGACACCTTAACTTCTAGGGTCAGCTATGTTTTTTCAATTTTGTTTGTATTGCCAAATTCTATAGAAAAAAATAAACTTAACATGAAAGATACAAAAAGAAAAATAATAATTTAACCCTGCAGTTTTCACTGGAAATTTTAAAGTAAAATCTGAACACACACACACTAAACGTTTAAACGAGAAGAATCAGGCATTCAGGGCCTCCAAGATAAATTTTGCAAGGCGGGACAATACTGATTTGGAGCTCCGAGGCCAGGCTGAGACTTCTCTCAAAATCGAGGATTTGAGGTCCAATAAAACCACTGGTAAACTTTCATAAATTTTACATAATTATTTTCCTAAATAAACTAAAAATAATTGAAAATACCCCCTCCCCCCAATGGAAAAATCTAAATAAAACGTCTATGTCTAAAGCTATGGGGGGTGTGGGGGGCTTCAAAGATTCACAGTCCCCCTCTTGGCTCTCCGGGCCCAGGCCAGATGTACCGACTGAAGGCATTGCTCTACTGTACAGAACATTAACCAAAAGAACTAAGTCAGTGCAATGATCTGTAGCTATATAGTACTCTGAATGTGTCTGTCTTATAGATGATTATCTTAACTGTATCTTATCATACAGAATTATTTAGACAAGATCAAATTTCTCAATATGTAAACAGACAAGAAACTCTTATCTTGTGTGTAATCTATCTGAAACTGATGTTGAATTCATTATGTGTGGTTTAATAAGATGTTAATCACGCATGAAATTGACCCCACTAATTTATTTTGCATTGGGCTATGGACGTTTGTATTGGATCTTATATTAAAGTTCGAATTGACCGTGGAAAATGAATTTCACGACCCCAGGAACCATTAGACATGTGAAGTAATTAAGAAACACGTGGTGTATTATTAATTTTTAGATGATTATGTACATGAAGCAGGGAATTAAATAGTAAAACAATAGATAAAGTGTAATCAGTGCTGACGCGTATCCTCCTCTCTTTGGTCAATTCGTGATTCAACTTAAAAACGTGATTGAGTTTACACTTGGTTCTCTTCCTGTGGTTAACATATATAATGTAATAATTATACGCACATCTGTTTTCATTCAGTAACAAAAAAACACAACAAAAACATGGAAATATACATCCACTGTTTCATAATATTGGTTGGATTTTTCGAAATACAGGTACAGGCCCAGCTCGGTGAAACCTCACGTCAATCGACAAGCATGACAAGTTTTCAACAATTGGATCGGACAGTCGTGGACTCCGTGTTAAAAATAGTGGACGACAAATTCGATTCTCTCAGTGAAAGAATATCGTCATTAGAAAGAGCAGTGAATGGATTACAATATTATAATGTCAGGCAATTCAAAGTGGTAAATACCAACTTAAATACAGTTGATAAAACATTGCAATTCATGAATTCACAAGTAGGTTTAATGGACGTAGAAAACAAAGGACTGAAAATATCGATGGATTTAGTAAAACGAGACATTAAATCAATGGAAAAAGTCAACAATATGATGTTTGAAGCCATGGAACAAAATTTCGATTACTTAAATAAAGGTTTTTCAGAGAGATTGGAAAATCTTCAAAGTATGGTGTCCGTTATAAACCAGTCGTCTGACGAAATTTCTAAAAAGATGCAGGAAAGTTTTTCAAATTTACCACCAATTGAATCAAATTGTTCTCATATATTAGAAAAAATCGAAGATAAAATAAATATTGTGATAAACAATAGTCTGAAATCTCTACACAATACAACAACGGGGTCCAATGATTTAAAGACCCTGACTCACACGTTGTCTGGGCTTAATAGCAATTTGAAAAGGTCTATTACATATTATCACCACACGGGAGACTTAGTAGAGAGAATCGTAGGAGCCACAGAAACTGTAGCAGAAGACCAGATGATAATACGGGAAGATTTACGGGAATTTCTTGAAAAACAAACAAACATTTCTGCTTGTAATACGCCTTACAAGGATAATATTGTAAAATCGGCATCAAAGATTCCTTTGAACATGCGCAATACTGTACAATCAGAAAAACTATCGCAATGTGAAATACCAATTAGTGCAATAACAGAGTTTAAACATGTATTGAAAAATGGATCACAGCTAGTTGAACTGGTGACAGATCTAGCCCAAACCAGTCAGATCTCGCTGAAAACGACTGTGGTGGAACTTTTAAAAGAAGTTCATCGCATGAAAGAAAATCAGAAAACCTCCCAAAATAACAAGCAACATAGTGTACCCCCATTGTCGAACGGATTTATTGAGTATGACTTTGAAATGTTATTAAATGCTACGAAGGGTGTATTACAAATGGCGGAGGCTATTGCCTCCCATACTCGATGGATTCCTTATATCTTTCACAATTTACAGTTTGTTGAAGGTCAAATTAATAACACACTGTCAAGCTCAAAACATATGCAAATGATTCTAAATCAGCTTGTGAGAGACGAAAATTCGACGGAGCATGACAAACCTTCCATTTTAATGGGGAATCTGACTACAGCGATAAACTATATATACCATTCAACCGTAAAGCTACAACGACTAACTCCATCATTGACACGACTGCTGGGAGAACCGGGTAAGATAATAATTATTTTAAATTGTATTAGGGTTGGGTAAGGCAAAACAAATTACATGTGTTTCCGCTCACCCTACCGACCCTAATTTTTTGTGCCTACCCTAAAGTTTGTTTGGCCATTTTTGAACAAGCACTATTAAAGTCAGAATGTAGAAACTAGCTAAAAATAAAATATTTTTCCTACCTACCGACCCTAATATTTTAGAACATGTTAGCGGAAATACAGGTATTTTGTTTTGCCTTACCCATCCCTAATACAATTTAAAATAATTAATTGGCCTAAGGAAAAATTCCGGTCTTCATATCTATTCGCAAAATTTGTTGTCCTGGAATGTTTTGTTGGTCAAAGCGAGACACTTTAAATTCTAACTAATCGGAGTAATAAATATGTCATAGTTATTTTCCATTCCATCAAGTGTAAGCCATAATATTGTCCTGTGAAAATGTGTCCGATTGTATCTTTTTCAAATGAAAAATCCACAACAGACCAAAAGAAGCCACCTCTGCGCTTTATTCCGTCCTCGGACTTTATCATAGAAAACAATTGTAACATAGGACACTATTTCACGGCGGACACTATCTAATCCAGCGTCTATCGTTCGGAAAATATAAACTTTTTCCACTGTTTGATCATAATTAGATGATGCCATTTTGATGCATGATTTCGGCGCCTCCTCAAGGGGCATAACTCACTTCCAAAAGGTAACGGGCGCCATTTTCATCAAACTCGAAACCGATACGTCGCAGACTTCTGTAATTATCATAATTGTTTTCTAATATGATTATCTAACATTGTAAGGGGATAAAAGTCGAGGTCAAGGACACGGTCTAGATTTTGACCTTAACTTACTTTAAGCATATTTTATTGTCATACGAAACAATAGCTGCGGAACCGTAGCCATTATGGTCCTTGGCCAGTTTTCTGATATTTGCGGACATATAACCTATGGTCCGCAAATATCAGAAAACTGGCCAAGGACCATAAGAGCTACGGTTCCGCAGCTAACGAAACAAGGCAAATGGATAAGACACACTTGTAAACTTATGAAGTCTTCTCCAGTACATATGAACAAATACTATATAGCAAAAATTGAAGATACCATAACATGACAAAACTAGTTCTATTGGCTAGAAAATAAAAGTCAGTTTTGTATATAGTTATCTTTAAACACCACAAATACCAGAACGTATACGTCTGATGTATTTTCAATGTATACAATTTACTAGACAAATCTTTTAGAGTTAATAATGTATTTTTGGACGAGCAAGAACAGTTTAGAGTTTTTGTCGTTTTCAAAAGAGGCATTTCCAAATAATGTATTTTCGATATCTATATCACAACCCAAATTTCTGATGCCACGGAATAGTTGTATTCTGTGTTCAGTATATATATTACATGTTAAAAAGAAATGGTCCACAGACTCGATGTAGTTTCCACATTAACTTTATTATCAGAATGATTCTGAAATTTTAAGAAAAACAGAAAAAAGTCAATATCACAGACATTTGTTCAAATTTAGGTTTCAAAATGTAAATTTAACAATCAACAATTTCGAGCATTCGATTTCACTCATTTTTTTCGTTCATCAAAAACCATATATGCACACAAATCTTGCATATTGGTTGTTAACGTACATATGAAATGTTGATTTAAATTGTCTTTTTCTTGTAGAACCTTTTATTGTTTTGAATGGAGGTCACAATGAAAACGAAGGACGAGTAGAAATTTACAAGAAGGGTAAATGGGGTACACTTTGTGGACGATTCGGACATATTGAAGCTGCATACATTTGCCGACACCTAGGGTATATGGGAGGAAATTCGGCAGGACATGGTTACTTTGGTGCCGGAAGTGGGATGTTTTGGCGTATTAACGTTAGTTGTCTGTATACACGTCAGTGTGACATTGTTAAGCCAGTACTGTACCCCGACAACTGCGACCATGAACATGACTTTGCTGTTATGTGTGGTATGTTCACACCTTTTTTTCAAATATTTTTTTGACAAAATGTCATTTTTCCATCACGTCATTGCACGTCGTCTTTTTTTCATGATACATGTACGTAATCTGAGGGTTAGGGGGTCATGATATTTAGCGCCACTTTCAACATTATATCAGTTATATCGTGGCGGTAGCGTAATCTGAAACCAGTGCAACTATTTGAATATACATGTACATATATATATATACATTTTGTCCGTGAAATCCACCCTGTAGTCATGTAGTTCCTGCAACGAAATTAGGTTAACCGTCTGACCGTTCACGTATCATAATACAATGTAGGTTTTTTTAGTGCTTTTGCTTTGGTTTTCTTCGTCTTGTGTACTCTATGTTGTCAGTTTTCTCTGGATTGTTCATTTTTGATTGCCCCTTCGGCATTCTCTAATGTTTGTTTAAATTAACTCTGCTAGTTAGAGCCGTCGTAGTCGTGATCGTGTGATAGTTAGATTTACAACTACCTGTGCAATCAGTACATATAACCACTAAAGTTGTGAGTTCTAATCCACCTCATGACGAGGTGTACTCTATACAACATTATGTGATAAAGTTTGTTAGTGACTTGCGGCAGGTCTGTGGTTTTCTCCGGGTACTCCGGATTTCTCCACCAATAAAACTGACCGTCACGATATAACTGAAATATTGTTGAAAGTGGCGTTAAACACCATAAACCTAACTCTAACCCCTATTGGTAAGCTCAACGTACATGTTAAATTTTATGTTGTTTATCTTATATATCTAAATGTTATTTTAGGGCTAGACTTTTTAGATAATCGAAATGTTGTACTTGATTTCAAATCTTAAAAAGCTGCATATAGACCCAAGACGTCAGCTAGTTTTAGAAAATGAAATCAATGTACCACCAAAGAGCGAAATGGTTATGGTGTGGCCAGGTTGAAAGGTCATTCTCTATCAGATCAAGTTATTGGTTTATAACTTATGCCACTCATGCATCTCTCAATTTGTTATCATCGGGGTTATTGACCGTCAGGTCCTTCGGTAATAGGGTTCAAGGTAACATAATTCTGTTTGGTGTTGGTAATTTTAAGGACGAGATAATTACTTTACCAAATGATTGCAATATGGGGAAATTTGTTTGTTTGTCAAAACACCATGTCAACATGTTCAATTGTAGTGGTTGTTAAGAATCACCTGTGTATATCTTAGTCATTAATGTCAGGGTTATGGTTAGGGTTGTTGTGTTTAACGCCACTTTCAACCATATTTCAGTCATATCGTGGCGGTCAGTTTTATTGGTGGAGGAAACCGGAGGACACGGAGAAAACCACGGACCTGTCGATAGTCACTGTCAATCATTATCACACAATGTAGTATCAATTGCATCCCGCCATGAGCAGGATTCGAACACACATCTTTAATGGTAATAGGTACCGATTACACAGGAAGCTGCGCAGCTACTATATATACGATCACGACCATGACGGCCCCTTTTGAATATGACTGTTGACAACTGTTGAACTGAATATGACCGTTGAGCTGATTATCACTGTAAAACGCCTTAGGTTTATTATTACCTGGTAAAAGGCAAGATAAGCAAATTGTATTCCTTGGCATTCGTCATTGTTAACTGTTTCTTCACATTTTTATTGCATAAGTTAGTTGTAAATCCAACTACCATACGATCACGACCATGACGGGCACCATAACATTAATATCAGAGAACAAACAGAAAACCAGTCACTAGGTAAACATGAGTTGTCCCAATTACAGAACTTAGTTGATGATTATAATTATGTATTGGTTGATAAAGATGATGAATATCAGTCGAATCTGCTGGTCTTCTTAGATTGAGGAACGGAATCGGCCGAATTGTGACGAGTGGGGGAAAACTGAACAAATAATTTCTGGCTAATGATCTGACAATAACATTCAATTTGCAACAATCATTGATTTGTCTTAGTTTCTATTTTTTGAACCTTTTTCAGATCATATGGTACGGCTGAGAACTGACGATGACTCAAACAGTAGAAATACTGGTTTCCTAGAAATACATCACATGGAAGAATGGATACGTGTATGCTCAACCAACTGGTCTTCAGAAAACACCAAGGTCGTCTGCAAACAACTGGGATTTGAAAATGGCGTTGTATCAAACCCGGCTAAGGAATACGTACATCATACTGATGTTCCCGCCATTTTAAGCAATGTAAATTGTACAGGAGCGGAAATAAGACTTGACGCCTGTAACTATGGTAGCTGGTCTCCAAGCAAATGTAATTCGAAGGATGTTGTTCATCTAACATGTCAATGAACTGAATATTTTTTTCAAGATTAACAGGAAGTGTTTATCAAGTTCTCCCATAATTGGAAACTTAAAAAAACAACGTATATTCAAGGTATCCATTGAACTCTGAGAAGACAAATCCCTTAATGTACTATATACAATGTTCCGAGAAATGTAAAAAATAAATACCATACTTTTTAATATTGTTTGTTTTTCTCAACAATATACTAATGTTGTAAATTTATTTTCTGTCAGCAAGTGAGGAATTGTTGTCATAACCATGTGAAGAATTTTCATAATTTCCATCTTAACATATTAACACCCCCTTTTCCCACACACGATGGAACATCATAGTAAGAAATAGAGTCTAGCTTCTCCGATGAAGGATACAACACCTCCAAAACGGTATTCGTTAATTATATAAGACGAATCAGACTTATTGTGTACTCTGAGCTCGGACAGATATAAGCAACCCCTTACTCTAAGTAGGTTTGGGTTGTGGTGTTTAATGCTAATTTCAACAATATTTTAGCTATATCGTATCTGTCAGTTTTATAAGTGGAGGAAACCGTATACGTAGTACCCGGAATAAACCACCGACCTGTTGCAAGTCCCTGAAAAAATTTACCACATAATGTTGTATCGAGTATACCTCCCCATGAGCGGGATGCAAACTCACAACGTTAGTGGTGATAGTCATTGATTGTTTATAGGTCATTGTAAATCTAACTACCATGCGACTACGACCACGACGGCCCGTGTTATTGTCATATGTACTCCATACAATGTCTGTGTTATAAAATCTGCAAATGACTTGCGCCAGGTTTGTGGTTCTATGTTGCTACTCTGGATTCCTCGACCAATATATATATATAACTGACGGCCATGATATAATTGAATCATTATTGAAAGTGGCGTTTCAACACTAACTTCCCTACTAGCCAAATTACGTTGTCAAAACGTAGTGACAACGTAACTTTTTCGTTGTTACAACGTAAGAATTTTACGTTTTAACTACGCCGATTTGTAGACTCCCCTAAGCGTAACTACCACGTTGTGGTACTACGTAGTAAAAGACCTTTCTACAACCAAACGACAACCATGACCATGTAAGGACGTTTACACAACGTAACCACCAACCATCACAGGACCGTAATACGAGGTAAATACAACTAATTAAGGACGTTTACACAACGTAACTACCAACCATCATAGGACCTTTATACGACGTAATTACAACCACCAAAGGACCTTTACATAACGTAATTACAACCACATAGGGTCCTTTAGACAACGTAACTACAACCACCTAGGGACCTTTACACAACGTAACTACGACCACCTAGGGACCTTTATACAATGTAACTACGACCACCTAAAGACCTTTAGACGACGCAACTACAACCATCTCTATATAGTTATACAACTACAAAAAATGTACAACTCTAAAAGGATTTGTATAGCCAAATTACGTTGTCAAAGCATTGTGACAACTTAATTTGGATAGTAGGGCAACTATAATCACATTAAGACCGTTACACCATGCAACTACCGGTACCAACTACAAAAATGTACATTATTGTTTGTGTATTTAAGGACCTTTTGTGATGTTCTTAATTTTTTTGAGTTAACTAATAAAATATAAAATTCTAAACATTTATTAATCCAAATTATTGCAAGTTTTACAGATGATGAAACACTCTTTCTACTCTCAGACTCATCCCATCATAATCTATTTAAAGATGCCAAAATGTTTAGATGTAATTATTATACAAATATGTCAGGTACATGTAATAATAAATATATCAGATTAAAAAACATGTAAAATAAATGTACTAAAAATCTTTATCTTGTGAAAGTTGCATTTGACTAAATTAAAGATGTACAAATGTATATAGATAACATCTATAGAAGTAATGAATAGGTATACATCCAGTGGAGGACCTACATTTTAAGGTCCCTGAACTATTATGTGGGCCCTTTTGCAGCCAGCAAGAATAACCAACAAGGTCAAAAGGGCCATGAACAGGGTGTTGGGGTGGAGTCCTTGACAATGGGCCAAACATTGATCCCTTTCCCACCAGCAAAGAGGTCTGAGTAACGGATGGTATCTTCTTCAATGGCGTTGTTCCATGGGAGATTCTGATAATTGTTTGTTTTTAATTTAACCACTATATCTCAGATTTTTATTAAAATTGCTGTACTGGGTTATAAGCATTTTATGCTAGAAAACAGAAATATCTTAATAAATATGGGAACTGAAGCACTAGTTGCTGGCTAAGGAAACAGCAGAAATACATGTATACATATAAAAATATCACCCTGCTAACAATGGACCAAACTTACAAGAACAACTTGA
Organism: Bathymodiolus septemdierum; assembly: GCA_963383655.1. Lineage (NCBI taxonomy): Eukaryota > Metazoa > Mollusca > Bivalvia > Mytilida > Modiolidae > Bathymodiolus > Bathymodiolus septemdierum. The sequence goes on along the minus strand of OY726517.1, from coordinate 40,548,791 downwards.
CCTATAAATCTATTCTTTAGTTTAAAATTAAATACTAAAAAATATATAATCGAAAATTACCAAAAACGAAGAAAATTTGTAGGATCATCAATGCACAGAAAAAAGAATTTTTTCATTCTTTAAATTACTAGAGAGGGATCATTAGGATAAACAGGTGATAGTCTTGATTTTTGGTGTTTGAATGCACAAGCCTGAATTAAGAATTCATATGTCTGTTTGTGGTTCCGATTGGTTGTTACATAAGGACTGAGCTGTCAAACTATTAAGCTGTGCACCAACAAAGGATTCAAGGATCCAACTGCCAAATGTAGGCTATGAATAGATTCTGGCTAAGTCAAGGAGCCCATACAGCTTGGGATTCAGGTGCAAATTTGGAAATTTTACTAATTGCAGGGACATTTTGAGGCCATATGAAATTGGAATTGGAGCATATTCTAAGGTCAATATTAAGTACTTTAAGCTATTGACATATGATTCTATTACTAAAATAGCCTTGTTCTAATAACAAAGACAGTAAAAAAAAACTCCATTAATTTTGTTGAAAAGTTAGTTCATTAAAAAAGTTGTTTCCGGGATATAAGGGGCCCCAGGCCTGAAGCGTAAGCTTCGTTAGTTTCATAGTAAGATCTACAAATGTACCAGTGTACACATCCCAATCCTGAGAAAGCTGTAACCCCAAAATATTCTTGTTAATGTATATAAAAAATATAACAAAGAACAATAATATTTTAAGCTAAGCAATTCAAAATAAAAATATCAAAACCAATATATCACATCCCCTTACAGAGAAAAAATATAACCCTAATTTTTCTTTCTTTCTTAAAGAAAAAATATATATTATTAAATATGGGGACAGTCATGATCGTATGGTAGTTGGATTTATAACTACATATGCAATCAGTGCACATCACCACTAATGTTGTGAGTTGCGAGGGGTAAAATTTGCACAGATAATGTTACCCATATTAAAATCTCCAACAAACTTACCCCTTCCATAAATTATTTCTATTCTAATAGGACATATACGGTAAATATTTAATCCATATTCCTTAATAGTGTACCCATATTAAAATCTCCAACAAACTTACCCCTTCCATAAATTATTTCTATGACGTGCTGTTTTGGCTTTGTAAACAAAAGGGTATAATAAAACAGCCAAATACGTCATGATCATTAGTGTGTGTAAGTCATAATAAACCGGGGATTTTTATACCCTTTTGTTTACAAGGCCAAAACAGCATGTCATATTAGAATTCAAAATACTGGCATACAAATCATGATTCTCATTCAACCAATCAACTTTCATTCAACATTATATTATATAATACTATCCTGGGTACTCCGGTTTCTTCTACCTGTATAAACTGCAATATTGTTGAAAGTGGTGTTAAACACTCATAACCTTATAATTAACTCAAACCCACATTATCTCACCCATACTGATACTGATATATATAAATCACAAAACTTGCATACAAAAAAAACCACATACAAATTCTAACATTTGGTCAGCAAAAAAATGAAAGATATAAAAAACAACAAAGTTAAATGAACAATGAAAGGTTTCCTTCAACTATAAAGTTTTGTTTCTCCATCAAGCATCTGGAAAGCTCCCTTCATTGGTGGATTGATTCTGAAAAAAATAATATGATATTAATATTTTCAGCTAAATGGAACAACTTTAGGGGTGAAAATATTTTTAGTAACTATTTTGATCATGATCAGAAGCTTGAAAGTATTATATTTAGGAGATAACTGTATTGTATTTTAAGCTTTGCGGATGTAAATCGTCGGTTTTACGGTCGCAAAATGAGCTTACCTAGCGTCGCATATCGTACAAATGTAGCTAGGTAAACAGATATTTGCGACTGTAAGTGAAGACACATTGTAAAACCTATAATTAATTGATTATAACTCGGAAATATATTGCATGGATATATATTACAGAGCTAAAGAAAGAAATCCAAAAACTGTGACCAAACATATACATTAAATTTTATTGATAGGACAAATCTAGAAAAGATACATCTCCATTTATGTAAAAAAAAACAACATGAGAACAGAAGAGAATTAGAAGAGAAATAGTACAAAAAAAGTGCAGTTCAAACATTTAGATCTATTGCAAGACTACAATATTATCAAAATTAATACTTAATTTTAAAAGAAGCATTTGCAGTATGTAAAACATTAGACTCGGAGAGGAACTTACACTTAATATGCAAGAAACTTATATCTCTAGATTAAAAATTGATTTAAGACAGCACTTATCTTGCAGTTTTTGATATTTGTTGTTGATATAAACATATCCCGTAAAATGTCTTCCATGATCTCATTTCATTAATGAGAAATTACGAAAATCACAAAAGCACATATAAACAATCAGTGGGGAGGAGATAAATATCGATCAATCAGTGGTGTGACCTAATTAAATAGCACAATTACCCATGCCCAGTACTTCTCTACTGACCAATATTATCTTCATTTATTACACTTTTATTATTTCTACACTTAATATAGAAAACTTTAAAAAGAAAAGTAGGAATGAACCAAAAAATTAAGTCCATGTTACAAAGCTCTGACAAAGGATCATATTATAATTATTTACTCTTGGGAATTTTAGGCATTTTTTTCTGCAGTTTTTTTTACATAACTATATTCCTTATTAATTGATTTCTCAAAATTTCATTACAGGTACAGTTAATTTGTCTTTGGGATGGGATCTCTATCAGATAGGTTGATCTTTTCAAAATGTGTTTATTTTCATTTTATCGTCAACTGTAACTGATGATATTTAACATAAATCTCTTCTTAAGAAATGTTCTGTATTTGAAGTAGATTGCATACATGTAATTAAATGTAACAAGTTCATCTAAAGAACCCTTTGTTTCTGTGATAGCCACACACTGTAAATATGGGAGGAGTTCTATTGGTATAACTTACATGTATAAGTGTATGCATGTAACATTATACATTTATTTTGTAGGCTTTGTGCATGAAGTCTAATTTCTGGTTCATCAATAAATCATCATGGTAGCTTTCGTGATCGGAGTTTAATTCCTATAAAATTGCCTCAGGACTAGATTAGTTGATAGTAAAATGTAAAATATAATGTTGTTGACTTGTCTGGCCTATAGCTAGAAGAACATGAAATTGAATACCTCTGATTAGATGATGGTGAAATTTGCTGTTGTCTAGCTATAGCTATGTGTTGATCGGTCTGACATTACAGGACATGAAGCAGGTGACATCTGTGGCTTCCAATATTACATGGGGCCAGGAATTATTTCGACTGGTTTGCCATATGTTGAAAAGTCACAAGGTCAGCTATGTGCCTATAACAGCTATAACCTCAAATCCAACTGTACTTGTTTACTACTTTTACAGAAATGAACCAGCTCTGAAATTATAATGAAGAAATTTAAACTATTTTATTCATAGTCTCATTTATATACACAATGCACAGGTATCATCAATGATCATACTGTCTTAATGATAAAAAAAAAAAGGCTACTTCCCCCTGCCTCCTAAGTATATACATGTAGCCAGAAATGAGGTACCATTTGATAATTTGCATATCTAAGATGGGGACATCATGGGGAAGTCTGCAATTTTCATATGATCTACATTAAAGATATAATTTCTAATTGCATGCATGTTATTTTCTGAACTTGAAAATTATATACCTTTGGCTAAAATCAAGCTAAATAATAAATGAAATAACAATTAAATGTTCGAGGTTCCTGGACAAAATGAAAATCGGATGCATCTAACCTTTACCTGATCTTAAGAGTCTATGTAAAAATGTCTGTAATACAGAGACGTGCAAAAAGTATTCGGTCACTGTGATGTTTTACTATATATTTCATATAAAACCACATTTGTTAAAAACATTATTCTAAAGTCGACTCTTGTTCGATTTTGATGATTTTTTTACCAACAAAAACAGAATTAAATGTAGTTTTACAAAGTGATTTTAGCATAATTTTATAATCTATAATTTTTATGAGTTCACAATTTAAACACAAAACAAAATTTTGAACGTCAAAAATACAATACAATGATAGTACATTTGAAGACAAATAATTTAAGTTTGCATTTAAATCATGAATATTTAAAATCTGTGCTTCCAAAAAATATTTAAAAATAATCACAGAAAATTACATAGTTCTCGCTTCTGACGTTCTGTTGGTAAAAATTTCATCAAAATCGAACAAGAATTGAGTTTGGAATGTTTTGAAAAATTGTGGTTATATACCTGTATGAAGTATAGCAAAAAAATTACAGTGACAGAATACTTGTTGCACGTCTCTGTACATGAAATTGAGACCAATGAGGGAGATAACTTATTTACATTGAGACAAGAAAAAATTAAATAAGTGTAATGGTTATTATTATTATTTTTTTATTCCCCCCCCCCCCCCCCCCCCCAATAACCATTTAAATAACATGATATATAAAAAAAAAATAAAAAATATTGAACTCTGGTGTAGTTCATCACAGGATTGTTGGGTGCTTTGCCTCTTGAGAATGCAATATTATACAGTATTATCTTTACAATGTACAGAGACGTGCCAAAAGTATCCGGTCACTGTAATTTTTTACTATATATTTCATATAAAACCACAATTTTTGAAAACATTATTCCAAAGTCAATTCTTGTTTGATTTTGATGAAATTTTTACCAACAGAAGCGAGAACGTATGTAATTTTCTGTGATTATTTTTAAATAATTTTTGGGAGCACAGATTTTAAATGTTCATGATTTAAACACAAGCTTAAATTATTTGTCTTCAAATGTACTATCATTGACATTGTATTGTATTTTTGACGTTCAAAATTTAGTTTTGTGTTTAAATCGTGAACTCATAAAAATTATAGATTATAAATTTATGCTAAAATTACAGTGTAAAACTACATTTAATTCTGTTTTTGTTGGTAAAAAAATCATCAAAATCGAACAAGAGTCGACTTTGGAATAATGTTTTTAAAAAATGTGGTTTTACATGAAATATATAGTAAAAAATCACAGTGACCGAATACTTTTGGCACGTCTCTGTACCTCATTGCTTTGGTTACTGACATAACTACATTTTTGTACATGTACAAGGTATGTATGATTATAAACTTTTGCTGTAAATTAATTAGTGTAAACCTTTATTGTGTTATTTTATTTTATTTCAATGTTTGAAAATCACTTAAATCACGCTAATCATTGTAACAAATTAATGATGATTTTTCTGTTCTTCGGGGCGTCTTGATTGACAATAAAGTATTTGTTTGTTTGTTTGTTTTTGACACAAAATTTAACAATGAATGACATTTGCCGATTTGGCGTCACACTCACAGTATTTTCTTAAATCAATTTGGATTGCTCATTCATAGATGTAATTCTATTGACTAACCTTACTGTATATTTCTACCTTCTAAACTCGAGGTTTTTGTATGTTCGGGACATCAAAGAAATTGTTAAAATTGTCACAAAACACCAAAATGATTTGAATTTTGGTAGGAATTCAAACTCCGGAAATAGCAATAACTTTTTATTATCGAATCGTTGACGGACACACTGAATTTCCGCATTGTATGCTATTATTTGACAAATCTAATAAACGATCCACTCAGCTTGAAACTGCAGTGGTCAAAATCTAATTCAAATATGACGAATATTTATGAGGAAAAGTACTTCTAATTTTTGGATAATGGTAATTTTATTGCAAGTAATTAAATCTTGGAGATACATTTGTATATTGCCTTCTTCATCACGTTCTACTAAGTTCAATGGAAAGAAGAACGATTAACGATCAAGAGGCCACCGATACGATCCTCGTACATGGCGTTTTTATTATGTTTTTTTTTATTGCTATTGATATACAACTATAGCCAGTTGTATCATCATAACGCAAAAATGTAGCTTAATAACAACACAACTTAGTCACATTTTTTACTGATGAACCTGGAAATGCAAAAAGTCCTTATCAACCATGCATTTTTAGAATCAGGAGATCAACTACTATCAAATTCAAAGTCATGTCTAGAGAATACTTTCCAATTTGAAAAATTCACTTTTTAATTAAGATCCTTTCCCTTTTCCAGGGAAATAACTTAACGATTGGTGATATTAAGTACGTACGGTTGTTTGACAACGACTTGCATATAGCGTATTCTGAAATACGTTACCAGGACGTAATAATTACGTTTGAGTTTTTACGTTAGCATCAAGACCATATCCGTACGTAACAAAAGCGTTCAAACTACAGTGTCACAACGATCGACTTGCATATAATGTATTCTGAATACGTTACCAGGACGTAATAATTACGTTTGAGTTTTTACGTTAGCATCAAGGCTATATCCGTACGTAACAAAGACGTTGGAAAGTACGTTGTCACAACGTCTTGGATATAGCGTATTCTGAATACGTTACCAGGACGTCCACATTACGTTTGAGCTTTTACGTTAGCATCAAGACCATATCCGTACGTAACAAAAACGTTGGAACATACGTTGTCACAACGACTTGCATATCACGTATCTAAAATACGTTGTGGCAACGTAATTTTCACGTAAGAAAGGGACCTGACCAAACAGCAACCAAACTGCAACGTTGTGAATACGTAGTGTGCTAGCTGGGTTGTAGCCCGATCTGTCAAGATTCCATGAAACGAACACACAAACAAACTGAATAGTTTTTAAATTATCTATGAATAATTTGATAATTCATATGAAAAATATTGATGAGATATATGTAAAATATATGTATCCACCAGAAACATGCATGACAATCCTAGAATAAAAAAATAATTCTTGGGTTCAGATTTTCTTTCAACATAAACTCGACAAGCCTGGTTTCTGACTGGAAAATAAGAATCCTCAGGTGGGGGTTAGGGTTAGGGTAATGGTGTTTATCGATATCGGCACTTTCAACAATATTTCAGTTACATCGTTGCGGTCAGGTTTCTTGGTGGAGGTAACCGGAACACACGGAGAAAACCACCGACCTTCCGCAAGTCACTGACGAACTTTATCACATAATGTTGTATCGAGAACACCTTTCCTGAACAAGATTCAAATTCAGTGGTGATACATGTAGACACTAATTGCATAGGTAGTTATAAATCCAACTACCATACGATCACGACGGCCTTCCAAACCACTGTAAACTAAATGTATTTCTGCTCGTGTTGATACAAAAATGATGAAAATAGGACATGAATTGACTTCAGAATTTTGTTGTTGAAAAATCTTAGTTTTATATGAAATACATATGAAAATATTTGAAGCGTCCATTTATATCTTGCTTGCTATCTGTATGTAAGCTACGTAACAAAAACATGCACAATGTTAACTTCCATATATATCTGTGATAAGATTTATACAGCTGCTGACGCAAAAGCTACTCAAACAAGACTCTGTTCCTCTTAGGTCGAAATCATCGCTACAAAAATTCTACGGTTTTCATAACAATCTGGTTGACATGTACAATGTAGCTCAAAATGTCTCCATGTCGAATTTTATCTATGAGTCAGATTAAATATTTAATAATAATAAATAATAATGGTAAAATTTAAACTGGAGAGGCTGTTGTGATCGTATGGTAGTTGGATTTACAACTATTTGTGAAATCAGTGCCTATCACCACTAAGGTTGTGAGTTCAAATCCCGCTCATGTTGAAGTGTACTTGATATACAACTTTATGTGATAAAGTTGTCAGTGACTTGCAACATGTCGATAGTTTCTCTGGGTACTCCGGTATCATCCACCAATAAAATTGACCGTCATGATATAACCAAAATATTGTATAAAATGACGTTAAACAACATTCCAGTAACATTTGATTGTACTTCTCTGTATACTCTAAACTAGTAAGTAGTTTTCATGGTCCTGTAGTGTTTGTTTAATTGCCTGTATTGATGATACAGTAACGATATTATTGGGGGCCTTGTTTGCAGACAACAACACACTTGTCATGGAGATAGGTGTTTAGGTCATTACAAATCAATGTTACGCAAGTGCTCATTGATCCCTTATTGTTATTTTTTATTTTAATTTGTGTCAACGGACTCCTTCCATTCAGAATGATTATCTCAAGTTTTCAATTTATGGATTTAGGCTCACTGTTTTCAGGCCTTTATCCAACACATCTTGTAGAGAAGCGTTGTTGATGCTTTTATTGTCACCAGTTATAACATATGGCCAACCAGATTTTATTTTAATTGGAAGCACAGTTCAGTGGAAATCATGGGGCTTAGACTTAAGATCCTGCAACATGTACATGTGTTTGTGTTAGTTACCTAATAGAATTCTATTTGTTTTCGCTATAAATATACCAGTTTTATTTATTAAAGTCACATGGGCGCAGCACAAATGTGTTTATAAATAAAACTGGTGTCATTTACCAAAAATCAACATAATTTTATAAGATAAGTGAGTGATTGCTGTTTAATGCCAACTCAGCAATTTTTCAGCTATATCATGGAGAGAACAAGTTAATTTTCAATGAAATGATGATGAGGTCCACTTTGTACTAGACCAACACGCTAAGTCGGATTTTTATAGTACTACCTCACTGAAAGTAAAGTCCGCGGATAGACATCTTGTCCCACTCAAAAACATTATCCTGATTCCGAGCCAACCGGTCTTTGCACCTGTATATGGAGTATACATCTCCCAGTTGATCTGATATTCCAGAGCTTGTGGTTCCTATCAGGATTTCCTTGATAGAGGCTTGTTGCTAACAAGGAAGAGTGAGTGAGTGATTGTTGCTTAACGCCAAATAAGCAATTTTTCAGCTATATCATGGCGAGAACAAGTTAATTTTCAATGAGATGATGATGAAGTCCGCTTTGTTCTAGACCAACACGCTGAGTTGGATTTTTATAGTGCTAGCCCACTGAAACGACAGTCCGCAGGTAGACATGTCGCTCCACTCGGACACATTATCCCGATAGCGAGCCAACCAGTATTTGCTCTTTCTCCTTAATGCTGCGTGCTTAGCAGAGAAGCAACAAATATTTTATAATCTTTGGTTTGGATCCAACCGCGACTCGAACCCACGATCTACCGCAATTGAGGCCAGCACGCCAACCGTTACGGAATATCAGTGTCACAAATAACCACGGATATGTTCCACCTGTTTAGTTTTAGTTTAAACATATTTTATTGTCTTATAAATGTACAATTAGATTGGAAACAAGTTATATCAACTTAGTATATCCGCTCTATACAATAATGTTATATACATAAATAAGAAAATGACAGCAACTTACATAATATAATAAATGTATACATGAATATATTTGATAAACAGAAGTAATGGGAAAAAAAGGGGGGATAAGGGGATTGAGTGCAAATAAATGATAACATCCTGAGTACAGGGTATAATTTCGTATCATTCAAATCTATTAGAATGGTGTATATATTTGTGGACATTTCTAAACACTATTAAATTGTTTTCGTCAGTTAAATTATCAGAGCCAAATAATAAGTTTTCAATTGAGATAACTGTATACGGTGTAATACTCATAATTAATTGCATTCTTGCATTCGTATAAAGGGGACATTCTAATAAATAATGAATAGCATCTTCTAAAGGACATCCACCTGTCGTAAGCACGTCCCGTCCTTTCCTCGTTCATGACTTATCACAGGGTTTGTAACTAGAGTAAAACGACGGGTGTCACTAGTGGAGCAGGAACTGCTGACCCTTCCGGAGCACACGAGTTCAACTCCGGTTTTTAGTGGGGTTCGTGCTGCTGGATCTTTAGTTTTCTGTGCAGTGTTTTGTAGATCGTTGCTTGACTTCTTTTGTCCTTTTTCTTTTGGTCATTGTGTTGTCTGTCCTTTGATTTACAGATTATGATTACCCATTTGGTATCTTCAAACTTTTCTTACATGCATCTTTTTACCATGCGGTGTCAGTCTGTTTTAAATTGGTTATCCAATCAGGACGCTCATTATTCTTGTCCAAGATAAAAATACATCGCTAAAATTACTTGTGGGTGTTTCCCCACTTCAACTCGTAAATTTACATAGAAATCGGAGATATTTCGTCATAAAACTTCACACATGGTTTTGTCTATCATATTTCTTGAAGACAAACATAAAATTTTATTGCATTTATCAATATTGTATGAGTATCAACAGTTTTTTCAACACCGTATCTGTTTCTCGATACAGCCGCAACTTCAACTCGTAAATTTACATAGAAATCGGAGATATTTCGTCATAAAATTTCACACATGGTTTTGTCTATCATATTTCTTGAAGACAAACATAAAATTGTATAGCATTTATCAATATTTTATGAGTATCAACAGTTTTTTCAACACCGTATCTGTTTCTCGATACAGCCGCGCGATTACAGTGACCCGTGACCCAGATTAGCACGTCCCAGCAGTTTTTTCTTAATAAGGTTGTTTAAATAATATGAAATATTGACATCCACACTTGCCTTTTGGACAGCACATTTCGGTGTTCACACTTGTATTATAAATAATAATAGCTTAAATATAAAGTCATAATTTGGCTATTCCAAATTATATCATACCTATTAACAAGGGAAAAAAACAACTTTTTTGTATGATTCTGCTATTAATCATCTTCGCTAGCCAAGGGTTACGATTCGGGTCCCCCTTCTCTCCACCCTTGGCAGATCTAGAACACATTTTGAGGATTCGCGCTTTAATATTTCATTGGTTACGGCTACCAGTACACGTATCCAATCACAAGACGTTTTACACGGAGCACATGTTATCGACGAAATGTAAACAAAGATGGCACCGGAATGCTCTCATATAACAACGATTTGCCACTTCCCGTTTTGGTTCCAATGAAAACATCTTTCCCGTCAGTCAAAGCTTTGAAACTTTCACTTGGTTGACAGTAAGTGCTTCCAAATTAAATTTATCACAAATAAGTTTTTCTTCACTGGGCGCTGCCATTTTCATCTCTCCAACATACGTATAACAAAACGATTCTGATTGGCTGGCGATGACGACTATCTAAGGGGCGCAACTTCGATAAACCACCAGGTGGCATTGCGCGCGAATTTCAAAATGTATTCTAGATCCGCCAAGGGTGGAGAGAAGGGGGACCCGAATCGTAACCCTTGGCTAGCGAAGATGGCTATTAATATACATATTATATAATACCTATTAACAAAAAAAGAAAAAAAAGGGAAAAATCTTTTTTGTTTTGTTTGTATGATTCTGCTATTAATATACATGTGTTTATGCTTGGTAATTAAGATGAATTGCATGTATACATGATGGGTAGATTGCTCTATGTCTTATGTAAATTGTTTTCTAATTGTACCATCTTGTTGTTGGAGAGGATTTGTATAGGCATAGCCTGTTATCCAATCCTATTGATTTATTAATAAAATATTTGAAATGAAATGTATATGACGCTTGTGACCAAATATCAGATTTCTGCCATCAACAGTTACTGAGAAAAATGCGACGAAAAATATCTTGGATGGACGGACGGATGGAAGGACGGACAGAGGTAAAACAGTATACTCCCCTCCCCCTTCGGGGAGCAGGGGTATAAAAACCCACACAGATTCGTTTCCACTCAAAATGACCACATATTATCACAAAAATGAATGACAACATAAACATGGACAGTACAATAGCTGGGTAAATGAATGACAACATAAACATGAACAGTACAATAGCTGGGTAAATGAATGACAACATAAACATGGACAGTCCAATAGCTGGGTAAATGAATGACAACATAAACATGGACAGTCCAATAGCTGGGTCAATGAATGACAACATAAACATGGACAGTACAATAGCAGGGTCAATGAATGACAACATAAACATGGACAGTACAATAGCAGGGTCAATGAATGACAACATAAACATGGACAGTCCAATAGCTGGGTAAATGAATGACAACATAAACATGGACAGTCCAATAGCTGGGTAAATGAATGACAACATAAACATGGACAATCCAATAGCTGGGTAAATGAATGACAACATAAACATGGACAGTCCAATAGCTGGGTAAATGAATGACAACATAAACATGGACAGTCCAATAGCTGGGTAAATGAATGACAACATAAACATGGACAGTCCAATAGCTGGGTAAATGAATGACAACATAAACATGGACAGTCCAATAGCTGGGTAAATGAATGACAACATAAACATGGACAGTACAATAGCTGGGTAAATGAATGACAACATAAACATGGACAGTCCAATAGCTGGGTAAATGAATGACAACATAAACATGGACAGTCCAATAGCTGGGTAAATGAATGACAACATAAACATGGACAGTACAATAGCTGGGTCAGTGAAGGACAACATAAACATGGACAGTCCAATAGCTGGGTAAATGAATGACAACATAAACATGGACAGTACAATAGCTGGGTCAATGAATGACAACATAAACATGGACAGTCCAATAGCTGGGTAAATGAATGACAACATAAACATGGACAGTCCAATAGCAGGGTAAATGAATGAAAACATAAACATTGACAGTACAATAGCTGGGTAAATGAATGACAACATAAACATGGACAGTCCAATAGCTGGGTAAATGAATGACAACATAAACATGGACAGTCCAATAGCTGGGTAAATGAATGCTCATAGTAAACTGACTACTAGCTAGGAGTTAATATTATTTTAATTGATTAAAATGCATTTAGAACAGTGAGGGGTCGTTATGGTCTTGATAGCATGGTAGTTGGATTTACAACTATCTATGCAATCAATGTCTATCACCAGCAAAGTTGTGCTTTTGAGTCCCGCTAATGGTGAGGTGTACTTGATGCAACAGTTTGTGAAAAAGTATGTTAGTGACTTGCGCAGGTCAGTGGTTTTCTCCGAGTACCCCAATTTCCTTCAACAATAAGAATGACCAGTGTCATATGGTATTTTGACCCCAATGGTATATTGACCCCGGGGTCAATTTTCATCCATGGTATACTGATTTAACCCCCTTATTGAAAACTGAACCAAATTGAACCACCATGGTATTTTGAACCCCCTCATTTCTAATCAAGAGATATGCAGGGGTTCGATATAACATGGGTAGGAGGTTCGGTATACCATGGGTAGCTATAGGGGGTTCAATACACCATGGATAGGGGGTTCGATATCAAACCCCCCTCTTTTGGTAGAAATGAGGGGGTTCAATTTACCATGAAGGGGTTCAAAATACAATGACGAAAAATCGACCCCGGGGTCGATTTTTCAGGGGGTCAAAATACCATATGACACCGGCATGATAACAGAAATATTGTTGAAAGTGGCATTAAGCACCATAGGTTTGCTATACTCAACTGAATACTTATTCTATAGTCTTTGGTTTGACTCAACCAGGGCTCAAATCCCTGATCTACCATACATGTATTTGAGGTGAGTATGCTAATCATTACACCACCAATGCGGTTGTGTATGCTCATGATATTAATTGAAGAGCTTCAAAGTTGTGTGTACAAAAATAAAAGTCTCGATAACAAGTTTTAAGTGGTATGTTTAATATCAAAAGTGGTGTGCATAAAAGTAAACATCTTGCACACATATTTCAAAGTTGTGTGCTAAAGTTTTGTGCAAAATTGAATTAAAGTTGTTAACACAAGATTTAAGATTAAATGTAATAAGAACAGAACACATGCTACAATAGGGACCATCGTGGCCTTGATAGTATGGAGGTTGGATTTACAACTACCTGTGCAATCAGTGCTTATGACCACTAAAGTTGTGAGTTTGAGCCCCGTTCATGGCGAGGTGTACTCGATGCAACTTTATATTTAAAAAAATGTGCCTTTTCATATTGCTTTCCACAAATTTAGAATACAGAATTCAGTATCAATCATTGCATTTTATTTACATATACAATGTATCTGCGAACACAGTCTTGTTTCTCAACTGCATCGGTGGTGTAATGGTTAGCGTTCTACGGTCTGACGGCTCAAAAATTTGACAAGTATCAAAGGTCTGTCTGACTTATCTGAATCTTAGATTTGTCAAGATTTCAGATTGTCAGATTAACTGACTGTCAGAGGACTCCATTTCAATCGCAGGACAATTTATGCTAATCTAACCAATAGGCTCTCATTTTTTTGTGAAAATAATTTTTAATTGTTTTTCTTCAATAATTCAAACAGAAAGGAAATAATCATACTTGATGTCTTAACCTTACAGTTTAAGAGTTTTTCTCACAAGCACAAAATATTCTGTATTTCTGTATATATTTCTTATAACTTTTAAGGATTGAGAAAACAGTCTTGAAAGTTGACCTTCAAAAATACTATAATAATATACCAGTAGTACTGTATGTTCAAATTGCGATTTGTGTTTAAATCGTGAATTATTTAAAATCTTCAATCTCATAATAGGAATGTTTTTAAAGTTTTTCTATAAAGAAAAACTTCAAAACATTTTGCATTTGCGAGCGAAAATTTCTGCAAAATTGCCTTTAATTGGGCAAGACAGAACTTCTGTTCAATTTCTTTTGAACTATTTTTTGGTTTTACATGAAATATATAAAGGAAAATCGTAGGTGACTAACAAATATGTCCACTTATACAGTTACGAAATATCTATATCTCAAATGACAATGAATCTTTTACCGTTTTAGTAGATTTTTTATTTTCTCTATAACTGCCAAGACCCTGACCGTACTCGGCTATATATATATGAGTAACACAGCAGGTGTCAAGAAGCAGGTACTACTTATCCTTCCCGTGCACCTGGGTTCACCCCTGTGTTTTTGGTGAGGTTCTTGTTGAACATCTTTTTAGTTTTCTGTGTTATGCTTTGTTGTCTTCGTCCTGTGTGTCCAATGTTCCCAGTCAGTGTATCTGTGCTAGCTGGATTGTCCATTTTTGATTGCACATTCGGTTTTCTCTAATGTTTATATTAAGTATGGTTAACATCTCTCTACCCAAATAAAGGTATATATATTGACTTGTTTTGATGCCCTATAGCATGAAAATCAAAAAATACCACACTGTCAGAACAATTCTAAAATCTAATTGCAAATTCGTAGAAAGAGGCAAAGTCAATACCCCTAACACACAAATACATGACCACTTACTTTCTTACTTAAACCTGTTGTATATATTTTATATTTGAAATTCAGGACTTCCCAAACGAGCATTTTTAGATCTCTCACATGCACACAGCGACTAGTAAACAAGCGTGGAGATCTAATTTTCAATTAGATTGTAAAAAAATGCCGATTTCAACTTAAAATGAATTTATTAATGTTTGTCACATGCGCCTCGTCACATTCAAGAAATGAACTCACAACTTATGTGGCGATATATAGGTACTTATTACATTGGTATTTATTCATCAACGATCACAACTGCGAAAATATAAGGTGGATTTGGTCTCATATGTATACGACTAGGCATATATTTTAAGCAAAATTTATTCAGTATAAATATATGATTAATAACTAATATATACAAAGATTAATGTAAGTGATATACATCCACTAAGGTTAATACTAAATAGGCATTGTATATAAAAAAAATACATGTAACAGTGTTAGAATCATATTATAAGGTTGACAACAATTGTATTAACACAAACTCCACTAAAAACAGGGGTGAACTCAGGTGCTCCGGAAGGGTAAGCAGTTCCTGCTCCACTAGTGACACCCGTCATGTTAATCTAGTTACAAACCCGTTGATAAGTCATGAATGAGGAAAGGACCGGGAAGTGCTTACGACAAGTCGATCTATATACTGGTATACAAGACATATGTAATGTATAAATGTATCATATTAATATACAACTAGTGGTTCATATCGCTCACATGGTAATGAAGATTTTCTTTAATCAGTTTTTTTTATAAAGAATTACTTAATTTCCCCAAACTAGAATCTCTACTAGCTCCTCCCTAATTGAGGATCAATTGTATTTGTACAAATCTTCTCTTCCCAGAAATCACCCTTGCCAAGTTTGCTTCCATTTTGTTGTGCAGTTAAGCAGGAGAAGACAAAAAATTGCCAATATTAACAAGGACAGACGACAAGTGATACCAAAAGCTCTCTAGGCCGATGACCACAAGAGATTAAATAAATTTACATATGAAATGTGGGCTGAAGTAAAATATTCATTCATCATCCATGAACTGATGATATACAAAATATAGTATTAATTGTGTTTCATGCTGTTCTTTAAGTTAACTATGCATCAGTTAATTTTTTAACTATCAACTAATTTGGGTGGATTGTCATAAACACCAGGGAAAAAGAAAAACGGGTATCTTAAAGTTGAATTAATTACTGAGACTGTCATGAGTCCTTTATCAGTTCTTCCTTGTGACACCACATTATTTACCTAAAAGTAGATAATATGTTCATTTATAGAATAAGTGATGAATTCTTACAGTTAAATGTTAAATTTACTTTCAGATAACATAAAGGCTGGTGTTATGTAAAGGAATTTACTTTCAGATAACATAAAGGCTGGTGTTATGTAAAGGAATTTACTTTCAGATAACATAAAGGCTGGTGTTATGTAAAAGAATTTACTTTCAGATAACATAAAGGCTGGTGTTATGTAAAGGAATTTACTTTCAGATAACATAAAGGCTGGTGTTATGTAAAGGAATTTACTTTCAGCTAACATAAAGGCTGGTGTTATGTAAAGGAATTTACTTTCAGATAACATAAAGGCTGGTGTTATGTAAAGGAATTTACTTTCAGATAACATAAAGGCTGGTGTTATGTAAAGGAATTTACTTTCAGATAACATAAAGGCTGGTGTTATGTAAAGGAATTTACTTTCAGCTAACATAAAGGCTGGTGTTATGTAAAGGAATTTACTTTCAGATAACATAAAAGCTGGTGTTATGTAAAGGAATTTACTTTCAGATAACATAAAGGCTGGTGTTATGTAAAGGAATTTACTTTCAGATAACATAAAGGCTGGTGTTATGTAAAGGAATTTACTTTCAGCTAACATAAAGGCTGGTGTTATGTATAGGAATTTACTTTCAGATAACATAAAGGCTGGTGTTATGTAAAGGAATTTACTTTCAGATAACATAAAGGCTGGTGTTATGTAAAGGAATTTACTTTCAGCTAACATAAAGGCTGGTGTTATGTAAAGGAATTTACTTTCAGATAACATAAAGGCTGGTGTTATGTAAAAGAATTTACTTTCAGATAACATAAAGGCTGGTGTTATGTAAAGGAATTTACTTTCAGATAACATAAAGGCTGGTGTTATGTAAAGGAATTTACTTTCAGCTAACATAAAGGCTGGTGTTATGTAAAGGAATTTACTTTCAGATAACATAAAGGCTGGTGTTATGTAAAGGAATTTACTTTCAGATAACATAAAGGCTGGTGTTATGTAAAGGAATTTACTTTCAGATAACATAAAGGCTGGTGTTATGTAAAGGAATTTACTTTCAGCTAACATAAAGGCTGGTGTTATGTAAAGGAATTTACTTTCAGATAACATAAAAGCTGGTGTTATGTAAAGGAATTTACTTTCAGATAACATAAAGGCTGGAGTTATGTAAAGGAATTTACTTTCAGATAACATAAAGGCTGGTGTTATGTAAAGGAATTTACTTTCAGCTAACATAAAGGCTGGTGTTATGTAAAGGAATTTACTTTCAGATAACATAAAGGCTGGTGTTATGTATAGGAATTTACTTTCAGATAACATAAAGGCTGGTGTTATGTAAAGGAATTTACTTTCAGATAACATAAAGGCTGGTGTTATGTAAAGGAATTTACTTTCAGCTAACATAAAGGCTGGTGTTATGTAAAGGAATTTACTTTCAGATAACATAAAGGCTGGTGTTATGTATAGGAATTTACTTTCAGATAACATAAAGGCTGGTGTTATGTAAAGGAATTTACTTTCAGATAACATAAAGGCTGGTGTTATGTAAAGGAATTTACTTTCAGCTAACATAAAGGCTGGTGTTATGTAAAGGAATTTACTTTCAGATAACATAAAGGCTGGTGTTATGTAAAGGAATTTACTTTCAGATAACATAAAGGCTGGTGTTATGTAAAGGAATTTACTTTCAGATAACATAAAGGCTGGTGTTATGTATAGGAATTTACTTTCAGATAACATAAAGGCTGGTGTTATGTAAAGGAATTTACTTTCAGATAACATAAAGGCTGGTGTTATGTAAAGGAATTTACTTTCAGCTAACATAAAGGCTGGTGTTATGTAAAGGAATTTACTTTCAGATAACATAAAGGCTGGTGTTATGTAAAGGAATTTACTTTCAGCTAACATAAAGGCTGGTGTTATGTAAAGGAATTTACTTTCAGATAACATAAAAGCTGGTGTTATGTAAAGGAATTTACTTTCAGATAACATAAAGGCTGGTGTTATGTAAAGGAATTTACTTTCAGATAACATAAAGGTTGGTGTTATGTAAAGGAATTTACTTTCAGCTAACATAAAGGCTGGTGTTATGTAAAGGAATTTACTTTCAGCTAACATAAAGGCTGGTGTTATGTATAGGAATTTACTTTCAGATAACATAAAGGCTGGTGTTATATAAAGGAATTTACTTTCAGATAACATAAAGGCTGGTGTTATGTAGAGGAATTTACTTTCAGATAACATAAAGGCTGGTGTTATGTAGAGGAATTTACTTTCAGATAACATAAAGGCTGGTGTTATGTAAAGGAATTTACTTTCAGATAACATAAAGGCTGGTGTTATGTAAAGGAATTTACTTTCAGATAACATAAAGGCTGGTGTTATGTAAAGGAATTTACTTTCGGCTAACATAAAGGCTGGTGTTATGTAAAGGAATTTACTTTCAGCTAACATAAAGGTTGGTGTTATGTAAAGGAATTTACTTTCAGATAACATAAAAGCTGGTGTTATGTATAGGAATTTACTTTCAGATAACATAAAGGCTGGTGTTATGTAAAGGAATTTACTTTCAGATAACATAAAAGCTGGTGTTATGTATAGGAATTTACTTTCAGATAACATAAAAGCTGGTGTTATGTAAAGGAATTTACTTTCAGATAACATAAAGGCTGGTGTTATGTAAAGGAATTTACTTTCAGATAACATAAAGGCTGGTGTTATGTAAAGGAATTTACTTTCAGATAACATAAAGGTTGGTGTTATGTAAAGGAATTTACTTTCAGCTAACATAAAGGCTGGTGTTATGTAAAGGAATTTACTTTCAGCTAACATAAAGGCTGGTGTTATGTATAGGAATTTACTTTCAGATAACATAAAGGCTGGTGTTATGTAAAGGAATTTACTTTCAGATAACATAAAGGCTGGTGTTATGTAGAGGAATTTACTTTCAGATAACATAAAGGCTGGTGTTATGTAGAGGAATTTACTTTCAGATAACATAAAGGCTGGTGTTATGTAAAGGAATTTACTTTCAGATAACATAAAGGCTGGTGTTATGTAAAGGAATTTACTTTCAGATAACATAAAGGCTGGTGTTATGTAAAGGAATTTCAGTTTTATTATTATCTAAGTTTGAAGGAACATTAATTCTGTAGAGACTAGGTTAACGACTATATTTACAAGATTTTCTGTTTATTTACACAGATGATCATGTGCTGTTATAAACTTTATTTGACCAACACTTAGGACATTAATTATGTCTGTCTGTTAGCAGTCTGACCATGAATTAGTTCCAGTATCAATAGTGTAGAGAACTTTAATTACTGTGTAAAGTTAAATTTGCTTCAGTCTAGTGTTTGGCTCAAAAGTTTACAGGTAAAAAGTTTTATTAGATGTTTGAAAGTATACTAGTGTTCTTTTGGTGTTCCCTATAGCCTCAAACTAGTATTGTAACATGGGAACTGTGTCATAAAGAATGGTGTCAGATTTTAGTCTTCATCAACATTATCATCTATTTCAAAACATGTTTTCATTGGTTGTTTCAGTTCATTATGGAATTCTATTTAAAATTAAATTTTTACATAATCTCTGTTAATTGAAAGTTAAATACTTTTTTTTAGAGATTTGAAATGTTTGATAAAAAAAATCATTTAAACCTACCCTAGAGAGTAACTGAAGAATATTTTCTTTGTGTGCATGGTATTTAAATGTCCACACAATAGCATTAAGGAACCATGACCCAGAGTCAATATTTCTATATGCCGGGGTCTCTGAAAGCATAAAAAAGTAGATATCGAATTTATTGTGCATTATATTGGATATTCATACAATCTAAAAATATTTGGAAGCAAGTAAACGAAAGGGTCTATACAGAATAGCCAAAATCGACTAAAGTCACATATTCTTGAGAGGGCCTGTCGTGGTCATGATCGTATGGTAGTTGGATTTACAACTACCTGTAAAAATCAGTGCCTATCACCACTAAATTTGTGAGTTAGAATCTCGCTCATGGTGATGTGTATTCGATACAACATTATGTGATTAGGTTTGTCAGTGACTTGCAACAGGTCAGTGGTTTTCTTAAAAAAACACTTTAAATTTGTAGATCTGCTGAAAAAACCCTAACAATTTAGCATTACTTACGACATTGATACACAATATCTGATTATCATCTTAAACTTAACTGGATCTGAAATGTACATAAAGGGTAATATTCTGTGACTGAAAGTGAACAACTCCTCTGACAAATCGCATAAACGAGAATAATATGGGGAAGTAGAATGATTTGTCTGGATATTATTATTGACATGATTGGTAGTTTTATCACTTTATGGTGAACAAAATAATTCTGGTGCTGTGTTAATGAAGGTGCTAATTTCTTTTACAGTGGCAGCCATCTTGGACTTCCTATTGATCAATATAACACATATTTTGCACTCGACCGTGTAGGGAGCATTCCTACCATGGAACAAACATAAGCTTTCCAGAAAAAAACGACTGCCAACCAATTGACCAACCCAGCAATAAACTGTCAAGTTGTAATCAACAAAGAATAGGAGCTTGTAGTTTGTGAGAAAAATATTAAAATGGTTTATGGACGAAGAACACAAATGATGACAATATCTCAATTTGTTCTTTGGGCCAGATGAGCTAAAAATACATAATATCCACATATTATACCCAAATTTAAAATTCAGGAATATTTTATTATTGTTTTCCTACCATGTACATTTGCAAAACTCTATCATGTCCTTATAGAAATATACAAGATAACGAGAGGCTCTCAAGAGCCTGTATCGTTCACCTGGTAATAAAAAAAAACAATTGGTCCTATGTAAAAACTATGTCCTGCAGTGGTAGTCATCTTGGAATTACGATCAACATAAAAAACACAAAGTTTGTAAAGGACCTTCCAATGATTGATGCACAGTTTAGGTTCAATCAGTGCAATAGCTTCAGAGAAGAATATATTCTGTATTTTCCCCATATGGTTCTGTGTTAATACTATGACCTGTGGTGGCAGCCATCTTGGATTTCCGATCGGCATAAAAAACAGAGGACCTTCCAATGATCATTCCTGGGCAGTTTGGTTTCAACTGTCCAAGTGGTTTCAGAGAAGAAGCATTTTGAAAAAAATTTCCCATAGGGTCCAATGTTAAACTAAGTCCTGCCATAGCCGCCATTTTGAATTTCATATCAGAACAAAAAACGTAAAGTTTGTAGAGAACCATCCAATGAACATTCATGTACAGTTTGGCTTTAATCATATTTGTAGTTTCTGAGAAGAAGGCATTTGAACATTTTCCCATAGGGTCCAATGTTAATCTATGTCCTGCGGTGGTGGCCATCTTGGATTTCCGATCGGCATAAAACACACACACCTTGTAGAGGACCTTCCAATGATCATTCCTGGGCAGTTTGGTTTCAATTATCCAAGTGGTTTCAGAGAAGAAGCGTTTTGAAACATTTTTCCCATAGGGTCCAATGTTAAACGAAGTCCTGCCGTAGCCGCCATTTTGAATTTCATACCGGAACAAAAAACGTAAAGTTTGTAGAGGACCATCTAATGAACATTCTTGTACAGTTTGGCTTTAATCATATTTGTAGTTTCTGAGAAGAAGGCATTTGAATATTTTCTCATAGGGTCCAATGTTAATCTATGTCCTGCGGTGGCGGCCATCTTGGATTTCCGATCGGCATAAAAAACAGAAACTTTGTAGAGGACCTTCCAATGATCATTCCTGGGCAGTTTGGTTTCAACTGTCCAAGTGGTTTCAGAGAAGAAGCATTTTGAAACACTTTTCCCATAGGGTCCAATGTTAAACTAAGTCCTGCCGTAGCCACCATTTTGAATTTCATATCGGAACAAAAAACCTTAAGGTTGTAGAGGACCATCTAATGAACATTCATGTACAGTTTGGCTTTAATCATATTTGTAGTTTCTGAGAAGAAGGCATTTGAACATTTTCCCATAGGGTCCAATGTTAATCTATGTCCTGCGGTGGCGGCCATCTTAAATTTCCGATTTGCATAAAAAAACAGAAACTTTGTAGAGGACCTTCCAATGAACATTCCTGGGCAGTTTGGTTTCAATTATCCAAGTGGTTTCAGAGAAGAAGCGTTTTGAAACATTTTTCCCATAGGGTCCAATGTTAAACTAAGTCCTGCCGTAGCCGCCATTTTGAATTTCTTATCGGAACAAAAAACGTAAAGTTTGTAGAGGACCATCCAATGAACATTCATGTACAGTTTGGCTTTAATCATATTTGTAGTTTCTGAGAAGAAGGCATTTGAACATTTTCCCATAGGGTCCAATGTTAATCTATGTCCTGCGGTGGTGGCCATCTTGGATTTCCGATCGGCATAAAAAACACACACCTTGTAGAGGACCTACCAATGATCATTCCTGGGCAGTTTGGTTTTAATTATCCAGGTGGTTTCAGAGAAGAAGCGTTTTGAAACATTTTCCCCATAGGGTCCAATGTTAAACTAAGTCCTGCCGTAGCCGCCATTTTGAATTTCATACTGGAACAAAAAACGTACAGTTTGTAGAGGACCATCTCATGAACATTCATGTACAGTTTGGCTTTAATCATATTTGTAGTTTCTGAGAAGAAGGCATTTGAATATTTTCCCATAGGGTCCAATGTTAATCTATGTCCTGCGGTGGCGGCCATCTTGGATTTCCGATCGGCACAAAAAACAGAAACTTTGTAGAGGACCTTCCAATGATCATTCCTGGGCAGTTTGGTTTCAACTGTCCAAGTGGTTTCAGAGAAGAAGCATTTTGAAACATTTTTCCCATAGGGTCCAATGTTAAACTAAGTCCTGCCGTAGCCGCCATTTTGAATTTCATATCGGAACAAAAAACCTTAAGATTGTAGAGGATCATCCAATGAACATTCATGTACAGTTTGGCTTTAATCATATTTGTAGTTTCTGAGAAGAAGGCATTTGAACATTTTCCCATAGGGTCCAATGTTAATCTATGTCCTGTGATGGCGGCCATCTTGGATTTCTGATCGGCATAAAAAACAGTAACTTGGTAAAGGACATTCCAATGATCATTCCTTTACAGTTTGGGTTCAGTCAGTTCATTAGTTTCAGAGAAGAAGATCTTTGAAATTTCAGCCAATCAGAGCATATTATTGGCCCTGGCAGCCATATTGAATATTCGACTGGAACGAAAAACAGTAACTTTGTAGAGGACCATCCAAGGAACATTCCTGCTAAGTTCGGTTCCAATCGGCCAAGTGGTTTCGGAGAAGAAGCTTGAAATGTGAAAAGTTTACAGACAACAGACGACAGATGCCAAGTGATGGCAATAGTTCACCTGGACCTTTGGTCCAGGTGAATTAATAAAGTACTATGATTAAAATTAATTTGACCTTATGATCAAAGGCCAATGTCATGGTGACTTCATTATTACATGTCCTAATATGTATACTGGTAAATACAAAATATGAACACACTCAGACTAAATCAAATTTTTTTTTATCTCCTAAAAAGTTTTTTGATAAAATTTTTATATTTATTTGATCTCATGTTCAAAGGTCAAGATCACATTGACCTCATTTTCATATACAAAAACCCATCATGTTCTGGCCTAATACAGACACAAACAAGTTTTGAAGGCATTGGGCGTTAAAACAAAAATACTCCCCCTATCAAAGTTGCACACAAATTTGAAGAATTTAATGTCAAAATCTAATATTCACCATTAAAACAAAAGGTGATGATAAGTTACAGGTAGCTAACAACTGACAACAACTCATAGATGTAATACCTTCAGGAGTAGCATAAGTTACAGGTAGCTAACAACAACTCATAGATGTAATACCTTCAGGAGTAGCATAAGTTACAGGTAGCTAACAACGGACAACAACTCATAGATGTAATACCTTCAGTGGTAGAATAAGTTACAGGTAGCTAACAACTGACAACAACTCATAGATGTAATACCTTCAGGAGTAGTATAAGTTACAGGTAGCTAACAACTGATGACAACTCATAGATGTAATACCTTCAGGAGTAGTATAAGTTACAGGTAGCTAACAACTGACCACAACTCATAGATGTCATACCTTCAGGAGTAGTATAAGCTACAGGTAGCTAACAACTGATGACAACTCATAGATGTAATACCTTCAGGAGTAGCATAAGTTACAGGTAGCTAACAACTGATGACAACTCATAGATGTAATACCTTCAGGAGTAGTATAAGTTACAGGTAGCCAACAACTGATGACAACTCATAGATGTAATACCTTCAGGAGTAGTATAAGTTACAGGTAGCTAACAACTGATGACAACTCATAGATGTAATACCTTCAGGAGTAGTATAAGTTACAGGTAGCCAACAACTGATGACAACTCATAGATGTAATACCTTCAGGAGTAGTATAAGTTACAGGTAGCTAACAACTGATGACAACTCATAGATGTAATACCTTCAGGAGTAGCATAAGTTACAGGTAGCTAACAACTGACAACAACTCATAGATGTAATACCTTCAGGAGTAGCATAAGCTACAGGTAGCTAACAACTGATGACAACTCATAGATGTAATACCTTCAGGAGTAGCATAAGTTACAGGTAGCTAACAACTGATGACAACTCATAGATGTAATACCTTCAGGAGTAGCATAAGTTACAGGTAGCTAACAACTGATGACAACTCATAGATGTAATACCTTCAGGAGTAGCATAAGTTACAGGTAGCTAACAACTGACAACAACTCATAGATGTAATACCTTCAGGAGTAGCATAAGCTACAGGTAGCTAACAACTGACAACAACTCATAGATGTAATACCTTCAGGAGTAGCATAAGCTACAGGTAGCTAACAACTGATGACAACTCATAGATGTAATACCTTCAGGAGTAGTATAAGTTACAGGTAGCTAACAACTGAAAACAACTCATAGATGTAATACCTTCAGGAGTAGCATAAGCTACAGGTAGCTAACAACTGACAACAACTCGTAGATGTAATACCTTCAGGAGTAGTATAAGTTACAGGTAGCTAACAACTGACAACAACTCATAGATGTAATACCTTCAGGAGTAGCATAAGCTACAGGTAGCTAACAACTGATGACAACTCATAGATGTAATACCTTCAGGAGTAGCATAAGTTACAGGTAGCTAACAACTGACAACAACTCATAGATGTAATACCTTCAGGAGTAGTATAAGCTACAGGTAGCTAACAACTGATGACAACTCATAGATGTAATACCTTCAGGAGTAGTATAAGTTACAGGTAGCTAACAACTGACAACAACTCATAGATGTAATACCTTCAGGAGTAGCATAAGCAACAGGTAGCTAACAACTGACAACAACTCATAGATGTAATACCTTCAGGAGTAGTATAAGTTACAGGTAGCTAACAACTGACAACAACTCATAGATGTAATACCTTCAGGAGTAGCATAAGCTACAGGTAGCTAACAACTGATGACAACTCATAGATGTAATACCTTCAGGAGTAGCATAAGTTACAGGTAGCTAACAACTGATGACAACTCATAGATGTAATACCTTCAGGAGTAGTATAGGTTACAGGTAGCTAACAACTGACAACAACTCATAGATGTAATACCTTCAGGAGTAGTATAAGTTACAGGTAGCTAACAACTGACAACAACTCATAGATTTAATACCTTCAGAAGTAGCATAAGTTACAGGTAGCTAACAACTGACAACAACTCATAGAGGTCATACCTTCAGGAGTAGCATAAGTTACAGGTAGCTAACAACAACTCATAGATGTAATACCTTCAGGAGTAGCACAAGTTACAGGTAGCTAACAACTGACAACAACTCATAGATGTAATACCTTCAGGAGTAGCATAAGCTACAGGTAGCTAACAACTGATGACAACTGATAGATGTAATACCTTCAGGAGTAGTATAAGTTACAGGTAGCTAACAACTGACAACAACTCATAGATGTAATACCTTCAGTGGTAGCATAAGTTACAGGTAGCTAACAACTGACAACAATTCATAGATGTAATACCTTCAGTGGTAGCATAAGTTACAGGTAGCTAACAACTGACAACAATTCAGATGTAATACCTTCAGGAGTAGCATAAGCTACAGGTAGCTAACAACTGATGACAACTCATAGATGTAATACCTTCAGGAGTAGCATAAGCTACAGGTAGCTAACAACTTACAACAACTCATAGATGTAATACCTTCAGGAGTAGCATAAGTTACAGGTAGCTAACAACTGACAACAACTCATAGATGTAATACCTTCAGGAGTAGCATAAGTTACAGGTAGCTAACAACAACTCATAGATGTAATACCTTCAGGAGTAGCATAAGTTACAGGTAGCTAACAACTGACAACAACTCATAGATGTAATACCTTCAGTGGTAGAATAAGTTACAGGTAGCTAACAACTGACAACAACTCATAGATGTAATACCTTCAGGAGTAGTATAAGTTACAGGTAGCTAACAACTGATGACAACTCATAGATGTAATACCTTCAGGAGTAGTATAAGTTACAGGTAGCTAACAACTGACCACAACTCATAGATGTCATACCTTCAGGAGTAGTATAAGCTACAGGTAGCTAACAACTGATGACAACTCATAGATGTAATACCTTCAGGAGTAGTATAAGTTACAGGTAGCTAACAACTGATGACAACTCATAGATGTAATACCTTCAGGAGTAGCATAAGTTACAGGTAGCTAACAACTGATGACAACTCATAGATGTAATACCTTCAGGAGTAGTATAAGTTACAGGTAGCCAACAACTGATGACAACTCATAGATGTAATACCTTCAGGAGTAGTATAAGTTACAGGTAGCTAACAACTGATGACAACTCATAGATGTAATACCTTCAGGAGTAGCATAAGTTACAGGTAGCTAACAACTGACAACAACTCATAGATGTAATACCTTCAGGAGTAGCATAAGCTACAGGTAGCTAACAACTGATGACAACTCATAGATGTAATACCTTCAGGAGTAGCATAAGTTACAGGTAGCTAACAACTGATGACAACTCATAGATGTAATACCTTCAGGAGTAGCATAAGTTACAGGTAGCTAACAACTGATGACAACTCATAGATGTAATACCTTCAGGAGTAGCATAAGCTACAGGTAGCTAACAACTGACAACAACTCATAGATGTAATACCTTCAGGAGTAGCATAAGTTACAGGTAGCTAACAACTGACAACAACTCATAGATGTAATACCTTCAGGAGTAGCATAAGCTACAGGTAGCTAACAACTGATGACAACTCATAGATGTAATACCTTCAGGAGTAGTATAAGTTACAGGTAGCTAACAACTGACAACAACTCATAGATGTAATACCTTCAGGAGTAGCATAAGCTACAGGTAGCTAACAACTGACAACAACTCGTAGATGTAATACCTTCAGGAGTAGTATAAGTTACAGGTAGCTAACAACTGACAACAACTCATAGATGTAATACCTTCAGGAGTAGCATAAGCTACAGGTAGCTAACAACTGATGACAACTCATAGATGTAATACCTTCAGGAGTAGCATAAGTTACAGGTAGCTAACAACTGACAACAACTCATAGATGTAATACCTTCAGGAGTAGTATAAGCTACAGGTAGCTAACAACTGATGACAACTCATAGATGTAATACCTTCAGGAGTAGTATAAGTTACAGGTAGCTAACAACTGACAACAACTCATAGATGTAATACCTTCAGGAGTAGCATAAGCAACAGGTAGCAAACAACTGACAACAACTCATAGATGTAATACCTTCAGGAGTAGTATAAGTTACAGGTAGCTAACAACTGACAACAACTCATAGATGTAATACCTTCAGGAGTAGCATAAGCTACAGGTAGCTAACAACTGATGACAACTCATAGATGTAATACCTTCAGGAGTAGCATAAGTTACAGGTAGCTAACAACTGATGACAACTCATAGATGTAATACCTTCAGGAGTAGTATAGGTTACAGGTAGCTAACAACTGACAACAACTCATAGATGTAATACCTTCAGGAGTAGTATAAGTTACAGGTAGCTAACAACTGACAACAACTCATAGATGTAATACCTTCAGGAGTAGTATAAGCTACAGGTAGCTAACAACTGATGACAACTCATAGATGTAATACCTTCAGGAGTAGCATAAGTTACAGGTAGCTAACAACTGACAACAACTCATAGATGTAATACCTTCAGAAGTAGCATAAGTTACAGGTAGCTAACAACTGACAACAACTCATAGAGGTCATACCTTCAGGAGTAGCATAAGTTACAGGTAGCTAACAACAACTCATAGATGTAATACCTTCAGGAGTAGCACAAGTTACAGGTAGCTAACAACTGACAACAACTCATAGATGTAATACCTTCAGGAGTAGCATAAGCTACAGGTAGCTAACAACTGATGACAACTGATAGATGTAATACCTTCAGGAGTAGTATAAGTTACAGGTAGCTAACAACTGACAACAACTCATAGATGTAATACCTTCAGTGGTAGCATAAGTTACAGGTAGCTAACAACTGACAACAATTCATAGATGTAATACCTTCAGTGGTAGCATAAGCTACAGGTAGCTAACAACTGACAACAATTCAGATGTAATACCTTCAGGAGTAGCATAAGCTACAGGTAGCTAACAACTGATGACAACTCATAGATGTAATACCTTCAGGAGTAGCATAAGCTACAGGTAGCTAACAACTTACAACAACTCATAGATGTAATACCTTCAGGAGTAGCATAAGTTACAGGTAGCTAACAACTGACAACAACTCATAGATGTAATACCTTCAGGAGTAGCATAAGTTACAGGTAGCTAACAACTGATGACAACTCATAAATGTAATACCTTCAGGAGTAGTATAAGTTACAGGTAGCTAACAACAACTCATAGATGTAATACCTTCAGGAGTAGCATAAGCTACAGGTAGCTAACAACTGACAACAACTCATAGATGTAATACCTTCAGGAGTAGCATAAGCTACAGGTAGCTAACAACTGACAACAACTCATAGATGTAATACCTTCAGGAGTAGCATAAGTTACAGGTAGCTAACAACAACTCATAGATGCAATACCTTCAGGAGCAGTATAAGTTACAGGTAGCTAACAACTGACAACAACTCATAGATGTAATACCTTCAGGAGAAGTATAAGTTACAGGTAGCTAACAACTGATGACAACTCATAGATGTAATACCTTCAGGAGTAGTATAAGTTACAGGTAGCTGACAACAACTCATAGATGTAATACCTTCAGGAGTAGTATAAGTTACAGGTAGCTAACAACTGACAACAACTCATAGATGTAATACCTTCAGGAGTAGTATAAGTTACAGGTAGCTAACAACTGACAACAACTCATAGATGTAATACCTTCAGGAGTAGCATAAGTTACAGGTAGCTAACAACTGATGACAACTCGTAGATGTAATACCTTCAGGAGTAGTATAAGTTACAGGTAGCCAACAACTGATGACAACTCATAGATGTAATACCTTCAGGAGTAGTATAAGCTACAGGTAGCTAACAACTGATGACAACTCATAGATGTAATACCTTCAGGAGTAGTATAAGTTACAGGTAGCTAACAACTGACAACAACTCATAGATGTAATACCTTCAGGAGTAGCATAAGCTACAGGTAGCTAACAACTGACAACAACTCATAGATGTAATACCTTCAGGAGTAGTATAAGTTACAGGTAGCTAACAACTGACAACAACTCATAGATGTAATACCTTCAGGAGTAGCATAAGCTACAGGTAGCTAACAACTGATGACAACTCATAGATGTAATACCTTCAGGAGTAGCATAAGTTACAGGTAGCTAACAACTGACAACAACTCATAGATGTAATACCTTCAGGAGTAGTATAAGCTACAGGTAGCTAACAACTGATGACAACTCATAGATGTAATACCTTCAGGAGTAGTATAAGTTACAGGTAGCTAACAACTGACAACAACTCATAGATGTAATACCTTCAGGAGTAGCATAAGCTACAGGTAGCTAACAACTGACAACAACTCATAGATGTAATACCTTCAGGAGTAGTATAAGTTACAGGTAGCTAACAACTGACAACAACTCATAGATGTAATACTTCAGGAGTAGCATAAGCTACAGGTAGCTAACAACTGATGACAACTCATAGATGTAATACCTTCAGGAGTAGCATAAGTTACAGGTAGCTAACAACTGATGACAACTCATAGATGTAATACCTTCAGGAGTAGTATAGGTTACAGGTAGCTAACAACTGACAACAACTCATAGATGTAATACCTTCAGGAGTAGTATAAGTTACAGGTAGCTAACAACTGACAACAACTCATAGATGTAATACCTTCAGGAGTAGTATAAGCTACAGGTAGCTAACAACTGATGACAACTCATAGATGTAATACCTTCAGGAGTAGCATAAGTTACAGGTAGCTAACAACTGACAACAACTCATAGATGTAATACCTTCAGAAGTAGCATAAGTTACAGGTAGCTAACAACTGACAACAACTCATAGATGTCATACCTTCAGGAGTAGCATAAGTTACAGGTAGCTAACAACAACTCATAGATGTAATACCTTCAGGAGTAGCACAAGTTACAGGTAGCTAACAACTGACAACAACTCATAGATGTAATACCTTCAGGAGTAGCATAAGCTACAGGTAGCTAACAACTGATGACAACTGATAGATGTAATACCTTCAGGAGTAGTATAAGTTACAGGTAGCTAACAACTGACAACAACTCATAGATGTAATACCTTCAGTGGTAGCATAAGTTACAGGTAGCTAACAACTGACAACAATTCATAGATGTAATACCTTCAGTGGTAGCATAAGTTACAGGTAGCTAACAACTGACAACAATTCAGATGTAATACCTTCAGGAGTAGCATAAGCTACAGGTAGCTAACAACTGATGACAACTGATAGATGTAATACCTTCAGGAGTAGCATAAGCTACAGGTAGCTAACAACTGACAACAACTCATAGATGTCATACCTTCAGGAGTAGCATAAGTTACAGGTAGCTAACAACTGACAACAACTCATAGATGTAATACCTGCAGGAGTAGCATAAGTTACAGGTAGCTAACAACTGATGACAACTCATAGATGTAATACCTTCAGGAGTAGTATAAGTTACAGGTAGCTAACAACAACTCATAGATGTAATACCTTCAGGAGTAGCATAAGCTACAGGTAGCTAACAACTGACAACAACTCATAGATGTAATACCTTCAGGAGTAGCATAAGCTACAGGTAGCTAACAACTGACAACAACTCATAGATGTAATACCTTCAGGAGTAGCATAAGTTACAGGTAGCTAACAACAACTCATAGATGTAATACCTTCAGGAGTAGTATAAGTTACAGGTAGCTAACAACTGACAACAACTCATAGATGTAATACCTTCAGGAGTAGTATAAGTTACAGGTAGCTAACAACTGATGACAACTCATAGATGTAATACCTTCAGGAGTAGTATAAGTTACAGGTAGCTGACAACAACTCATAGATGTAATACCTTCAGGAGTAGTATAAGTTACAGGTAGCTAACAACTGACAACAACTCATAGATGTAATACCTTCAGGAGTAGTATAATTTACAGGTAGCTAACAACTGACAACAACTCATAGATGTAATACCTTCAGGAGTAGCATAAGCTACAGGTAGCTAACAACTGACAACAACTCATAGATGTAATACCTTCAGGAGTAGTATAAGTTACAGGTAGCTAACAACTGACAACAACTCATAGATGTAATACCTTCAGGAGTAGCATAAGCTACAGGTAGCTAACAACTGATGACAACTCATAGATGTAATACCTTCAGGAGTAGCATAAGCTACAGGTAGCTAACAACTGACAACAACTCATAGATGTAATACCTTCAGGAGTAGTATAAGCTACAGGTAGCTAACAACTGATGACAACTCATAGATGTAATACCTTCAGGAGTAGTATAAGTTACAGGTAGCTAACAACTGACAACAACTCATAGATGTAATACCTTCAGGAGTAGCATAAGCTACAGGTAGCTAACAACTGACAACAACTCATAGATGTAATACCTTCAGGAGTAGTATAAGTTACAGGTAGCTAACAACTGACAACAACTCATAGATGTAATACTTCAGGAGTAGCATAAGCTACAGGTAGCTAACAACTGATGACAACTCATAGATGTAATACCTTCAGGAGTAGCATAAGTTACAGGTAGCTAACAACTGATGACAACTCATAGATGTAATACCTTCAGGAGTAGTATAGGTTACAGGTAGCTAACAACTGACAACAACTCATAGATGTAATACCTTCAGGAATAGTATAAGTTACAGGTAGCTAACAACTGACAACAACTCATAGATGTAATACCTTCAGGAGTAGTATAAGCTACAGGTAGCTAACAACTGATGACAACTCATAGATGTAATACCTTCAGGAGTAGCATAAGTTACAGGTAGCTAACAACTGACAACAACTCATAGATGTAATACCTTCAGAAGTAGCATAAGTTACAGGTAGCTAACAACTGACAACAACTCATAGATGTCATACCTTCAGTGGTAGCATAAGCTACAGGTAGCTAAAAACTGACAACAACTCATAGATGTCATACCTTCAGGAGTAGCATAAGTCACAGGTAGCTAACAACTGACAACAACTCATAGATGTAATACCTTCAGAAGTAGCATAAGTTACAGGTAGCTAACAACTGACAACAACTCATAGATGTCATACCTTCAGGAGTAGCATAAGTTACAGGTAGCTAACAACAACTCATAGATGTCATACCTTCAGGAGTAGCACAAGTTACAGGTAGCTAACAACTGACAACAACTCATAGATGTAATACCTTCAGGAGTAGCATAAGCTACAGGTAGCTAACAACTGATGACAACTGATAGATGTAATACCTTCAGGAGTAGCATAAGCTACAGGTAGCTAACAACTGATGACAACTCATAGATGTAATACCTTCAGTGGTAGCATAAGTTACAGGTAGCTAACAACTGACAACAATTCATAGATGTAATACCTTCAGTGGTAGCATAAGTTACAGGTAGCTAACAACTGACAACAATTCAGATGTAATACCTTCAGGAGTAGCATAAGCTACAGGTAGCTAACAACTGATGACAACTGATAGATGTAATACCTTCAGGAGTAGCATAAGCTACAGGTAGCTAACAACTGACAACAACTCATAGATGTAATACCTTCAGGAGTAGCATAAGTTACAGGTAGCTAACAACTGACAACAACTCATAGATGTAATACCTTCAGGAGTAGCATAAGTTACAGGTAGCTAACAACTGATGACAACTCATAGATGTAATACCTTCAGGAGTAGTATAAGTTACAGGTAGCTAACAACAACTCATAGATGTAATACCTTCAGGAGTAGCATAAGCTACAGGTAGCTAACAACTGACAACAACTCATAGATGTAATACCTTCAGGAGTAGCATAAGCTACAGGTAGCTAACAACTGACAACAACTCATAGATGTAATACCTTCAGGAGTAGCATAAGTTACAGGTAGCTAACAACAACTCATAGATGTAATACCTTCAGGAGTAGTATAAGTTACAGGTAGCTAACAACTGACAACAACTCATAGATGTAATACCTTCAGGAGTAGTATAAGTTACAGGTAGCTAACAACTGATGACAACTCATAGATGTAATACCTTCAGGAGTAGTATAAGTTACAGGTAGCTGACAACAACTCATAGATGTAATACCTTCAGGAGTAGTATAAGTTACAGGTAGCTAACAACTGACAACAACTCATAGATGTAATACCTTCAGGAGTAGTATAATTTACAGGTAGCTAACAACTGACAACAACTCATAGATGTAATACCTTCAGGAGTAGCATAAGTTACAGGTAGCTAACAACTTATGACAACTCATAGATGTAATACCTTCAGGAGTAGTATAAGTTACAGGTAGCTAACAACTGATGACAACTCATAGATGTAATACCTTCAGGAGTAGCATAAGTTACAGGTAGCTAACAACAACTTATAGATGTCATACCTTCAGGAGTAGCATAAGTTACAGGTAGCTAACAACTGACAACAACTCATAGATGTCATACCTTCAGGAGTAACATAAGTTACAGGTAGCTAACAACTGACCACAACTCATAGATGTAATACCTTCAGGAGTAGCATAAGTTACAGGTAGCTAACAACTGACAACAACTCATAGATGTCATACCTTCAGGGGTAGCATAAGCTACAGGTAGCTAACAACTGACAACTCATAGATGTAATACCTTCAGGAGTAGCATAAGTTATAGGTAGCTAACAACTGACAACAACTCATAGATGTCATACCTTCAGTGGTAGCATAAGTTATAGGTAGCTAACAACTGACAACAACTCATAGATGTAATACCTTCAGGAGTAGCATAAGCTACAGGTAGCTAACAACAACTCATAGATGTAATACCTTCAGGAGTAGCATAAGTTACAGGTAGCTAACAACTAACAACAACTCATAGATGTAATACCTTCAGGAGTAGCATAAGTTATAGGTAGCTAACAACTGACAACAACTCATAGATGTCATACCTTCAGTGGTAGCATAAGTTATAGGTAGCTAACAACTGACCACAACTCATAGATGTAATACCTTCAGGAGTAGCATAAGTTACAGGTAGCTAACAACTGACCACAACTCATAGATGTAATACCTTCAGGAGTAGCATAAGCTACAGGTAGCTAACAACTGATGACAACTCATAGATGTAATACCTTCAGGAGTAGCATAAGTTACAGGTAGCTAACAACTGATGACAACTCATAGATGTAATACCTTCAGGAGTAGCATAAGTTACAGGTAGCTAACAACTGATGACAACTCATAGATGTAATACCTTCAGGAGTAGCATAAGTTACAGGTAGCTAACAACTGACAACAACTCATAGATGTAATACCTTCAGGAGTAGCATAAGTTACAGGTAGCTAACAACTGATGACAACTCATAGATGTAATACCTTCAGGAGTAGTATAAGTTACAGGTAGCTAACAACTGACAACAACTCATAGATGTAATACCTTCAGTGGTAGCATAAGTTATAGGTAGCTAACAACTGACCACAACTCATAGATGTAATACCTTCAGGAGTAGCATAAGTTACAGGTAGCTAACAACTGACCACAACTCATAGATGTAATACCTTCAGGAGTAGCATAAGCTACAGGTAGCTAACAACTGATGACAACTCATAGATGTAATACCTTCAGGAGTAGCATAAGTTACAGGTAGCTAACAACTGATGACAACTCATAGATGTAATACCTTCAGGAGTAGCATAAGTTACAGGTAGCTAACAACTGATGACAACTCATAGATGTAATACCTTCAGGAGTAGCATAAGTTACAGGTAGCTAACAACTGACAACAACTCATAGATGTAATACCTTCAGGAGTAGAATAAGCTACAGGTAGCTAACAACTGATGACAACTCATAGATGTAATACCTTCAGGAGTAGTATAAGTTACAGGTAGCTAACAACTGACAACAACTCATAGATGTAATACCTTCAGGAGTAGCATAAGCTACAGGTAGCTAACAACTGACAACAACTCATAGATGTAATACCTTCAGGAGTAGTATAAGTTACAGGTAGCTAACAACTGACAACAACTCATAGATGTAATACCTTCAGGAGTAGCATAAGCTACAGGTAGCTAACAACTGATGACAACTCATAGATGTAATACCTTCAGGAGTAGCATAAGTTACAGGTAGCTAACAACTGACAACAACTCATAGATGTAATACCTTCAGGAGTAGTATAAGCTACAGGTAGCTAACAACTGATGACAACTCATAGATGTAATACCTTCAGGAGTAGTATAAGTTACAGGTAGCTAACAACTAACAACAACTCATAGATGTAATACCTTCAGGAGTAGCATAAGTTACAGGTAGCTAACAACTGATGACAACTCATAGATGTAATACCTTCAGGAGTAGTATAAGTTACAGGTAGCTAACAACTGACAACAACTCATAGATGTAATACCTTCAGTGGTAGCATAAGTTATAGGTAGCTAACAACTGACCACAACTCATAGATGTAATACCTTCAGGAGTAGCATAAGTTACAGGTAGCTAACAACTGACCACAACTCATAGATGTAATACCTTCAGGAGTAGCATAAGCTACAGGTAGCTAACAACTGATGACAACTCATAGATGTAATACCTTCAGGAGTAGCATAAGTTACAGGTAGCTAACAACTGATGACAACTCATAGATGTAATACCTTCAGGAGTAGCATAAGTTACAGGTAGCTAACAACTGATGACAACTCATAGATGTAATACCTTCAGGAGTAGCATAAGTTACAGGTAGCTAACAACTGACAACAACTCATAGATGTAATACCTTCAGGAGTAGAATAAGCTACAGGTAGCTAACAACTGATGACAACTCATAGATGTAATACCTTCAGGAGTAGTATAAGTTACAGGTAGCTAACAACTGACAACAACTCATAGATGTAATACCTTCAGGAGTAGCATAAGCTACAGGTAGCTAACAACTGACAACAACTCATAGATGTAATACCTTCAGGAGTAGTATAAGTTACAGGTAGCTAACAACTGACAACAACTCATAGATGTAATACCTTCAGGAGTAGCATAAGCTACAGGTAGCTAACAACTGATGACAACTCATAGATGTAATACCTTCAGGAGTAGCATAAGTTACAGGTAGCTAACAACTGACAACAACTCATAGATGTAATACCTTCAGGAGTAGTATAAGCTACAGGTAGCTAACAACTGATGACAACTCATAGATGTAATACCTTCAGGAGTAGTATAAGTTACAGGTAGCTAACAACTAACAACAACTCATAGATGTAATACCTTCAGGAGTAGCATAAGCTACAGGTAGCTAACAACTGACAACAACTCATAGATGTAATACCTTCAGGAGTAGTATAAGTTACAGGTAGCTAACAACTGACAACAACTCATAGATGTAATACCTTCAGGAGTAGCATAAGCTACAGGTAGCTAACAACTGATGACAACTCATAGATGTAATACCTTCAGGAGTAGCATAAGTTACAGGTAGCTAACAACTAACAACAACTCATAGATGTAATACCTTCAGGAGTAGCATAAGTTATAGGTAGCTAACAACTGACAACAACTCATAGATATCATACCTTCAGTGGTAGCATAAGTTATAGGTAGCTAACAACTGACAACAACTCATAGATGTAATACCTTCAGGAGTAGCATAAGCTACAGGTAGCTAACAACAACTCATAGATGTAATACCTTCAGGAGTAGCATAGTTACAGGTAGCTAACAACTAACAACAACTCATAGATGTAATACCTTCAGGAGTAGCATAAGTTATAGGTAGCTAACAACTGACAACAACTCATAGATGTCATACCTTCAGTGGTAGCATAAGTTATAGGTAGCTAACAACTGACCACAACTCATAGATGTAATACCTTCAGGAGTAGCATAAGTTACAGGTAGCTAACAACTGACCACAACTCATAGATGTAATACCTTCAAGAGTAGCATAAGTTACAGGTAGCTAACAACTGACAACAACTCATAGATGTCATACCTTCAGGAGTAGCATAAGTTACAGGTAGCTAACAACAACTCATAGATGTAATACCTTCAGGAGTAGCATAAGTTACAGGTAGCTAACAACTGACAACAACTCATAGATGTCATACCTTCAGTGGTAGCATAAGCTACAGGTAGCTAACAACTGACAACAACTCATAGATGTCATACCTTCAGGAGTAGCATAAGCTACAGGTAGCTA
Source organism: Bathymodiolus septemdierum (assembly GCA_963383655.1). Classification (NCBI taxonomy): domain Eukaryota; kingdom Metazoa; phylum Mollusca; class Bivalvia; order Mytilida; family Modiolidae; genus Bathymodiolus; species Bathymodiolus septemdierum. Next base: position 40,510,555 of record OY726517.1, on the reverse strand, counting down.
ACAACAACTCATAGATGTCATACCTTCAGGAGTAGCATAAGCTACAGGTAGCTAACAACTGACAATAACTCATAGATGTAATACCTTCAGTGGTAGCATAAGCTACAGGTAGCTAACAACAACTCATAGATGTAATACCTTCAGGAGTAGCATAAGCTACAGGTAGCTAACAACTAAAGACAACTCATAGATGTCATACCTTCAGGAGTAGCATAAGTTACAGGTAGCTAACAACTGACAACAATTCATAGATGTAATACCTTCAGGAGTAGCATAAGTTACAGGTAGCTAACAACTGACAACAATTCATAGATGTCATACCTTCAGGAGTAGCATAAGCTACAGGTAGCTAACAACTGACAACAACTCATAGATGTAATACCTTCAGTGGTAGCATAAGCTACAGGTAGCTAACAACAACTCACAGATGTAATACCTTCAGGAGTAGCATAAGTTACAGGTAGCTAACAACTGACAACAACTCATAGATGTAATACCTTCAGGAGTAGCATAAGTTACAGGTAGCTAATAACAACTCATAGATGTAATACCTTCAGGAGTAGCATAAGTTACAGGTAGCTAACAACTGACAACAACTCATAGATGTCATACCTTCAGGAGTAGCATAAGTTACAGGTAGCTAACAACAACTCATAGATGTAATACCTTCAGGAGTAGCATAAGTTACAGGTAGCTAACAACTGACAACAACTCATAGATGTCATACCTTCAGGAGTATCATAAGTTATAGGTAGCTAACAACAACTCATAGATGTAATACCTTCAGGAGTAGCATAAGCTACAGGTAGCTAACAACTGACAACAACTCATAGATGTAATACCTTCAGTGGTAGCATAAGCTACAGGTAGCTAACAAAAACTCATAGATGTAATACCTTCAGGAGTAGCATAAGCTACAGGTAGCTAACAACTGACGACAACTCATAGATGTCATACCTTCAGGAGTAGCATAAGTTACAGGTAGCTAACAACTGACAACAATTCATAGATGTAATACCTTCAGGAGTAGCATAAGTTACAGGTAGCTAACAACTGACAACAATTCATAGATGTAATACCTTCAGGAGTAGCATAAGCTACAGGTACCTAACAACTGACAACAACTCATAGATGTAATACCTTCAGTGGTAGCATAAGCTACAGGTAGCTAACAACAACTCACAGATGTAATACCTTCAGGAGTAGCATAAGTTACAGGTAGCTAACAACTGACAACAACTCATAGATGTAATACCTTCAGGAGTAGCATAAGCTACAGGTAGCTAACAACAACTCATAGATGTAATACCTTCAGGAGTAGCATAAGTTACAGGTAGCTAACAACTGACAACAACTATAGATGTCATACCTTCAGTGGTAGCATAAGCTACAGGTAGCTAACAACTGACAACAACTCATAGATGTCATACCTTCAGGAGTAGCATAAGTCACAGGTAGCTAACAACTGACAACAACTCATAGATGTCATACCTTCAGTGGTAGCATAAGCTACAGGTAGCTAACAACTGACAACAACTCATAGATGTAATACCTTCAGGAGTAGCATAAGCTACAGGTAGCTAACAACAACTCATAGATGTCATACCTTCAGGAGTAGCATAAGCTACAGGTAGCTAACAACTGACAATAACTCATAGATGTCATACCTTCAGGAGTAGCATAAGCTACAGGTAGCTAACAACTGACAACAACTCATAGATGTCATACCTTCAGGAGTAGCATAAGTTACAGGTAGCTAACAACTGACAACAACTCATAGATGTCATACCTTCAGGAGAAGCATAAGTTACAGGTAGCTAACAACAACTCATAGATGTAATACCTTCAGGAGTAGCATAGTTACAGGTAGCTAACAACTAACAACAACTCATAGATGTAATACCTTCAGGAGTAGCATAAGTTATAGGTAGCTAACAACTGACAACAACTCATAGATGTCATACCTTCAGTGGTAGCATAAGTTATAGGTAGCTAACAACTGACCACAACTCATAGATGTAATACCTTCAGGAGTAGCATAAGTTACAGGTAGCTAACAACTGACCACAACTCATAGATGTAATACCTTCAAGAGTAGCATAAGTTACAGGTAGCTAACAACTGACAACAACTCATAGATGTCATACCTTCAGGAGTAGCATAAGTTACAGGTAGCTAACAACAACTCATAGATGTAATACCTTCAGGAGTAGCATAAGTTACAGGTAGCTAACAACTGACAACAACTCATAGATGTCATACCTTCAGTGGTAGCATAAGCTACAGGTAGCTAACAACTGACAACAACTCATAGATGTCATACCTTCAGGAGTAGCATAAGCTACAGGTAGCTAACAACAACTCATAGATGTCATACCTTCAGGAGTAGCATAAGCTACAGGTAGCTAACAACTGACAATAACTCATAGATGTAATACCTTCAGTGGTAGCATAAGCTACAGGTAGCTAACAACAACTCATAGATGTAATACCTTCAGGAGTAGCATAAGCTACAGGTAGCTAACAACTAAAGACAACTCATAGATGTCATACCTTCAGGAGTAGCATAAGTTACAGGTAGCTAACAACTGACAACAATTCATAGATGTAATACCTTCAGGAGTAGCATAAGTTACAGGTAGCTAACAACTGACAACAATTCATAGATGTCATACCTTCAGGAGTAGCATAAGCTACAGGTAGCTAACAACTGACAACAACTCATAGATGTAATACCTTCAGTGGTAGCATAAGCTACAGGTAGCTAACAACAACTCACAGATGTAATACCTTCAGGAGTAGCATAAGTTACAGGTAGCTAACAACTGACAACAACTCATAGATGTAATACCTTCAGGAGTAGCATAAGTTACAGGTAGCTAATAACAACTCATAGATGTAATACCTTCAGGAGTAGCATAAGTTACAGGTAGCTAACAACTGACAACAACTCATAGATGTCATACCTTCAGGAGTAGCATAAGTTACAGGTAGCTAACAACAACTCATAGATGTAATACCTTCAGGAGTAGCATAAGTTACAGGTAGCTAACAACTGACAACAACTCATAGATGTCATACCTTCAGGAGTATCATAAGTTATAGGTAGCTAACAACAACTCATAGATGTAATACCTTCAGGAGTAGCATAAGCTACAGGTAGCTAACAACTGACAACAACTCATAGATGTAATACCTTCAGTGGTAGCATAAGCTACAGGTAGCTAACAAAAACTCATAGATGTAATACCTTCAGGAGTAGCATAAGCTACAGGTAGCTAACAACTGACGACAACTCATAGATGTCATACCTTCAGGAGTAGCATAAGTTACAGGTAGCTAACAACTGACAACAATTCATAGATGTAATACCTTCAGGAGTAGCATAAGTTACAGGTAGCTAACAACTGACAACAATTCATAGATGTAATACCTTCAGGAGTAGCATAAGCTACAGGTACCTAACAACTGACAACAACTCATAGATGTAATACCTTCAGTGGTAGCATAAGCTACAGGTAGCTAACAACAACTCACAGATGTAATACCTTCAGGAGTAGCATAAGTTACAGGTAGCTAACAACTGACAACAACTCATAGATGTAATACCTTCAGGAGTAGCATAAGCTACAGGTAGCTAACAACAACTCATAGATGTAATACCTTCAGGAGTAGCATAAGTTACAGGTAGCTAACAACTGACAACAACTATAGATGTCATACCTTCAGTGGTAGCATAAGCTACAGGTAGCTAACAACTGACAACAACTCATAGATGTCATACCTTCAGGAGTAGCATAAGTCACAGGTAGCTAACAACTGACAACAACTCATAGATGTCATACCTTCAGTGGTAGCATAAGCTACAGGTAGCTAACAACTGACAACAACTCATAGATGTAATACCTTCAGGAGTAGCATAAGCTACAGGTAGCTAACAACAACTCATAGATGTCATACCTTCAGGAGTAGCATAAGCTACAGGTAGCTAACAACTGACAATAACTCATAGATGTCATACCTTCAGGAGTAGCATAAGCTACAGGTAGCTAACAACTGACAACAACTCATAGATGTCATACCTTCAGGAGTAGCATAAGTTACAGGTAGCTAACAACTGACAACAACTCATAGATGTCATACCTTCAGGAGAAGCATAAGTTACAGGTAGCTAACAACAACTCATAGATGTAATACCTTCAGGAGTAGCATAAGCTACAGGTAGCTAACAACTGACAATAACTCATAGATGTAATACCTTCAGTGGTAGCATAAGCTACAGGTAGCTAACAACTGACAACAACTCATAGATGTAATACCTTCAGGAGTAGCATAAGCTACAGGTAGCTAACAACTGACAACAACTCATAGATGTCATACCTTCAGGAGTAGCATAAGTTACAGGTAGCTAACAACTGACAACAACTCATACATGTCATACCTTTAGGAGTAGCATAAGTTACAGGTAGCTAACAACAACTCATAGATGTCATACCTTCAGGAGTAGCATAAGCTACAGGTAGCTAACAACTGACAATAACTCATAGATGTAATACCTTCAGTGGTAGCATAAGCTACAGGTAGCTAACAACTGACAACAACTCATAGATGTCATACCTTCAGGAGTAGCATAAGTTACAGGTAGCTAACAACAACTCATAGATGTAATACCTTCAGGAGTAGCATAAGCTACAGGTAGCTAACAACAACTCATAGATGTAATACCTTCAGGAGTAGCATAAGCTACAGGTAGCTAACAACTGACGACAACTCATAGATGTCATACCTTCAGAAGTAGCATAAGTTACAGGTAGCTAACAACTGACAAGAATTCATAGATGTAATACCTTCAGGAGTAGCATAAGTTACAGGTAGCTAACAACTGACAACAATTCATAGATGTAATACCTTCAGGAGTAGCATAAGTTACAGGTAGCTAACAACTGACAACAATTCATAGATGTAATACCTTCAGGAGTAGCATAAGTTACAGGTAGCTAACAACTGACAACAATTCATAGATGTCATACCTTCAGGAGTAGCATAAGCTACAGGTAGCTAACAACTGACAACAACTCATAGATGTAATACCTTCAGTGGTAGCATAAGCTACAGGTAGCTAACAACAACTCACAGATGTAATACCTTCAGGAGTAGCATAAGTTACAGGTAGCTAACAACAACTCATAGATGTAATACCTTCAGGAGTAGCATAAGTTACAGGTAGCTAACAACTGACAACAACTCATAGATGTAATACCTTCAGGAGTAGCATAAGTTACAGGTAGCTAACAACAACTCATAGATGTAATACCTTCAGGAGTAGCATAAGTTACAGGTAGCTAACAACTGACAACAACTCATAGATGTAATACCTTCAGGAGTAGCATAAGTTACAGGTAGCTAACAACAACTCATATATGTCATACCTTCAGGAGTAGCATAAGTTACAGGTAGCTAACAACTGATGACAACTCATAGATGTCATACCTTCAGGAGTAGCATAAGCTACAGGTAGCTAACAACTGACAACAATTCATAGATGTAATACCTTCAGGAGTAGCATAAGTTACAGGTAGCTAACAACTGACAACAATTCATAGATGTAATACCTTCAGTGGTAGCATAAGCTACATGTAGCTAACAACAACTCACAGATGTAATACCTTCAGGAGTAGCATAAGTTACAGGTAGCTAACAACTGACAACAACTCATAGATGTCATACCTTCAGGAGTAGCATAAGTTACAGGTAGCTAACAACAACTCATAGATGTAATACCTTCAGGAGTAGCATAAGTTACAGGTAGCTAACAACTGACAACAACTCATAGATGTCATACCTTCAGGAGTAGCATAAGTTATAGGTAGCTAACAACAACTCATAGATGTAATACCTTCAGGAGTAGCATAAGCTACAGGTAGCTAACAACTGACAACAACTCATAGATGTAATACCTTCAGTGGTAGCATAAGCTACAGGTAGCTAACAACAACTCATAGATGTAATACCTTCAGGAGTAGCATAAGCTACAGGTAGCTAACAACTGATGACAACTCATAGATGTCATACCTTCAGGAGTAGCATAAGTTACAGGTAGCTAACAACTGACAACAATTCATAGATGTAATACCTTCAGGAGTAGCATAAGTTACAGGTAGCTAACAACTGACAACAATTCATAGATGTACTACCTTCAGGAGTAGCATAAGCTACAGGTACCTAAAAACTGACAACAACTCATAGATGTAATACCTTCAGTGGTAGCATAAGCTACAGGTAGCTAACAACAACTCACAGATGTAATACCTTCAGGAGTAGCATAAGTTACAGGTAGCTAACAACTGACCACAACTCATAGATGTAATACCTTCAGGAGTAGCATAAGTTACAGGTAGCTAACAACTGACAACAACTCATAGATGTAATACCTTCAGGAGTAGCATAAGTTACAGGTAGCTAACAACTGACAACAACTCATAGATGTAATACCTTCAGTGGTAGCATAAGCTACAGGTAGCTAACAACAACTCACAGATGTAATACCTTCAGGAGTAGCATAAGTTACAGGTAGCTAACAACTGACCACAACTCATAGATGTAATACCTTCAGGAGTAGCATAAGTTACAGGTAGCTAATAACAACTCATAGATGTAATACCTTCAGGAGTAGCATAAGTTACAGGTAGCTAACAACTGACAACAACTCATAGATGTCATACCTTCAGGAGTAGCATAAGTTACAGGTAGCTAACAACAACTCATAGATGTAATACCTTCAGGAGTAGCATAAGTTACAGGTATCTAACAACTGACAACAACTCATAGATGTCATACCTTCAGGAGTAGCATAAGTTATAGGTAGCTAACAACAACTCATAGATGTAATACCTTCAGGAGTAGCATAAGCTACAGGTAGCTAACAACTGACAACAACTCATAGATGTAATACCTTCAGTGGGAGCATAAGCTACAGGTAGCTAACAACAACTCATAGATGTAATACCTTCAGGAGTAGCATAAGCTACAGGTAGCTAACAACTGACGACAACTCATAGATGTCATACCTTCAGGAGTAGCATAAGTTACAGGTAGCTAACAACTGACAACAATTCATAGATGTAATACCTTCAGGAGTACCATAAGTTACAGGTAGCTAACAACTGACAACAATTCATAGATGTAATACCTTCAGGAGTAGCATAAGCTACAGGTACCTAACAACTGACAACAACTCATAGATGTAATACCTTCAGTGGTAGCATAAGCTACAGGTAGCTAACAACAACTCACAGATGTAATACCTTCAGGAGTAGCATAAGTTACAGGTAGCTAACAACTGACCACAACTCATAGATGTAATACCTTCAGGAGTAGCATAAGTTACAGGTAGCTAACAACAACTCATAGATGTCATACCTTCAGGAGTAGCATAAGTTACAGGTAGCTAACAACTGACAACAACTCATAGATGTCATACCTTCAGTGGTAGCATAAGCTACAGGTAGCTAACAACTGACAACAACTCATAGATGTCATACCTTCAGGAGTAGCATAAGTTACAGGTAGCTAACAACTGACAACAACTCATAGATGTCATACCTTCAGTGGTAGCATAAGCTACAGGTAGCTAACAACTGACAACAACTCATATTTGTAATACCTTCAGGAGTAGCATAAGCTACAGGTAGCTAACAACAACTCATAGATGTCATATCTTCAGGAGTAGCATAAGCTACAGGTAGCTAACAACTGACAATAACTCATAGATGTCATACCTTCAGGAGTAGCATAAGCTACAGGTAGCTAACAACCGACAACAACTCATAGATGTCATACCTTCAGGAGTAGCATAAGTTACAGGTAGATAACAACTGACAACAACTCATAGATGTCATACCTTCAGGAGAAGCATAAGTTACAGGTAGCTAACAACAACTCATAGATGTAATACCTTCAGGAGTAGCATAAGCTACAGGTAGCTAACAACTGACAATAACTCATAGATGTAATACCTTCAGTGGTAGCATAAGCTACAGGTAGCTAACAACTGACAACAACTCATAGATGTAATACCTTCAGGAGTAGCATAAGCTACAGGTAGCTAACAACTGACAACAACTCATAGATGTCATACCTTCAGGAGTAGCATAAGTTACAGGTAGCTAACAACTGACAACAACTCATACATGTCATACCTTCAGGAGTAGCATAAGTTACAGGTAGCTAACAACAACTCATAGATGTCATACCTTCAGGAGTAGCATAAGCTACAGGTAGCTAACAACTGACAATAACTCATAGATGTAATACCTTCAGTGGTAGCATAAGCTACAGGTAGCTAACAACTGACAACAACTCATAGATGTCATACCTTCAGGAGTAGCATAAGTTACAGGTAGCTAACAACAACTCATAGATGTAATACCTTCAGGAGTAGCATAAGCTACAGGTAGCTAACAACAACTCATAGATGTAATACCTTCAGGAGTAGCATAAGCTACAGGTAGCTAACAACTGACGACAACTCATAGATGTCATACCTTCAGAAGTAGCATAAGTTACAGGTAGCTAACAACTGACAAGAATTCATAGATGTAATACCTTCAGGAGTAGCATAAGTTACAGGTAGCTAACAACTGACAACAATTCATAGATGTAATACCTTCAGGAGTAGCATAAGTTACAGGTAGCTAACAACTGACAACAATTCATAGATGTAATACCTTCAGGAGTAGCATAAGTTACAGGTAGCTAACAACTGACAACAATTCATAGATGTCATACCTTCAGGAGTAGCATAAGCTACAGGTAGCTAACAACTGACAACAACTCATAGATGTAATACCTTCAGTGGTAGCATAAGCTACAGGTAGCTAACAACAACTCACAGATGTAATACCTTCAGGAGTAGCATAAGTTACAGGTAGCTAACAACAACTCATAGATGTAATACCTTCAGGAGTAGCATAAGTTACAGGTAGCTAACAACTGACAACAACTCATAGATGTAATACCTTCAGGAGTAGCATAAGTTACAGGTAGCTAACAACAACTCATAGATGTAATACCTTCAGGAGTAGCATAAGTTACAGGTAGCTAACAACTGACAACAACTCATAGATGTAATACCTTCAGGAGTAGCATAAGTTACAGGTAGCTAACAACAACTCATATATGTCATACCTTCAGGAGTAGCATAAGTTACAGGTAGCTAACAACTGACAACAACTCATAGATGTCATACCTTCAGGAGTAGCATAAGCTACAGGTAGCTAACAACTGACAACAATTCATAGATGTAATACCTTCAGTGGTAGCATAAGCTACATGTAGCTAACAACAACTCACAGATGTAATACCTTCAGGAGTAGCATAAGTTACAGGTAGCTAACAACTGACAACAACTCATAGATGTCATACCTTCAGGAGTAGCATAAGTTACAGGTAGCTAACAACAACTCATAGATGTAATACCTTCAGGAGTAGCATAAGTTACAGGTAGCTAACAACTGACAACAACTCATAGATGTCATACCTTCAGGAGTAGCATAAGTTATAGGTAGCTAACAACAACTCATAGATGTAATACCTTCAGGAGTAGCATAAGCTACAGGTAGCTAACAACTGACAACAACTCATAGATGTAATACCTTCAGTGGTAGCATAAGCTACAGGTAGCTAACAACAACTCATAGATGTAATACCTTCAGGAGTAGCATAAGCTACAGGTAGCTAACAACTGACGACAACTCATAGATGTCATACCTTCAGGAGTAGCATAAGTTACAGGTAGCTAACAACTGACAACAATTCATAGATGTAATACCTTCAGGAGTAGCATAAGTTACAGGTAGCTAACAACTGACAACAATTCATAGATGTACTACCTTCAGGAGTAGCATAAGCTACAGGTACCTAACAACTGACAACAACTCATAGATGTAATACCTTCAGTGGTAGCATAAGCTACAGGTAGCTAACAACAACTCACAGATGTAATACCTTCAGGAGTAGCATAAGTTACAGGTAGCTAACAACTGACCACAACTCATAGATGTAATACCTTCAGGAGTAGCATAAGTTACAGGTAGCTAACAACTGACAACAACTCATAGATGTAATACCTTCAGGAGTAGCATAAGTTACAGGTAGCTAACAACTGACAACAACTCATAGATGTCATACCTTCAGGAGTAGCATAAGTTACAGGTAGCTAACAACAACTCATAGATGTAATACCTTCAGGAGTAGCATAAGTTACAGGTAGCTAACAACTGACAACAACTCATAGATGTCATACCTTCAGGAGTAGCATAAGATACAGGTAGCTAACAACTGACAACAACTCATAGATGTCATACCTTCAGTGGTAGCATAAGATACAGGTAGCTAACAACTGACCACAACTCATAGATGTAATACCTTCAGTGGTAGCATAAGTTACAGGTAGCTAACAACTGACAACAACTCATAGATGTCATACCTTCAGGAGTAGCATAAGTTACAGGTAGCTAACAACTGACAACAACTCATAGATGTCATACCTTCGGTGGTAGCATAAGCTACAGGTAGCTAACAACTGACAACAACTCATAGATGTCATACCTTCAGGAGTAGCATAAGCTACAGGTAGCTAACAACAACTCATAGATGTCATACCTTCAGGAGTAGCATAAGTTACAGGTAGCTAACAACTGACAATAACTCATAGATGTCATACCTTCAGGAGTAGCATAAGCTACAGATAGCTAACAACAACTCATAGATGTCATACCTTCAGGAGTAGCATAAGCTACAGGTAGCTAACAACTGAACATAACTCATAGATGTAATACCTTCAGGAGTAGCATAAGCTACAGGTAGCTAACAACAACTCATAGATGTCATACCTTCAGGAGTAGCATAAGTTACAGGTAGCTAACAACTGACAACAATTCATAGATGTAATACCTTCAGGAGTAGCATAAGTTACAGGTAGCTAACAACTGACAACAATTCATAGATGTAATACCTTCAGGAGTAGCATAAGCTACAGGTAGCTAACAACTGACAACAACTCATAGATGTAATACCTTCAGTGGTAGCATAAGCTACAGGTAGCTAACAACAACTCACAGATGTAATACCTTCAGGAGTAGCATAAGTTACAGGTAGCTAACAACTGACAACAACTCATAGATGTAATACCTTCAGGAGTAGCATAAGTTACAGGTAGCTAACAACTGACAACAACTCATAGATGTCATACCTTCATGAGTAGCATAAGTTACAGGTAGCTAACAACAACTCATAGATGTAATACCTTCAGGAGTAGCATAAGTTACAGGTAGCTAACAACTGACAACAACTCATAGATGTCATACCTTCAGGAGTAGCATAAGTTATAGGTAGCTAACAACAACTCATAGATGTAATACCTTCAGGAGTAGCATAAGTTACAGGTAGCTAACAACTGACGACAACTCATAGATGTCATACCTTCAGGAGTAGCATAAGTTACAGGTAGCTAACAACTGACAACAACTCATAGATGTCATACCTTCAGGAGTAGCATAAGTTATAGGTAGCTAACAACAACTCATAGATGTAATACCTTCAGGAGTAGCATAAGTTACAGGTAGCTAACAACTGACGACAACTCATAGATGTAATACCTTCAGGAGTAGCATAAGTTACAGGTAGCTAACAACTGACGACAACTCATAGATGTCATACCTTCAGGAGTAGCATAAGTTACAGGTAGCTAACAACTGACAACAACTCATAGATGTAATACCTTCAGGAGTAGCATAAGTTACAGGTAGTTAACAACTGACAACAACTCATAGATGTCATACCTTCAGGAGTAGCATAAGTTACAGGTAGCTAACAACAACTCATAGATGTAATACCTTCAGGAGTAGCATAATCTACAGGTAGCTAACAACTGACAACAACTCATAGATGTCATACCTTCAGTGGTAGCATAAGCTACAGGTAGCTAACAACTGACAACAACTCATAGATGTCATACCTTCAGGAGTAGCATAAGCTACAGGTAGCTAACAACAACTCATAGATGTCATACCTTCAGGAGTAGCATAAGCTACAGGTAGCTAACAACTGACAATAACTCATAGATGTAATACCTTCAGTGGTAGCATAAGCTACAGGTAGCCAACAACAACTCATAGATGTAATACCTTCAGGAGTAGCATAAGCTACAGGTAGCTAACAACTGACGACAACTCATAGATGTCATACCTTCAGGAGTAGCATAAGTTACAGGTAGCTAACAATTAACAACAATTCATAGATGTAATACCTTCAGGAGTAGCATAAGTTACAGGTAGCTAACAACTGACAACAATTCATAGATGTAATACCTTCAGGAGTAGCATAAGTTATAGGTAGCTAACAACAACTCATAGATGTAATACCTTCAGGAGTAGCATAAGCTACAGGTAGCTAACAACTGACAACAACTCATAGATGTCATACCTTCAGGAGTAGCATAAGCTACAGGTAGCTAACAACTGACAACAACTCATAAATGTAATACCTTCAGTGGTAGCATAAGCTACAGGTAGCTAACAACAACTCACAGATGTAATACCTTCAGGAGTAGCATAAGTTACAGGTAGCTAACAACTGACCACAACTCATAGATGTCATACCTTCAGGAGTAGCATAAGTTACAGGTAGCTAACAACTGACAACAACTCATAGATGTAATACCTTCAGGAGTAGCATAAGTTACAGGTAGCTAACAACTGACAACAACTCATAGATGTCATACCTTCAGGAGTAGCATAAGTTACAGGTAGCTAACAACAACTCATAGATGTAATACCTTCAGGAGTAGCATAAGTTACAGGTAGCTAACAACTGACAACAACTCATAGATGTCATACCTTCAGGAGTAGCATAACTTATAGGTAGCTAACAACAACTCATAGATGTAATACCTTCAGGAGTAGCATAAGTTACAGGTAGCTAACAACTGACAACAACTCATAGATGTAATATCTTCAGGAGTAGCATAAGTTACAGGTAGCTAACAACTGACGACAACTCATAGGTGTCATACCTTCAGGAGTAGCATAAGTTACAGGTAGCTAACAACTGACAACAACTCATAGATGTAATACCTTCAGGAGTAGCATAAGTTACAGGTAGCTAACAACTCATATATGTAATACCTTCAGGAGTAGCATAAGTTACAGGTAGCTAACAACTGACAACAACTCATAGATTTAATACCTTCAGGAGTAGCATAAGTTACAGGTAGCTAACAACTGACAACAACTCATAGATGTCATACCTTCAGGAGTAGCATAAGTTACAGGTAGCTAACAACAACTCATAGATGTAATACCTTCAGGAGTAGCATAATCTACAGGTAGCTAACAACTGACAACAACTCATAGATGTCATACCTTCAGTGGTAGCATAAGCTACAGGTAGCTAACAACTGACAACAACTCATAGATGTCATACCTTCAGGAGTAGCATAAGCTACAGGTAGCTAACAACAACTCATAGATGTCATACCTTCAGGAGTAGCATAAGCTACAGGTAGCTAACAACTGACAATAACTCATAGATGTAATACCTTCAGTGGTAGCATAAGCTACAGGTAGCCAACAACAACTCATAGATGTAATACCTTCAGGAGTAGCATAAGCTACAGGTAGCTAACAACTGACGACAACTCATAGATGTCATACCTTCAGGAGTAGCATAAGTTACAGGTAGCTAACAACTAACAACAATTCATAGATGTCATACCTTCAGCAGTAGCATAAGTTACAGGTAGCTAACAACTGACAACAATTCATAGATGTAATACCTTCAGGAGTAGCATAAGTTATAGGTAGCTAACAACAACTCATAGATGTAATACCTTCAGGAGTAGCATAAGCTACAGGTAGCTAACAACTGACAACAACTCATAGATGTCATACCTTCAGGAGTAGCATAAGCTACAGGTAGCTAACAACTGACAACAACTCATAAATGTAATACCTTCAGTGGTAGCATAAGCTACAGGTAGCTAACAACAACTCACAGATGTAATACCTTCAGGAGTAGCATAAGTTACAGGTAGCTAACAACTGACCACAACTCATAGATGTAATACCTTCAGGAGTAGCATAAGTTACAGGTAGCTAACAACTGACAACAACTCATAGATGTAATACCTTCAGGAGTAGCATAAGTTACAGGTAGCTAACAACTGACAACAACTCATAGATGTCATACCTTCAGGAGTAGCATAAGTTACAGGTAGCTAACAACAACTCATAGATGTAATACCTTCAGGAGTAGCATAAGTTACAGGTAGCTAACAACTGACAACAACTCATAGATGTAATACCTTCAGGAGTAGCATAAGTTACAGGTAGCTAACAACTCATATATGTAATACCTTCAGGAGTAGCATAAGTTACAGGTAGCTAACAACTGATAACAACTCATAGATGTCATACCTTCAGGAGTAGCATAAGTTATAGGTAGCTAACAACAACTCATAGATGTAATACCTTCAGGAGTAGCATAAGTTACAGGTAGCTAACAACTGACCACAACTCATAGATGTAATACCTTCAGGAGTAGCATAAGTTACAGGTAGCTAACAACTGACAACAACTCATAGATGTAATACCTTCAGGAGTAGCATAAGCTACAGGTAGCTAACAACTGACAACAACTCATAGATGTCATACCTTCAGGAGTAGCATAAGCTACAGGTAGCTAACAACTGACAACAACTCATAGATGTCATACCTTCAGGAGTAGCATAAGCTACAGGTAGCTAACAACTGACAATTCATAGATGTCATACCTTAAGTGGTAGCATAAGCTACAGGTAGCTAACAACAACTCATAGATGTCATACCTTCAGGAGTAGCATAAGTTACAGGTAGCTAACAATTGACAACAACTCATAGATGTCATACCTTCAGGAGTAGCATAAGCTACAGGTAGCTAACAACAACTCATAGATGTCATACCTTCAGGAGTAGCATAAGTTACAGGTAGCTAACAACTGACAATAACTCATAGATGTCATACCTTCAGGAGTAGCATAAGCTACAGGTAGCTAACAACAACTCATAGATGTCATACCTTCAGGAGTAGCATAAGCTACAGGTAGCTAACAACTGACAATAACTCATAGATGTAATACCTTCAGGAGTAGCATAAGTTACAGGTAGCTAACAACAACTCATAGATGTCATACCTTCAGGAGTAGCATAAGTTACAGGTAGCTAACAACTGACAACAATTCATAGATGTAATACCTTCAGGAGTAGCATAAGTTACAGGTAGCTAACAACTGACAACAATTCATAGATGTAATACCTTCAGGAGTAGCATAAGCTACAGGTAGCTAACAACTGACAACAACTCATAGATGTAATACCTTCAGTGGTAGCATAAGCTACAGGTAGCTAACAACAACTCACAGATGTAATACCTTCAGGAGTACCATAAGTTACAGGTAGCTAACAACTGACAACAACTCATAGATGTAATACCTTCAGGAGTAGCATAAGTTACAGGTAGCTAAAAACTGACAACAACTCATAGATGTCATACCTTCAGGAGTAGCATAAGTTACAGGTAGCTAACAACAACTCATAGATGTAATACCTTCAGGAGTAGCATAAGTTACAGGTAGCTAACAACTGACAACAACTCATAGATGTCATACCTTCAGGAGTAGCATAAGTTATAGGTAGCTAACAACAACTCATAGATGTAATACCTTCAGGAGTAGCATAAGTTACAGGTAGCTAACAACTGACGACAACTCATAGATGTCATACCTTCAGGAGTAGCATAAGTTACAGGTAGCTAACAACTGACAACAACTCATAGATGTCATACCTTCAGGAGTAGCATAAGTTATAGGTAGCTAACAACAACTCATAGATGTAATACCTTCAGGAGTAGCATAAGTTACAGGTAGCTAACAACTGACGACAACTCATAGATGTAATACCTTCAGGAGTAGCATAAGTTACAGGTAGCTAACAACTGACGACAACTCATAGATGTCATACCTTAAGGAGTAGCATAAGTTACAGGTAGCTAACAACTGACAACAACTCATAGATGTAATACCTTCAGGAGTAGCATAAGTTATAGGTAGCTAACAACTGACAACAACTCATAGATGTCATACCTTCAGAAGTAGCATAAGTTACAGGTAGCTAACAACAACTCATAGATGTAATACCTTCAGGAGTAGCATAATCTACAGGTAGCTAACAACTGACAACAACTCATAGATGTCATACCTTCAGTGGTAGCATAAGCTACAGGTAGCTAACAACTGACAACAACTCATAGATGTCATACCTTCAGGAGTAGCATAAGCTACAGGTAGCTAACAACTGACAATAACTCATAGATGTAATACCTTCAGTGGTAGCATAAGCTACAGGTAGCCAACAACAACTCATAGATGTAATACCTTCAGGAGTAGCATAAGCTACAGGTAACTAACAACTGACGACAACTCATAGATGTCATACCTTCAGGAGTAGCATAAGTTACAGGTAGCTAACAATTAACAACAATTCATAGATGTAATACCTTCAGGAGTAGCATAAGTTACAGGTAGCTAACAACTGACAACAATTCATAGATGTAATACCTTCAGGAGTAGCATAAGTTATAGGTAGCTAACAACAACTCATAGATGTAATACCTTCAGGAGTAGCATAAGCTACAGGTAGCTAACAACTGACAACAACTCATAGATGTCATACCTTCAGGAGTAGCATAAGCTACAGGTAGCTAACAACTGACAACAACTCATAAATGTAATACCTTCAGTGGTAGCATAAGCTACAGGTAGCTAACAACAACTCACAGATGTAATACCTTCAGGAGTAGCATAAGTTACAGGTAGCTAACAACTGACCACAACTCATAGATGTAATACCTTCAGGAGTAGCATAAGTTACAGGTAGCTAACAACTGACAACAACTCATAGATGTAATACCTTCAGGAGTAGCATAAGTTACAGGTAGCTAACAACTGACAACAACTCATAGATGTCATACCTTCAGGAGTAGCATAAGTTACAGGTAGCTAACAACAACTCATAGATGTAATACCTTCAGGAGTAGCATAAGTTACAGGTAGCTAACAACTGACAACAACTCATAGATGTCATACCTTCAGGAGTAGCATAAGTTATAGGTAGCTAACAACAACTCATAGATGTAATACCTTCAGGAGTAGCATAAGTTACAGGTAGCTAACAACTGACGACAACTCATAGATGTAATATCTTCAGGAGTAGCATAAGTTACAGGTAGCTAACAACTGACGACAACTCATAGGTGTCATACCTTCAGGAGTAGCATAAGTTACAGGTAGCTAACAACTGACAACAACTCATAGATGTAATACCTTCAGGAGTAGCATAAGTTACAGGTAGCTAACAACTCATATATGTAATACCTTCAGGAGTAGCATAAGTTACAGGTAGCTAACAACTGACCACAACTCATAGATGTAATACCTTCAGGAGTAGCATAAGTTACAGGTAGCTAACAACTGACAACAACTCATAGATGTCATACCTTCAGGAGTAGCATAAGTTACAGGTAGCTAACAACAACTCATAGATGTAATACCTTCAGGAGTAGCATAATCTACAGGTAGCTAACAACTGACAACAACTCATAGATGTCATACCTTCAGTGGTAGCATAAGCTACAGGTAGCTAACAACTGACAACAACTCATAGATGTCATACCTTCAGGAGTAGCATAAGCTACAGGTAGCTAACAACAACTCATAGATGTCATACCTTCAGGAGTAGCATAAGCTACAGGTAGCTAACAACTGACAATAACTCATAGATGTAATACCTTCAGTGGTAGCATAAGCTACAGGTAGCCAACAACAACTCATAGATGTAATACCTTCAGGAGTAGCATAAGCTACAGGTAGCTAACAACTGACGACAACTCATAGATGTCATACCTTCAGGAGTAGCATAAGTTACAGGTAGCTAACAACTAACAACAATTCATAGATGTAATACCTTCAGGAGTAGCATAAGTTACAGGTAGCTAACAACTGACAACAATTCATAGATGTAATACCTTCAGGAGTAGCATAAGTTATAGGTAGCTAACAACAACTCATAGATGTAATACCTTCAGGAGTAGCATAAGCTACAGGTAGCTAACAACTGACAACAACTCATAGATGTCATACCTTCAGGAGTAGCATAAGCTACAGGTAGCTAACAACTGACAACAACTCATAAATGTAATACCTTCAGTGGTAGCATAAGCTACAGGTAGCTAACAACAACTCACAGATGTAATACCTTCAGGAGTAGCATAAGTTACAGGTAGCTAACAACTGACCACAACTCATAGATGTAATACCTTCAGGAGTAGCATAAGTTACAGGTAGCTAACAACTGACAACAACTCATAGATGTAATACCTTCAGGAGTAGCATAAGTTACAGGTAGCTAACAACTGACAACAACTCATAGATGTCATACCTTCAGGAGTAGCATAAGTTACAGGTAGCTAATAACTGACAACAACTCATAGATGTAATACCTTCAGCGGTAACATAAGCTACAGGTAGCTAACAACTGACAACAACTCATACATGTAATACATTCAGGAGTAGCATAAATTACAGGTAGCCAACAACTGACAACAACTCATAGATGTAATGCCTTCAGGAGTAGCAAAAGCTACAGGTAGCTAACAACTGACAACAACTCATAGATGTCATACCTTCAGGAGTAGCATAAGTTACAGGTAGCTAACAACTGACGACAACTCATAGATGTAATACCTTCAGGAGTAGCATAAGTTACAGGTAGCTAACAACTGACGACAACTCATAGATGTCATACCTTCAGGAGTAGCATAAGTTACAGGTAGCTAACATCTGACAACAACTCATAGATGTAATACCTTCAGGAGTAGCATAAGTTACAGGTAGTTAACAACTGACAACAACTCATAGATGTCATACCTTCAGGAGTAGCATAAGTTACAGGTAGCTAACAACAACTCATAGATGTAATACCTTCAGGAGTAGCATAATCTACAGGTAGCTAACAACTGACAACAACTCATAGATGTCATACCTTCAGTGGTAGCATAAGCTACAGGTAGCTAACAACTGACAACAACTCATAGATGTCATACCTTCAGGAGTAGCATAAGCTACAGGTAGCTAACAACAACTCATAGATGTCATACCTTCAGGAGTAGCATAAGCTACAGGTAGCTAACAACTGACAATAACTCATAGATGTAATACCTTCAGTGGTAGCATAAGCTACAGGTAGCCAACAACAACTCATAGATGTAATACCTTCAGGAGTAGCATAAGCTACAGGTAGCTAACAACTGACGACAACTCATAGATGTCATACCTTCAGGAGTAGCATAAGTTACAGGTAGCTAACAATTAACAACAATTCATAGATGTAATACCTTCAGGAGTAGCATAAGTTACAGGTAGCTAACAACTGACAACAATTCATAGATGTAATACCTTCAGGAGTAGCATAAGTTATAGGTAGCTAACAACAACTCATAGATGTAATACCTTCAGGAGTAGCATAAGCTACAGGTAGCTAACAACTGACAACAACTCATAGATGTCATACCTTCAGGAGTAGCATAAGCTACAGGTAGCTAACAACTGACAACAACTCATAAATGTAATACCTTCAGTGGTAGCATAAGCTACAGGTAGCTAACAACAACTCACAGATGTAATACCTTCAGGAGTAGCATAAGTTACAGGTAGCTAACAACTGACCACAACTCATAGATGTAATACCTTCAGGAGTAGCATAAGTTACAGGTAGCTAACAACTGACAACAACTCATAGATGTAATACCTTCAGGAGTAGCATAAGTTACAGGTAGCTAACAACTGACAACAACTCATAGATGTCATACCTTCAGGAGTAGCATAAGTTACAGGTAGCTAACAACAACTCATAGATGTAATACCTTCAGGAGTAGCATAAGTTACAGGTAGCTAACAACTGACAACAACTCATAGATGTCATACCTTCAGGAGTAGCATAACTTATAGGTAGCTAACAACAACTCATAGATGTAATACCTTCAGGAGTAGCATAAGTTACAGGTAGCTAACAACTGACAACAACTCATAGATGTAATATCTTCAGGAGTAGCATAAGTTACAGGTAGCTAACAACTGACGACAACTCATAGGTGTCATACCTTCAGGAGTAGCATAAGTTACAGGTAGCTAACAACTGACAACAACTCATAGATGTAATACCTTCAGGAGTAGCATAAGTTACAGGTAGCTAACAACTCATATATGTAATACCTTCAGGAGTAGCATAAGTTAAGTTACAGGTAGCTAACAACTGACAACAACTCATAGATTTAATCCCTTCAGGAGTAGCATAAGTTACAGGTAGCTAACAACTGACAACAACTCATAGATGTCATACCTTCAGGAGTAGCATAAGTTACAGGTAGCTAACAACAACTCATAGATGTAATACCTTCAGGAGTAGCATAATCTACAGGTAGCTAACAACTGACAACAACTCATAGATGTCATACCTTCAGTGGTAGCATAAGCTACAGGTAGCTAACAACTGACAACAACTCATAGATGTCATACCTTCAGGAGTAGCATAAGCTACAGGTAGCTAACAACAACTCATAGATGTCATACCTTCAGGAGTAGCATAAGCTACAGGTAGCTAACAACTGACAATAACTCATAGATGTAATACCTTCAGTGGTAGCATAAGCTACAGGTAGCCAACAACAACTCATAGATGTAATACCTTCAGGAGTAGCATAAGCTACAGGTAGCTAACAACAGACGACAACTCATAGATGTCATACCTTCAGGGGTAGCATAAGTTACAGGTAGCTAACAACTAACAACAATTCATAGATGTCATACCTTCAGCAGTAGCATAAGTTACAGGTAGCTAACAACTGACAACAATTCATAGATGTAATACCTTCAGGAGTAGCATAAGTTATAGGTAGCTAACAACAACTCATAGATGTAATACCTTCAGGAGTAGCATAAGCTACAGGTAGCCAACAACTGACAACAACTCATAGATGTCATACCTTCAGGAGTAGCATAAGCTACAGGTAGCTAACAACTGACAACAACTCATAAATGTAATACCTTCAGTGGTAGCATAAGCTACAGGTAGCTAACAACAACTCACAGATGTAATACCTTCAGGAGTAGCATAAGTTACAGGTAGCTAACAACTGACCACAACTCATAGATGTAATACCTTCAGGAGTAGCATAAGTTACAGGTAGCTAACAACTGACAACAACTCATAGATGTAATACCTTCAGGAGTAGCATAAGTTACAGGTAGCTAACAACTGACAACAACTCATAGATGTCATACCTTCAGGAGTAGCATAAGTTACAGGTAGCTAACAACAACTCATAGATGTAATACCTTCAGGAGTAGCATAAGTTACAGGTAGCTAACAACTGACAACAACTCATAGATGTAATACCTTCAGGAGTAGCATAAGTTACAGGTAGCTAACAACTCATATATGTAATACCTTCAGGAGTAGCATAAGTTACAGGTAGCTAACAACTGATAACAACTCATAGATGTCATACCTTCAGGAGTAGCATAAGTTATAGGTAGCTAACAACAACTCATAGATGTAATACCTTCAGGAGTAGCATAAGTTACAGGTAGCTAACAACTGACAACAACTCATAGATGTAATATCTTCAGGAGTAGCATAAGTTACAGGTAGCTAACAACTGACGACAACTCATAGGTGTCATACCTTCAGGAGTAGCATAAGTTACAGGTAGCTAACAACTGACAACAACTCATAGATGTAATACCTTCAGGAGTAGCATAAGTTACAGGTAGCTAACAACTCATATATGTAATACCTTCAGGAGTAGCATAAGTTACAGGTAGCTAACAACTGACAACAACTCATAGATTTAATACCTTCAGGAGTAGCATAAGTTACAGGTAGCTAACAACTGACAACAACTCATAGATGTCATACCTTCAGGAGTAGCATAAGTTACAGGTAGCTAACAACAACTCATAGATGTAATACCTTCAGGAGTAGCATAATCTACAGGTAGCTAACAACTGACAACAACTCATAGATGTCATACCTTCAGTGGTAGCATAAGCTACAGGTAGCTAACAACTGACAACAACTCATAGATGTCATACCTTCAGGAGTAGCATAAGCTACAGGTAGCTAACAACAACTCATAGATGTCATACCTTCAGGAGTAGCATAAGCTACAGGTAGCTAACAACTGACAATAACTCATAGATGTAATACCTTCAGTGGTAGCATAAGCTACAGGTAGCCAACAACAACTCATAGATGTAATACCTTCAGGAGTAGCATAAGCTACAGGTAGCTAACAACTGACGACAACTCATAGATGTCATACCTTCAGGAGTAGCATAAGTTACAGGTAGCTAACAACTAACAACAATTCATAGATGTCATACCTTCAGCAGTAGCATAAGTTACAGGTAGCTAACAACTGACAACAATTCATAGATGTAATACCTTCAGGAGTAGCATAAGTTATAGGTAGCTAACAACAACTCATAGATGTAATACCTTCAGGAGTAGCATAAGCTACAGGTAGCTAACAACTGACAACAACTCATAGATGTCATACCTTCAGGAGTAGCATAAGCTACAGGTAGCTAACAACTGACAACAACTCATAAATGTAATACCTTCAGTGGTAGCATAAGCTACAGGTAGCTAACAACAACTCACAGATGTAATACCTTCAGGAGTAGCATAAGTTACAGGTAGCTAACAACTGACCACAACTCATAGATGTAATACCTTCAGGAGTAGCATAAGTTACAGGTAGCTAACAACTGACAACAACTCATAGATGTAATACCTTCAGGAGTAGCATAAGTTACAGGTAGCTAACAACTGACAACAACTCATAGATGTCATACCTTCAGGAGTAGCATAAGTTACAGGTAGCTAACAACAACTCATAGATGTAATACCTTCAGGAGTAGCATAAGTTACAGGTAGCTAACAACTGACAACAACTCATAGATGTAATACCTTCAGGAGTAGCATAAGTTACAGGTAGCTAACAACTCATATATGTAATACCTTCAGGAGTAGCATAAGTTACAGGTAGCTAACAACTGATAACAACTCATAGATGTCATACCTTCAGGAGTAGCATAAGTTATAGGTAGCTAACAACAACTCATAGATGTAATACCTTCAGGAGTAGCATAAGTTACAGGTAGCTAACAACTGACCACAACTCATAGATGTAATACCTTCAGGAGTAGCATAAGTTACAGGTAGCTAACAACTGACAACAACTCATAGATGTAATACCTTCAGGAGTAGCATAAGCTACAGGTAGCTAACAACTGACAACAACTCATAGATGTCATACCTTCAGGAGTAGCATAAGCTACAGGTAGCTAACAACTGACAACAACTCATAGATGTCATACCTTCAGGAGTAGCATAAGTTACAGGTAGCTAACAACTGACGACAACTCATAGGTGTCATACCTTCAGGAGTAGCATAAGTTACAGGTAGCTAACAACTGACGACAACTCATAGATGTAATACCTTCAGGAGTAGCATAAGTTACAGGTAGCTAACAACAACTCATAGATGTAATACCTTCAGGAGTAGCATAATCTACAGGTAGCTAACAACTGACAACAACTCATAGATGTCATACCTTCAGTGGTAGCATAAGCTACAGGTAGCTAACAACTGACAACAACTCATAGATGTCATACCTTCAGGAGTAGCATAAGCTACAGGTAGCTAACAACAACTCATAGATGTCATACCTTCAGGAGTAGCATAAGCTACAGGTAGCTAACAACTGACAATAACTCATAGATGTAATACCTTCAGTGGTAGCATAAGCTACAGGTAGCCAACAACAACTCATAGATGTAATACCTTCAGGAGTAGCATAAGCTACAGGTAGCTAACAACTGACGACAACTCATAGATGTCATACCTTCAGGAGTAGCATAAGTTACAGGTAGCTAACAATTAACAACAATTCATAGATGTAATACCTTCAGGAGTAGCATAAGTTACAGGTAGCTAACAACTGACAACAATTCATAGATGTAATACCTTCAGGAGTAGCATAAGTTATAGGTAGCTAACAACAACTCATAGATGTAATACCTTCAGGAGTAGCATAAGCTACAGGTAGCTAACAACTGACAACAACTCATAGATGTCATACCTTCAGGAGTAGCATAAGCTACAGGTAGCTAACAACTGACAACAACTCATCAATGTAATACCTTCAGTGGTAGCATAAGCTACAGGTAGCTAACAACAACTCACAGATGTAATACCTTCAGGAGTAGCATAAGTTACAGGTAGCTAACAACTGACCACAACTCATAGATGTAATACCTTCAGGAGTAGCATAAGTTACAGGTAGCTAACAACTGACAACAACTCATAGATGTAATACCTTCAGGAGTAGCATAAGTTACAGGTAGCTAACAACTGACAACAACTCATAGATGTCATACCTTCAGGAGTAGCATAAGTTACAGGTAGCTAACAACAACTCATAGATGTAATACCTTCAGGAGTAGCATAAGTTACAGGTAGCTAACAACTGACAACAACTCATAGATGTCATACCTTCAGGAGTAGCATAACTTATAGGTAGCTAACAACAACTCATAGATGTAATACCTTCAGGAGTAGCATAAGTTACAGGTAGCTAACAACTGACGACAACTCATAGGTGTCATACCTTCAGGAGTAGCATAAGTTACAGGTAGCTAACAACTGACAACAACTCATAGATGTAATACCTTCAGGAGTAGCATAAGTTACAGGTAGCTAACAACTCATATATGTAATACCTTCAGGAGTAGCATAAGTTACAGGTAGCTAACAACTGACAACAACTCATAGATTTAATACCTTCAGGAGTAGCATAAGTTACAGGTAGCTAACAACTGACAACAACTCATAGATGTCATACCTTCAGGAGTAGCATAAGTTACAGGTAGCTAACAACAACTCATAGATGTAATACCTTCAGGAGTAGCATAATCTACAGGTAGCTAACAACTGACAACAACTCATAGATGTCATACCTTCAGTGGTAGCATAAGCTACAGGTAGCTAACAACTGACAACAACTCATAGATGTCATACCTTCAGGAGTAGCATAAGCTACAGGTAGCTAACAACAACTCATAGATGTCATACCTTCAGGAGTAGCATAAGCTACAGGTAGCTAACAACTGACAATAACTCATAGATGTAATACCTTCAGTGGTAGCATAAGCTACAGGTAGCCAACAACAACTCATAGATGTAATACCTTCAGGAGTAGCATAAGCTACAGGTAGCTAACAACTGACGACAACTCATAGATGTCATACCTTCAGGAGTAGCATAAGTTACAGGTAGCTAACAACTAACAACAATTCATAGATGTCATACCTTCAGCAGTAGCATAAGTTACAGGTAGCTAACAACTGACAACAATTCATAGATGTAATACCTTCAGGAGTAGCATAAGTTATAGGTAGCTAACAACAACTCATAGATGTAATACCTTCAGGAGTAGCATAAGCTACAGGTAGCTAACAACTGACAACAACTCATAGATGTCATACCTTCAGGAGTAGCATAAGCTACAGGTAGCTAACAACTGACAACAACTCATAAATGTAATACCTTCAGTGGTAGCATAAGCTACAGGTAGCTAACAACAACTCACAGATGTAATACCTTCAGGAGTAGCATAAGTTACAGGTAGCTAACAACTGACCACAACTCATAGATGTAATACCTTCAGGAGTAGCATAAGTTACAGGTAGCTAACAACTGACAACAACTCATAGATGTAATACCTTCAGGAGTAGCATAAGTTACAGGTAGCTAACAACTGACAACAACTCATAGATGTCATACCTTCAGGAGTAGCATAAGTTACAGGTAGCTAACAACAACTCATAGATGTAATACCTTCAGGAGTAGCATAAGTTACAGGTAGCTAACAACTGACAACAACTCATAGATGTCATACCTTCAGGAGTAGCATAACTTATAGGTAGCTAACAACAACTCATAGATGTAATACCTTCAGGAGTAGCATAAGTTACAGGTAGCTAACAACTGACAACAACTCATAGATGTAATATCTTCAGGAGTAGCATAAGTTACAGGTAGCTAACAACTGACGACAACTCATAGGTGTCATACCTTCAGGAGTAGCATAAGTTACAGGTAGCTAACAACTGACAACAACTCATAGATGTAATACCTTCAGGAGTAGCATAAGTTACAGGTAGCTAACAACTCATATATGTAATACCTTCAGGAGTAGCATAAGTTACAGGTAGCTAACAACTGACAACAACTCATAGATTTAATACCTTCAGGAGTAGCATAAGTTACAGGTAGCTAACAACTGACAACAACTCATAGATGTCATACCTTCAGGAGTAGCATAAGTTACAGGTAGCTAACAACAACTCATAGATGTAATACCTTCAGGAGTAGCATAATCTACAGGTAGCTAACAACTGACAACAACTCATAGATGTCATACCTTCAGTGGTAGCATAAGCTACAGGTAGCTAACAACTGACAACAACTCATAGATGTCATACCTTCAGGAGTAGCATAAGCTACAGGTAGCTAACAACAACTCATAGATGTCATACCTTCAGGAGTAGCATAAGCTACAGGTAGCTAACAACTGACAATAACTCATAGATGTAATACCTTCAGTGGTAGCATAAGCTACAGGTAGCCAACAACAACTCATAGATGTAATACCTTCAGGAGTAGCATAAGCTACAGGTAGCTAACAACTGACGACAACTCATAGATGTCATACCTTCAGGAGTAGCATAAGTTACAGGTAGCTAACAACTAACAACAATTCATAGATGTCATACCTTCAGCAGTAGCATAAGTTACAGGTAGCTAACAACTGACAACAATTCATAGATGTAATACCTTCAGGAGTAGCATAAGTTATAGGTAGCTAACAACAACTCATAGATGTAATACCTTCAGGAGTAGCATAAGCTACAGGTAGCTAACAACTGACAACAACTCATAGATGTCATACCTTCAGGAGTAGCATAAGCTACAGGTAGCTAACAACTGACAACAACTCATAAATGTAATACCTTCAGTGGTAGCATAAGCTACAGGTAGCTAACAACAACTCACAGATGTAATACCTTCAGGAGTAGCATAAGTTACAGGTAGCTAACAACTGACCACAACTCATAGATGTAATACCTTCAGGAGTAGCATAAGTTACAGGTAGCTAACAACTGACAACAACTCATAGATGTAATACCTTCAGGAGTAGCATAAGTTACAGGTAGCTAACAACTGACAACAACTCATAGATGTCATACCTTCAGGAGTAGCATAAGTTACAGGTAGCTAACAACAACTCATAGATGTAATACCTTCAGGAGTAGCATAAGTTACAGGTAGCTAACAACTGACAACAACTCATAGATGTAATACCTTCAGGAGTAGCATAAGTTACAGGTAGCTAACAACTCATATATGTAATACCTTCAGGAGTAGCATAAGTTACAGGTAGCTAACAACTGATAACAACTCATAGATGTCATACCTTCAGGAGTAGCATAAGTTATAGGTAGCTAACAACAACTCATAGATGTAATACCTTCAGGAGTAGCATAAGTTACAGGTAGCTAACAACTGACCACAACTCATAGATGTAATACCTTCAGGAGTAGCATAAGTTACAGGTAGCTAACAACTGACAACAACTCATAGATGTAATACCTTCAGGAGTAGCATAAGCTACAGGTAGCTAACAACTGACAACAACTCATAGATGTCATACCTTCAGGAGTAGCATAAGCTACAGGTAGCTAACAACTGACAACAACTCATAGATGTCATACCTTCAGGAGTAGCATAAGCTACAGGTAGCTAACAACTGACAATTCATAGATGTCATACCTTAAGTGGTAGCATAAGCTACAGGTAGCTAACAACAACTCATAGATGTCATACCTTCAGGAGTAGCATAAGTTACAGGTAGCTAACAATTGACAACAACTCATAGATGTCATACCTTCAGGAGTAGCATAAGCTACAGGTAGCTAACAACAACTCATAGATGTCATACCTTCAGGAGTAGCATAAGTTACAGGTAGCTAACAACTGACAATAACTCATAGATGTCATACCTTCAGGAGTAGCATAAGCTACAGGTAGCTAACAACAACTCATAGATGTCATACCTTCAGGAGTAGCATAAGCTACAGGTAGCTAACAACTGACAATAACTCATAGATGTAATACCTTCAGGAGTAGCATAAGTTACAGGTAGCTAACAACAACTCATAGATGTCATACCTTCAGGAGTAGCATAAGTTACAGGTAGCTAACAACTGACAACAATTCATAGATGTAATACCTTCAGGAGTAGCATAAGTTACAGGTAGCTAACAACTGACAACAATTCATAGATGTAATACCTTCAGGAGTAGCATAAGCTACAGGTAGCTAACAACTGACAACAACTCATAGATGTAATACCTTCAGTGGTAGCATAAGCTACAGGTAGCTAACAACAACTCACAGATGTAATACCTTCAGGAGTACCATAAGTTACAGGTAGCTAACAACTGACAACAACTCATAGATGTAATACCTTCAGGAGTAGCATAAGTTACAGGTAGCTAAAAACTGACAACAACTCATAGATGTCATACCTTCAGGAGTAGCATAAGTTACAGGTAGCTAACAACAACTCATAGATGTAATACCTTCAGGAGTAGCATAAGTTACAGGTAGCTAACAACTGACAACAACTCATAGATGTCATACCTTCAGGAGTAGCATAAGTTATAGGTAGCTAACAACAACTCATAGATGTAATACCTTCAGGAGTAGCATAAGTTACAGGTAGCTAACAACTGACGACAACTCATAGATGTCATACCTTCAGGAGTAGCATAAGTTACAGGTAGCTAACAACTGACAACAACTCATAGATGTCATACCTTCAGGAGTAGCATAAGTTATAGGTAGCTAACAACAACTCATAGATGTAATACCTTCAGGAGTAGCATAAGTTACAGGTAGCTAACAACTGACGACAACTCATAGATGTAATACCTTCAGGAGTAGCATAAGTTACAGGTAGCTAACAACTGACGACAACTCATAGATGTCATACCTTCAGGAGTAGCATAAGTTACAGGTAGCTAACAACTGACAACAACTCATAGATGTAATACCTTCAGGAGTAGCATAAGTTATAGGTAGCTAACAACTGACAACAACTCATAGATGTCATACCTTCAGGAGTAGCATAAGTTACAGGTAGCTAACAACAACTCATAGATGTAATACCTTCAGGAGTAGCATAATCTACAGGTAGCTAACAACTGACAACAACTCATAATGTCATACCTTCAGTGGTAGCATAAGCTACAGGTAGCTAACAACTGACAACAACTCATAGATGTCATACCTTCAGGAGTAGCATAAGCTACAGGTAGCTAACAACTGACAATAACTCATAGATGTAATACCTTCAGTGGTAGCATAAGCTACAGGTAGCCAACAACAACTCATAGATGTAATACCTTCAGGAGTAGCATAAGCTACAGGTAGCTAACAACTGACGACAACTCATAGATGTCATACCTTCAGGAGTAGCATAAGTTACAGGTAGCTAACAATTAACAACAATTCATAGATGTAATACCTTCAGGAGTAGCATAAGTTACAGGTAGCTAACAACTGACAACAATTCATAGATGTAATACCTTCAGGAGTAGCATAAGTTATAGGTAGCTAACAACAACTCATAGATGTAATACCTTCAGGAGTAGCATAAGCTACAGGTAGCTAACAACTGACAACAACTCATAGATGTCATACCTTCAGGAGTAGCATAAGCTACAGGTAGCTAACAACTGACAACAACTCATAAATGTAATACCTTCAGTGGTAGCATAAGCTACAGGTAGCTAACAACAACTCACAGATGTAATACCTTCAGGAGTAGCATAAGTTACAGGTAGCTAACAACTGACCACAACTCATAGATGTAATACCTTCAGGAGTAGCATAAGTTACAGGTAGCTAACAACTGACAACAACTCATAGATGTAATACCTTCAGGAGTAGCATAAGTTACAGGTAGCTAACAACTGACAACAACTCATAGATGTCATTCCTTCAGGAGTAGCATAAGTTACAGGTAGCTAACAACAACTCATAGATGTAATACCTTCAGGAGTAGCATAAGTTACAGGTAGCTAACAACTGACAACAACTCATAGATGTCATACCTTCAGGAGTAGCATAAGTTATAGGTAGCTAACAACAACTCATAGATGTAATACCTTCAGGAGTAGCATAAGTTACAGGTAGCTAACAACTGACGACAACTCATAGATGTAATATCTTCAGGAGTAGCATAAGTTACAGGTAGCTAACAACTGACGACAACTCATAGGTGTCATACCTTCAGGAGTAGCATAAGTTACAGGTAGCTAACAACTGACAACAACTCATAGATGTAATACCTTCAGGAGTAGCATAAGTTACAGGTAGCTAACAACTCATATATGTAATACCTTCAGGAGTAGCATAAGTTACAGGTAGCTAACAACTGACCACAACTCATAGATGTAATACCTTCAGGAGTAGCATAAGTTACAGGTAGCTAACAACTGACAACAACTCATAGATGTCATACCTTCAGGAGTAGCATAAGTTACAGGTAGCTAACAACAACTCATAGATGTAATACCTTCAGGAGTAGCATAATCTACAGGTAGCTAACAACTGACAACAACTCATAGATGTCATACCTTCAGTGGTAGCATAAGCTACAGGTAGCTAACAACTGACAACAACTCATAGATGTCATACCTTCAGGAGTAGCATAAGCTACAGGTAGCTAACAACAACTCATAGATGTCATACCTTCAGGAGTAGCATAAGCTACAGGTAGCTAACAACTGACAATAACTCATAGATGTAATACCTTCAGTGGTAGCATAAGCTACAGGTAGCCAACAACAACTCATAGATGTAATACCTTCAGGAGTAGCATAAGCTACAGGTAGCTAACAACTGACGACAACTCATAGATGTCATACCTTCAGGAGTAGCATAAGTTACAGGTAGCTAACAACTAACAACAATTCATAGATGTAATACCTTCAGGAGTAGCATAAGTTACAGGTAGCTAACAACTGACAACAATTCATAGATGTAATACCTTCAGGAGTAGCATAAGTTATAGGTAGCTAACAACAACTCATAGATGTAATACCTTCAGGAGTAGCATAAGCTACAGGTAGCTAACAACTGACAACAACTCATAGATGTCATACCTTCAGGAGTAGCATAAGCTACAGGTAGCTAACAACTGACAACAACTCATAAATGTAATACCTTCAGTGGTAGCATAAGCTACAGGTAGCTAACAACAACTCACAGATGTAATACCTTCAGGAGTAGCATAAGTTACAGGTAGCTAACAACTGACCACAACTCATAGATGTAATACCTTCAGGAGTAGCATAAGTTACAGGTAGCTAACAACTGACAACAACTCATAGATGTAATACCTTCAGGAGTAGCATAAGTTACAGGTAGCTAACAACTGACAACAACTCATAGATGTCATACCTTCAGGAGTAGCATAAGTTACAGGTAGCTAATAACTGACAACAACTCATAGATGTAATACCTTCAGCGGTAACATAAGCTACAGGTAGCTAACAACTGACAACAACTCATACATGTAATACATTCAGGAGTAGCATAAATTACAGGTAGCCAACAACTGACAACAACTCATAGATGTAATGCCTTCAGGAGTAGCAAAAGCTACAGGTAGCTAACAACTGACAACAACTCATAGATGTCATACCTTCAGGAGTAGCATAAGTTATAGGTAGCTAACAACAACTCATAGATGTAATACCTTCAGGAGTAGCATAAGTTACAGGTAGCTAACAACTGACGACAACTCATAGATGTAATATCTTCAGGAGTAGCATAAGTTACAGGTAGCTAACAACTGACGACAACTCATAGGTGTCATACCTTCAGGAGTAGCATAAGTTACAGGTAGCTAACAACTGACAACAACTCATAGATGTAATACCTTCAGGAGTAGCATAAGTTACAGGTAGCTAACAACTCATATATGTAATACCTTCAGGAGTAGCATAAGTTACAGGTAGCTAACAACTGATAACAACTCATAGATGTCATACCTTCAGGAGTAGCATAAGTTATAGGTAGCTAACAACAACTCATAGATGTAATACCTTCAGGAGTAGCATAAGTTACAGGTAGCTAACAACTGACCACAACTCATAGATGTAATACCTTCAGGAGTAGCATAAGTTACAGGTAGCTAACAACTGACAACAACTCATAGATGTAATACCTTCAGGAGTAGCATAAGCTACAGGTAGCTAACAACTGACAACAACTCATAGATGTCATACCTTCAGGAGTAGCATAAGCTACAGGTAGCTAACAACTGACAACAACTCATAGATGTCATACCTTCAGGAGTAGCATAAGCTACAGGTAGCTAACAACTGACAATTCATTGATGTCATACCTTAAGTGGTAGCATAAGCTACAGGTAGCTAACAACAACTCATAGATGTCATACATTCAGGAGTAGCATAAGTTACAGGTAGCTAACAACTGACAACAACTCATAGATGTCATACCTTCAGGAGTAGCATAAGCTACAGGTAGCTAACAACTGACAACAACTCATAGATGTCATACCTTCAGGGGTAGCATAAGCTACAGGTGGCTAATAACTGACAACAACTCATAGATGTAATACCTTCAGGAGTAGCATAAGCTACAGGTAGCTAATAACTGACAACAACTCATAGATGTCATACCTTCAGGGGTTGCATAAGCTACAGGTAGCTAACAACTGACAACAACTCATAGATGTAATACCTTCAGGAGTAGCATAAGCTACAGGTAGCTAACAACAACTCATAGATGTCATACCTTCAGTAGTAGCATAAGCTACAGGTAGCTAATAACTGACAACAACTCATAGATGTAATACCTTCAGGAGTAGCATAAGCAACAGGTAGCTAACAACTGACAACAACTCATAGATGTAATACCTTCAGGAGTAGCATAAGCTACAGGTAGCTAATAACTGACAACAACGCATAGATGTAATACCTTCAGTGGTAGCATAAGCTACAGGTAGCTAACAACTGACAACAACTCATACATGTAATACATTCAGGAGTAGCATAAATTACAGGTAGCCAACAACTGACAACAACTCATAGATGTAATGCCTTCAGGAGTAGCATAAGCTACAGGTAGCTAACAACTGACAACAACTCATAGATGTAATACCTTCAGGAGTAGCATAAGCTACAGGTAGCTAACAACTGATGACAACTCATAGATGTAATACCTTCAGGAGTAGCATAAGTTTCAGGTACATGTAGCTAACAACTGACAACAACTCATAGATGTCATACCTTCAGTAGCATAAGCTACAGGTAGCTAACAACTGACGACAACTCATAGATGTAATACCTTCAGGAGTAGCATAAGCTACAGGTAGCTAACAACTGACAACAACTCATAAATGTAATACCTTCAGTGGTAGCATAAGCTACAGGTAGCTAACAACAACTCACAGATGTAATACCTTCAGGAGTAGCATAAGTTACAGGTAGCTAACAACTGACCACAACTCATAGATGTAATACCTTCAGGAGTAGCATAAGTTACAGGTAGCTAACAACTGACAACAACTCATAGATGTAATACCTTCAGGAGTAGCATAAGTTACAGGTAGCTAACAACTGACAACAACTCATAGATGTCATACCTTCAGGAGTAGCATAAGTTACAGGTAGCTAATAACTGACAACAACTCATAGATGTAATACCTTCAGCGGTAACATAAGCTACAGGTAGCTAACAACTGACAACAACTCATACATGTAATACATTCAGGAGTAGCATAAATTACAGGTAGCCAACAACTGACAACAACTCATAGATGTAATGCCTTCAGGAGTAGCAAAAGCTACAGGTAGCTAACAACTGACAACAACTCATAGATGTCATACCTTCAGGAGTAGCATAAGTTATAGGTAGCTAACAACAACTCATAGATGTAATACCTTCAGGAGTAGCATAAGTTACAGGTAGCTAACAACTGACGACAACTCATAGATGTAATATCTTCAGCAGTAGCATAAGTTACAGGTAGCTAACAACTGACGACAACTCATAGGTGTCATACCTTCAGGAGTAGCATAAGTTACAGGTAGCTAACAACTGACAACAACTCATAGATGTAATACCTTCAGGAGTAGCATAAGTTACAGGTAGCTAACAACTCATATATGTAATACCTTCAGGAGTAGCATAAGTTACAGGTAGCTAACAACTGATAACAACTCATAGATGTCATACCTTCAGGAGTAGCATAAGTTATAGGTAGCTAACAACAACTCATAGATGTAATACCTTCAGGAGTAGCATAAGTTACAGGTAGCTAACAACTGACCACAACTCATAGATGTAATACCTTCAGGAGTAGCATAAGTTACAGGTAGCTAACAACTGACAACAACTCATAGATGTAATACCTTCAGGAGTAGCATAAGCTACAGGTAGCTAACAACTGACAACAACTCATAGATGTCATACCTTCAGGAGTAGCATAAGCTACAGGTAGCTAACAACTGACAACAACTCATAGATGTCATACCTTCAGGAGTAGCATAAGCTACAGGTAGCTAACAACTGACAATTCATAGATGTCATACCTTAAGTGGTAGCATAAGCTACAGGTAGCTAACAACAACTCATAGATGTCATACATTCAGGAGTAGCATAAGTTACAGGTAGCTAACAACTGACAACAACTCATAGATGTCATACCTTCAGGAGTAGCATAAGCTACAGGTAGCTAACAACTGACAACAACTCATAGATGTCATACCTTCAGGGGTAGCATAAGCTACAGGTGGCTAATAACTGACAACAACTCATAGATGTAATACCTTCAGGAGTAGCATAAGCTACAGGTAGCTAATAACTGACAACAACTCATAGATGTCATACCTTCAGGGGTTGCATAAGCTACAGGTAGCTAACAACTGACAACAACTCATAGATGTAATACCTTCAGGAGTAGCATAAGCTACAGGTAGCTAACAACAACTCATAGATGTCATACCTTCAGTAGTAGCATAAGCTACAGGTAGCTAATAACTGACAACAACTCATAGATGTAATACCTTCAGGAGTAGCATAAGCAACAGGTAGCTAAAAACTGACAACAACTCATAGATGTAATACCTTCAGGAGTAGCATAAGCTACAGGTAGCTAATAACTGACAACAACGCATAGATGTAATACCTTCAGTGGTAGCATAAGCTACAGGTAGCTAACAACTGACAACAACTCATACATGTAATACATTCAGGAGTAGCATAAATTACAGGTAGCCAACAACTGACAACAACTCATAGATGTAATGCCTTCAGGAGTAGCATAAGCTACAGGTAGCTAACAACTGACAACAACTCATAGATGTAATACCTTCAGGAGTAGCATAAGCTACAGGTAGCTAACAACTGATGACAACTCATAGATGTAATACCTTCAGGAGTAGCATAAGTTTCAGGTACATGTAGCTAACAACTGACAACAACTCATAGATGTCATACCTTCAGTAGCATAAGCTACAGGTAGCTAACAACTGACGACAACTCATAGATGTAATACCTTCAGGAGTAGCATAAGCTACAGGTAGCTAACAACTGACAACAACTCATAGATGTCATACCTTCAGGAGTAGCATAAGATACAGGTAGCCAACAACTGACAACAACTCATAGATGTAATACCTTCAGGAGTAGCATAAGTTACAGGTAGCTAACAACAACTCATAGATGTAATACCTTGAGGGGTAGCATAAGTTACAGGTAGCTAACAACTGACAACAACTCATAGATGTAATACCTTCAGGAGTAGCATAAGCTACAGGTAGCTAACAACTGACAACAACTCATAGATGTAATACCTTCAGGAGTAGCATAAGCTACAGGTAGCTAACAACTGACAACAACTCATAGATGTCATACCTTCAGGAGTAGCATAAGTTACAGGTAGCTAACAACTGACAACAACTCATAGATGTAATACCTTCAGGAGTAGCATAAGTTACAGGTAGCTAACAACTGACAACAACTCATAGATGTCATACCTTCAGGAGTAGCATAAGTTACAGGTAGCTAATAACTGACAACAACTCATAGATGTAATACCTTCAGCGGTAACATAAGCTACAGGTAGCTAACAACTGACAACAACTCATACATGTAATACATTCAGGAGTAGCATAAATTACAGGTAGCCAACAACTGACAACAACTCATAGATGTAATGCCTTCAGGAGTAGCAAAAGCTACAGGTAGCTAACAACTGACAACAACTCATAGATGTCATACCTTCAGGAGTAGCATAAGTTATAGGTAGCTAACAACAACTCATAGATGTAATACCTTCAGGAGTAGCATAAGTTACAGGTAGCTAACAACTGACGACAACTCATAGATGTAATATCTTCAGGAGTAGCATAAGTTACAGGTAGCTAACAACTGACGACAACTCATAGGTGTCATACCTTCAGGAGTAGCATAAGTTACAGGTAGCTAACAACTGACAACAACTCATAGATGTAATACCTTCAGGAGTAGCATAAGTTACAGGTAGCTAACAACTCATATATGTAATACCTTCAGGAGTAGCATAAGTTACAGGTAGCTAACAACTGATAACAACTCATAGATGTCATACCTTCAGGAGTAGCATAAGTTATAGGTAGCTAACAACAACTCATAGATGTAATACCTTCAGGAGTAGCATAAGTTACAGGTAGCTAACAACTGACCACAACTCATAGATGTAATACCTTCAGGAGTAGCATAAGTTACAGGTAGCTAACAACTGACAACAACTCATAGATGTAATACCTTCAGGAGTAGCATAAGCTACAGGTAGCTAACAACTGACAACAACTCATAGATGTCATACCTTCAGGAGTAGCATAAGCTACAGGTAGCTAACAACTGACAATTCATAGATGTCATACCTTAAGTGGTAGCATAAGCTACAGGTAGCTAACAACAACTCATAGATGTCATACATTCAGGAGTAGCATAAGTTACAGGTAGCTAACAACTGACAACAACTCATAGATGTCATACCTTCAGGAGTAGCATAAGTTACAGGTAGCTAATAACTGACAACAACTCATAGATGTAATACCTTCAGCGGTAACATAAGCTACAGGTAGCTAACAACTGACAACAAC
Organism: Bathymodiolus septemdierum; assembly: GCA_963383655.1. Taxonomy (NCBI): domain Eukaryota; kingdom Metazoa; phylum Mollusca; class Bivalvia; order Mytilida; family Modiolidae; genus Bathymodiolus; species Bathymodiolus septemdierum. The sequence goes on along the minus strand of OY726517.1, from coordinate 40,473,089 downwards.
TCATACATGTAATACATTCAGGAGTAGCATAAATTACAGGTAGCCAACAACTGACAACAACTCATAGATGTAATGCCTTCAGGAGTAGCAAAAGCTACAGGTAGCTAACAACTGACAACAACTCATAGATGTCATACCTTCAGGAGTAGCATAAGTTATAGGTAGCTAACAACAACTCATAGATGTAATACCTTCAGGAGTAGCATAAGTTACAGGTAGCTAACAACTGACGACAACTCATAGATGTAATATCTTCAGGAGTAGCATAAGTTACAGGTAGCTAACAACTGACGACAACTCATAGGTGTCATACCTTCAGGAGTAGCATAAGTTACAGGTAGCTAACAACTGACAACAACTCATAGATGTAATACCTTCAGGAGTAGGATAAGTTACAGGTAGCTAACAACTCATATATGTAATACCTTCAGGAGTAGCATAAGTTACAGGTAGCTAACAACTGATAACAACTCATAGATGTCATACCTTCAGGAGTAGCATAAGTTATAGGTAGCTAACAACAACTCATAGATGTAATACCTTCAGGAGTAGCATAAGTTACAGGTAGCTAACAACTGACCACAACTCATAGATGTAATACCTTCAGGAGTAGCATAAGTTACAGGTAGCTAACAACTGACAACAACTCATAGATGTAATACCTTCAGGAGTAGCATAAGCTACAGGTAGCTAACAACTGACAACAACTCATAGATGTCATACCTTCAGGAGTAGCATAAGCTACAGGTAGCTAACAACTGACAATTCATAGATGTCATACCTTAAGTGGTAGCATAAGCTACAGGTAGCTAACAACAACTCATAGATGTCATACATTCAGGAGTAGCATAAGTTACAGGTAGCTAACAACTGACAACAACTCATAGATGTCATACCTTCAGGAGTAGCATAAGCTACAGGTAGCTAACAACTGACAACAACTCATAGATGTCATACCTTCAGGGGTAGCATAAGCTACAGGTGGCTAATAACTGACAACAACTCATAGATGTAATACCTTCAGGAGTAGCATAAGCTACAGGTAGCTAATAACTGACAACAACTCATAGATGTCATACCTTCAGGGGTAGCATAAGCTACAGGTAGCTAACAACTGACAACAACTCATAGATGTAATACCTTCAGGAGTAGCATAAGCTACAGGTAGCTAACAACAACTCATAGATGTCATACCTTCAGTAGTAGCATAAGCTACAGGTAGCTAATAACTAACAACAACTCATAGATGTAATACCTTCAGGAGTAGCATAAGCAACAGGTAGCTAACAACTGACAACAACTCATAGATGTAATACCTTCAGGAGTAGCATAAGCTACAGGTAGCTAATAACTGACAACAACTCATAGATGTAATACCTTCAGTGGTAGCATAAGCTACAGGTAGCTAACAACTGACAACAACTCATACATGTAATACATTCAGGAGTAGCATAAATTACAGGTAGCCAACAACTGACAACAACTCATAGATGTAATGCCTTCAGGAGTAGCATAAGCTACAGGTAGCTAACAACTGACAACAACTCATAGATGTCATACCTTCAGGAGTAGCATAAGCTACAGGTAGCTAACAACTGATGACAACTCATAGATGTAATACCTTCAGGAGTAGCATAAGTTTCAGGTACATGTAGCTAACAACTGACAACAACTCATAGATGTCATACCTTCAGTAGCATAAGCTACAGGTAGCTAACAACTGACGACAACTCATAGATGTAATACCTTCAGGAGTAGCATAAGCTACAGGTAGCTAACAACTGACAACAACTCATAGATGTCATACCTTCAGGAGTAGCATAAGATACAGGTAGCCAACAACTGACAACAACTCATAGATGTAATACCTTCAGGAGTAGCATAAGTTACAGGTAGCTAACAACAACTCATAGATGTAATACCTTCAGGGGTAGCATAAGTTACAGGTAGCTAACAACTGACAACAACTCATAGATGTAATACCTTCAGGAGTAGCATAAGCTACAGGTAGCTAACAACTGACAACAACTCATAGATGTAATACCTTCAGGAGTAGCATAAGTTACAGGTAGCTAACAACTGACAACAACTCATAGATGTCATACCTTCAGGAGTAGCATAAGTTACAGGTAGCTAACAACAACTCATAGATGTAATAACTTCAGGAGTAGCATAAGTTACAGGTAGCTAACAACTGACAACAACTCATAGATGTCATACCTTCAGGAGTAGCATAAGTTATAGGTAGCTAACAACAACTCATAGATGTAATACCTTCAGGAGTAGCATAAGTTACAGGTAGCTAACAACTGACGACAACTCGTAGATGTAATACCTTCAGGAGTAGCATAAGTTACAGGTAGCTAACAACTGACGACAACTCATAGATGTCATACCTTCAGGAGTAGCATAAGTTACAGGTAGCTAGCAACTGACAACAACTCATAGATGTAATACCTTCAGGAGTAGCATAAGTTACAGGTAGCTAACAACAACTCATAGATGTAATACCTTCAGGAGTAGCATAAGTTACAGGTAGCTAACAACTGACAACAACTCATAGATGTCATACCTTCAGGAGTAGCATAAGTTATAGGTAGCTAACAACAACTCATAGATGTCATACCTTCAGGAGTAGCATAAGTTACAGGTAGCTAACAACTGACCACAACTCATAGATGTAATACCTTCAGGAGTAGCATAAGTTACAGGTAGCTAACAACTGATGACAACTCATAGATGTCATACCTTCAGGAGTAGCATAAGTTACAGGTAGCTAACAACTGACAACAACTCATAGATGTAATACCTTCAGGAGTAGCATAAGTTACAGGTAGCTAACAACTCATATATGTAATACCTTCAGGAGTAGCATAAGTTACAGGTAGCTAACAACTGATAACAACTCATAGATGTCATACCTTCAGGAGTAGCATAAGTTATAGGTAGCTAACAACAACTCATAGATGTAATACCTTCAGGAGTAGCATAAGTTACAGGTAGCTAACAACTGACCACAACTCATAGATGTAATACCTTCAGGAGTAGCATAAGTTACAGGTAGCTAACAACTGACAACAACTCATAGATGTAATACCTTCAGGAGTAGCATAAGCTACAGGTAGCTAACAACTGACAACAACTCATAGATGTCATACCTTCAGGAGTAGCAAAAGCTACAGGTAGCTAACAACTGACAACAACTCATAGATGTCATACCTTCAGGAGTAGCATAAGTTACAGGTAGCTAACAACTGACGACAACTCATAGGTGTCATACCTTCAGGAGTAGCATAAGTTACAGGTAGCTAACAACTGACGACAACTCATAGATGTAATACCTTCAGGAGTAGCATAAGTTACAGGTAGCTAACAACAACTCATAGATGTAATACCTTCAGGAGTAGCATAATCTACAGGTAGCTAACAACTGACAACAACTCATAGATGTCATACCTTCAGTGGTAGCATAAGCTACAGGTAGCTAACAACAACTCATAGATGTCATACCTTCAGGAGTAGCATAAGCTACAGGTAGCTAACAACTGACAACAACTCATAGATGTAATACCTTCAGGAGTAGCATAAGCTACAGGTAGCTAACAACTGACAACAACTCATAGATGTCATACCTTCAGGGGTAGCATAAGTTACAGGTGGCTAATAACTGACAACAACTCATAGATGTAATACCTTCAGGGGTAGCATAAGCTACAGGTAGCTAACAACTGACAACAACTCATAGATGTCATACCTTCAGGAGTAGCATAAGATACAGGTAGCCAACAACTGACAACAACTCATAGATGTAATACCTTCAGGAGTAGCATAAGTTACAGGTAGATAACAACAACTCATAGATGTAATACCTTCAGGGGTAGCATAAGTTACAGGTAGCTAACAACTGACAACAACTCATAGATGTAATACCTTCAGGAGTAGCATAAGCTACAGGTAGCTAACAACTGACAACAACTCATAGATGTAATACCTTCAGGAGTAGCATAAGTTACAGGTAGCTAACAACAACTCATAGATGTAATACCTTCAGGAGTAGCATAAGTTACAGGTAGCTAACAACTGACAACAACTCATAGATGTCATACCTTCAGGAGTAGCATAAGTTATAGGTAGCTAACAACAACTCATAGATGTAATACCTTCAGGAGTAGCATAAGTTACAGGTAGCTAACAACTGACGACAACTCGTAGATGTAATACCTTCAGGAGTAGCATAAGTTACAGGTAGCTAACAACTGACGACAACTCATAGATGTCATACCTTCAGGAGTAGCATAAGTTACAGGTAGCTAGCAACTGACAACAACTCATAGATGTAATACCTTCAGGAGTAGCATAAGTTACAGGTAGCTAACAACAACTCATAGATGTAATACCTTCAGGAGTAGCATAAGTTACAGGTAGCTAACAACTGACAACAACTCATAGATGTCATACCTTCAGGAGTAGCATAAGTTATAGGTAGCTAACAACAACTCATAGATGTAATACCTTCAGGAGTAGCATAAGTTACAGGTAGCTAACAACTGACAACAACTCATAGATGTAATACCTTCAGGAGTAGCATAAGCTACAGGTAGCTAACAACTGACAACTCATAGATGTCATACCTTCAGGAGTAGCATAAGTTACAGGTAGCTAACAACTGACAACAACTCATAGATGTCATACCTTCAGGAGTAGCATAAGTTACAGGTAGCTAACAACTGACAACAACTCATAGATGTAATACCTTCAGGAGTAGCATAAGCTACAGGTAGCTAACAACTGACAACAACTCATAGATGTAATACCTTGAGGAGTAGCATAAGTTACAGGTAGCTAACAACTGACAACAACTCATAGATGTAATACCTTCAGGAGTAGCATAAGTTACAGGTAGCTAACAACTGACAACAACTCATAGATGTAATACCTTCAGGAGTAGCATAAGTTACAGGTAGCTAACAACTGACAACAATTCATAGATGTCATACCTTCAGGAGTAGCATAGGTTACAGGTAGCTAACAACTGACAACAATTCATAGATGTCATACCTTCAGGAGTAGCATAAGTTACAGGTAGCTAACAACTGACAACAACTCATAGATGTCATACCTTGAGGAGTAGCATAAGCTACAGGTAGCTAACAACTGACAACAACTCATAGATGTAATACCTTCAGGAGTAGCATAAGTTACAGGTAGCTAACAACTGACAACTCATAGATGTCATACCTTCAGGAGTAGCATAAGCTACAGGTAGCTAACAACTGAGAACAACTCATAGATGTAATACCTTGAGGAGTAGCATAAGTTACAGGTAGCTAACAACTGACAACAACTCATAGATGTAATACCTTCAGGAGTAGCATAAGCTACAGGTAGCTAACAACTGACAACAACTCATAGATGTCATACCTTCAGTGGTAGCATAAGCTACAGGTAGCTAACAACTGACAACAACTCATAGATGTAATACCTTAAGTGGTAGCATAAGCTACAGGTAGCTAACAACAACTCATAGATGTCATACCTTCAGGAGTAGCATAAGCTACAGGTAGCTAACAACTGACAACAACTCATAGATGTAATACCTTCAGGAGTAGCATAAGCTACAGGTAGCTAACAACTGACAACAACTCATAGATGTCATACCTTCAGGGGTAGCATAAGTTACAGGTGGCTAATAACTGACAACAACTCATAGATGTAATACCTTCAGGAGTAACATAAGCTACAGGTAGCTAATAACTGACAACAACTCATAGATGTCATACCTTCAGGGGTAGCATAAGCTACAGGTAGCTAACAACTGACAACAACTCATAGATGTAATATCTTCAGGAGTAGCATAAGCTACAGGTAGCTAACAACAACTCATAGATGTCATACCTTCAGTGGTAGCATAAGCTACAGGTAGCTAATAACTGACAACAACTCATAGATGTAATACCTTCAGGAGTAGCATAAGCAACAGGTAGCTAACAACTGACAACAACTCATAGATGTAATACCTTCAGGAGTAGCATAAATCACAGGTAGCTAACAACTGACAACAACTCATAGATGTCATACCTTCAGGAGTAGCATAAGCTACAGGTAGCTAATAACTGACAACAACTCATAGATGTAATACCTTCAGTGGTAGCATAAGCTACAGGTAGCTAACAACTGACAACAACTCATACATGTAATACCTTCAGGAGTAGCATAAATTACAGGTAGTCAACAACTGACAACAACTCATAGATGTCATACCTTCAGGAGTAGCATAAGTTACAGGTAGCTAACAACTGACAACAACTCATAGATATAATACCTTCAGGAGTAGCATAAGTTTCAGGTACATGTAGCTAAAAACTGACAACAACTCATAGATGTCATACCTTCAGGAGTAGCATAAGCTACAGGTAGTTAACAACTGACAACAACTCATAGATGTCATACCTTCAGGAGTAGCATAAGATACAGGTAGCCAACAACTGACAACAACTCATAGATGTAATACCTTCAGGAGTAGCATAAGCTACAGGTAGCTAACAACAACTCATAGATGTAATACCTTCAGGGGTAGCATAAGTTACAGGTAGCTAACAACTGACAACAACTCATAGATGTAATACCTTCAGGAGTAGCATAGGTTACAGGTAGCTAACAACTGACAACAACTCATAGATGTCATATCTTCAGGAGTAGCATAAGTTACAGGTAGTTAACAACTGACAACAACTCATAGATGTCATACCTTCAGGAGTAGCATATGTTACAGGTAGGTAACAACTAACAACTCATAGATGTAATACCTTCAGGAGTAGCATAAGCTACAGGTAGCTAACAACTGACAACTCATAGATGTAATACCTTCAGGAGTAGTATAAGTTACAGGTAGCTAACAACTGACAACAACTCATAGATGTAATACCTTCAGGAGTAGCATAAGTTACAGGTAGCTAACAACAACTCATAGATGTAATACCTTCAGTGGTAGCATAAGTTACAGGTAGCTAACAACTGACAACTCATAGATGTAATACCTTCAGGAGTAGCATAAGTTACAGGTAGCTAACAACTGACAACAACTCATAGATGTAATACCTTCAGTGGTAGCATAAGTTACAGGTAGCTAACAACTGATGACAACTCATAGATGTAATACCTTCAGGAGTAGCATAAGTTACAGGTAGCTAACAACTGACAACAACTCATAGATGTCATACCTTCAGGAGTAGCATAAGCTACAGGTAGCTAACAACTGACAACAACTCATAGATGTAATACCTTCAGTGGTAGCATAAGCTACAGGTAGCTAACAACAACTCATAGATGTAATACCTTCAGGAGTAGCATAAGTTACAGGTAGCTAACAACTGACAACAACTCATAGATGTAATACCTTCAGTGGTAGCATAAGTTACAGGTAGCTAACAACTGACAACAACTCATAGATGTAATACCTTCAGGAGTAGCATAAGTTACAGGTAGCTAACAACTGACAACAATTCATAGATGTCATACCTTCAGGAGTAGCATAAGTTACAGGTAGCTAACAACTGACAACAACTCATAGATGTCATACCTTGAGGAGTAGCATAAGCTACAGGTAGCTAACAACTGACAACAACTCATAGATGTAATACCTTCAGGAGTAGCATAAGTTACAGGTAGCTAACAACTGACAACTCATAGATGTCATACCTTCAGGAGTAGCATAAGCTACAGGTAGCTAACAACTGACAACAACTCATAGATGTAATACCTTGAGGAGTAGCATAAGTTACAGGTAGCTAACAACTGACAACAACTCATAGATGTAATACCTTCAGGAGTAGCATAAGTTACAGGTAGCTAACAACTGACAACAACTCATAGATGTCATACCTTCAGGAGTAGCATAAGCTACAGGTAGCTAACAACTGACAACAACTCATAGATGTCATACCTTCAGTGGTAGCATAAGCTACAGGTAGCTAACAACTGACAACAACTCATAGATGTAATACCTTAAGTGGTAGCATAAGCTACAGGTAGCTAACAACAACTCATAGATGTCATACCTTCAGGAGTAGCATAAGCTACAGGTAGCTAACAACTGACAACAACTCATAGATGTAATACCTTCAGGAGTAGCATAAGCTACAGGTAGCTAACAACAACTCATAGATGTAATACCTTCAGGGGTAGCATAAGTTACAGGTAGCTAACAACTGACAACAACTCATAGATGTAATACCTTCAGGAGTAGCATAGGTTACAGGTAGCTAACAACTGACAACAACTCATAGATGTCATATCTTCAGGAGTAGCATAAGTTACAGGTAGTTAACAACTGACAACAACTCATAGATGTCATACCTTCAGGAGTAGCATATGTTACAGGTAGGTAACAACTAACAACTCATAGATGTAATACCTTCAGGAGTAGCATAAGCTACAGGTAGCTAACAACTGACAACTCATAGATGTAATACCTTCAGGAGTAGTATAAGTTACAGGTAGCTAACAACTGACAACAACTCATAGATGTAATACCTTCAGGAGTAGCATAAGTTACAGGTAGCTAACAACAACTCATAGATGTAATACCTTCAGTGGTAGCATAAGTTACAGGTAGCTAACAACTGACAACTCATAGATGTAATACCTTCAGGAGTAGCATAAGTTACAGGTAGCTAACAACTGACAACAACTCATAGATGTAATACCTTCAGTGGTAGCATAAGTTACAGGTAGCTAACAACTGATGACAACTCATAGATGTAATACCTTCAGGAGTAGCATAAGTTACAGGTAGCTAACAACTGACAACAACTCATAGATGTCATACCTTCAGGAGTAGCATAAGCTACAGGTAGCTAACAACTGACAACAACTCATAGATGTAATACCTTCAGTGGTAGCATAAGCTACAGGTAGCTAACAACAACTCATAGATGTAATACCTTCAGGAGTAGCATAAGTTACAGGTAGCTAACAACTGACAACAACTCATAGATGTAATACCTTCAGTGGTAGCATAAGTTACAGGTAGCTAACAACTGACAACAACTCATAGATGTAATACCTTCAGGAGTAGCATAAGTTACAGGTAGCTAACAACTGACAACAATTCATAGATGTCATACCTTCAGGAGTAGCATAAGTTACAGGTAGCTAACAACTGACAACAACTCATAGATGTCATACCTTGAGGAGTAGCATAAGCTACAGGTAGCTAACAACTGACAACAACTCATAGATGTAATACCTTCAGGAGTAGCATAAGTTACAGGTAGCTAACAACTGACAACTCATAGATGTCATACCTTCAGGAGTAGCATAAGCTACAGGTAGCTAACAACTGACAACAACTCATAGATGTAATACCTTGAGGAGTAGCATAAGTTACAGGTAGCTAACAACTGACAACAACTCATAGATGTAATACCTTCAGGAGTAGCATAAGTTACAGGTAGCTAACAACTGACAACAACTCATAGATGTCATACCTTCAGGAGTAGCATAAGCTACAGGTAGCTAACAACTGACAACAACTCATAGATGTCATACCTTCAGTGGTAGCATAAGCTACAGGTAGCTAACAACTGACAACAACTCATAGATGTAATACCTTAAGTGGTAGCATAAGCTACAGGTAGCTAACAACAACTCATAGATGTCATACCTTCAGGAGTAGCATAAGCTACAGGTAGCTAACAACTGACAACAACTCATAGATGTAATACCTTCAGGAGTAGCATAAGCTACAGGTAGCTAACAACTGACAACAACTCATAGATGTCATACCTTCAGGGGTAGCATAAGTTACAGGTGGCTAATAACTGACAACAACTCATAGATGTAATACCTTCAGGAGTAACATAAGCTACAGGTAGCTAATAACTGACAACAACTCATAGATGTCATACCTTCAGGGGTAGCATAAGCTACAGGTAGCTAACAACTGACAACAACTCATAGATGTAATATCTTCAGGAGTAGCATAAGCTACAGGTAGCTAACAACAACTCATAGATGTCATACCTTCAGTGGTAGCATAAGCTACAGGTAGCTAATAACTGACAACAAATCATAGATGTAATACCTTCAGGAGTAGCATAAGCAACAGGTAGCTAACAACTGACAACAACTCATAGATGTAATACCTTCAGGAGTAGCATAAATCACAGGTAGCTAACAACTGACAACAACTCATAGATGTCATACCTTCAGGAGTAGCATAAGCTACAGGTAGCTAATAACTGACAACAACTCATAGATGTAATACCTTCAGTGGTAGCATAAGCTACAGGTAGCTAACAACTGACAACAACTCATACATGTAATACCTTCAGGAGTAGCATAAATTACAGGTAGTCAACAACTGACAACAACTCATAGATGTCATACCTTCAGGAGTAGCATAAGTTACAGGTAGCTAACAACTGACAACAACTCATAGATGTAATACCTTCAGGAGTAGCATAAGTTTCAGGTACATGTAGCTAAAAACTGACAACAACTCATAGATGTCATACCTTCAGGAGTAGCATAAGCTACAGGTAGCTAACAACTGATGACAACTCATAGATGTAATACCTTCAGGAGTAGCATAAGCTACAGGTAGCTAACAACTGACAACAACTCATAGATGTCATACCTTCAGGAGTAGCATAAGATACAGGTAGCCAACAATTGACAACAACTCATAGATGTAATACCTTCAGGAGTAGCATAAGCTACAGGTAGCTAACAACAACTCATAGATGTAATACCTTCAGGGGTAGCATAAGTTACAGGTAGCTAACAACTGACAACAACTCATAGATGTAATACCTTCAGGAGTAGCATAGGTTACAGGTAGCTAACAACTGACAACAACTCATAGATGTCATATCTTCAGGAGTAGCATAAGTTACAGGTAGTTAACAACTGACAACAACTCATAGATGTCATACCTTCAGGAGTAGCATATGTTACAGGTAGGTAACAACTAACAACTCATAGATGTAATACCTTCAGGAGTAGCATAAGCTACAGGTAGCTAACAACTGACAACTCATAGATGTAATACCTTCAGGAGTAGTATAAGTTACAGGTAGCTAACAACTGACAACAACTCATAGATGTAATACCTTCAGGAGTAGCATAAGTTACAGGTAGCTAACAACAACTCATAGATGTAATACCTTCAGTGGTAGCATAAGTTACAGGTAGCTAACAACTGACAACTCATAGATGTAATACCTTCAGGAGTAGCATAAGTTACAGGTAGCTAACAACTGACTACAACTCATAGATGTAATACCTTCAGTGGTAGCATAAGTTACAGGTAGCTAACAACTGATGACAACTCATAGATGTAATACCTTCAGGAGTAGCATAAGTTACAGGTAGCTAACAACTGACAACAACTCATAGATGTCATACCTTCAGGAGTAGCATAAGCTACAGGTAGCTAACAACTGACAACAACTCATAGATGTAATACCTTCAGTGGTAGCATAAGCTACAGGTAGCTAACAACAACTCATAGATGTAATACCTTCAGGAGTAGCATAAGTTACAGGTAGCTAACAACTGACAACAACTCATAGATGTAATACCTTCAGTGGTAGCATAAGTTACAGGTAGCTAACAACTGACAACAACTCATAGATGTAATACCTTCAGGAGTAGCATAAGCTACAGGTAGCTAACAACTGACAACAACTCATAGATGTAATACCTTCAGTGGTAGCATAAGCTACAGGTAGCTAACAACAACTCATAGATGTAATACCTTCAGGAGTAGCATAAGTTACAGGTAGCTAACAACTGACAACAACTCATAGATGTAATACCTTCAGTGGTAGCATAAGTTACAGGTAGCTAACAACAACTCATAGATGTCATACCTTCAGGGGTAGCATAAACTACAGGTAGCTAACAACTGACCACAACTCATAGATGTAATACCTTCAGGGGTAGCATAAGCTACAGGTAGCTAACAACTGACCACAACTCATAGATGTAATACCTTCAGGGGTAGCATAAGCTACAGGTAGCTAACAACAACTCATAGATGTAATACCTTCAGGAGTAGCATAAGTTACAGGTAGCTAACAACTGACAACAACTCATAGATGTAATACCTTCAGTGGTAGCATAAGTTACAGGTAGCTAACAACTGACAACAACTCATAGATGTAATACCTTCAGGAGTAGCATAAGCTACAGGTAGCTAACAACTGACAACAACTCATAGATGTAATACCTTCAGTGGTAGCATAAGCTACAGGTAGCTAACAACAACTCATAGATGTAATACCTTCAGGAGTAGCATAAGTTACAGGTAGCTAACAACTGACAACAACTCATAGATGTAATACCTTCAGTGGTAGCATAAGTTACAGGTAGCTAACAACAACTCATAGATGTCATACCTTCAGGGGTAGCATAAACTACAGGTAGCTAACAACTGACCACAACTCATAGATGTAATACCTTCAGGGGTAGCATAAGCTACAGGTAGCTAACAACAACTCATAGATGTAATACCTTCAGGGGTAGCATAAACTACAGGTAGCTAACAACTGACCACAACTCATAGATGTAATACCTTCAGGGGTAGCATAAGCTACAGGTAGCTAGCAACTGACAACAACTCATAGATGTAATACCTTCAGGAGTAGCATAAGCTACAGGTAGCTAACAACTGATGACAACTCATAGATGTAATACCTTCAGGAGTAGTATAAGCTACAGGTAACCAACAACTGACAACAACTCATAGATGTCATACCTTCAGGAGTAGCATAAGCTACAGGTAGCTAGCAACTGACAACAGCTCATAGATGTCATACCTTCAGGAGTAGCATAAGCTACAGGTAGCTAACAACTGACGACAATTCATAGATGTAATACCTTCAGGGGTAGCATAAGCTACAGGTAGCTAGCAACTGACAACAGCTCATAGATGTCATACCTTCAGGGGTAGCATAAGTTACAGGTAGCTAACAACTGACGACAACTCATAGATGTCATACCTTCAGGAGTAGCATAAGTTACAGGTAGCTAACAACTGACAACAACTCATAGATGTAATACCTTCAGGAGTAGCATAAGTTACAGGTAGCTAACAACTGACAACAACTCATAGATGTAATACCTTCAGGAGTAGCATAAGTTACAGGTAGCTAACAACAACTCATAGATGTCATACCTTCAGGAGTAGCATAAGCTACAGGTAGCTAATATCTGACAACAATTCATAGATGCAATACCTTTAGGGGTAACACAAGTTACAGGTAGCTAACAACTGACAACAACTATAGATGTAATACCTTCAGGAGTAGCATATGCTACAGGTAGCTAACAAATGACCACAACTCATAGATGTAATACCTTCAGGAATAGCATAAGTTACAGGTAGCTAGCAACTGACCACAACTCATAGATGTAATACCTTCAGGGGTAACATAAGTTACATGTAGCTAACAACTGACAACAACTAATAGATGTAATACCTTCAGGGGTAGCATAAGCTATAAGAAAGTCAGTAGCAGAATGAACAGTTTTCTCAGTTTCTTCTGTCGCATTTCCTGGACGAGCATCAAGAGTATCCTGTCCTCCTGTCACATGTTTTATTTGATCAACAGGTTGATCTTTCTGGTTAGCTCGCTCTGTTTCCTGGATGCCATGGCCTGTTGTTCCTCTCTCTGTATTTGCTGAAAGTAAAGCAACTCAAATTAGTGATGTTTCTTTTCACAAATTACATAATAGTCAAACCTGTGTTAAGAAGTCATCTTTGGGACAAAGAAAAAGTGGCCTTGTAAGACAGATGACCTCTTAAAAGAGGTCAAATTCATATGAAATTTTCTATGACAGGACAGGAAAAATGTGACCTTTAAATACAGGTGACTGCTTAATAGAGGTGACTGCATGAACAGGTTTGAATGTACATTTTTTGTATGTTAAATATAATCCTCTTTTTATTATCAAAATGATGACAACAGAAATACAAATGTCCATTGTTTGATATGCATACATGTGATAGAGTTGCTATGCTACAACTGGAGATTTGCAAATTTTTGACTGGAAATTTGGTCTCATAACTGGAGATTTTTTATTGACGTATTTGATGTGTGTTTTTATTGTTTATTGATGTTTTCCTTTTGTTTTTTTTCAGTATTGAACCAACTGCATCCCATTTCAATATGTATTGTTTACATTTCTCTCTGAAGTAGTGTTTCATATGATGAATGAAGGATAAAAACTGTATTTATAATTTATTCATAATCATTCATAATCAGGTTATAACAAAGCAATAACAATGAAGACAGAATATTCCGAACAATAAAGTCATAGAGCACTAAAATTAAAAAGTCACTATTCATCACATGTAGTCACAGAATTTACCCTTAAAACATCAGATATAATCACAGTAAGTGAAAGAAAGTAAACATAGAGAAGTCACAAAATTGAACATAAATAAAAGTCATTAAGCATCAGTCTACTTGGCACTGGCACACTGGTTCAAGTAGGAGGTACAAGCCTTCTTTGCTGCTTTCACCACATCTGTATCAGGTTTGTACTGATGACACTCTGTTGTATTGTTAATCTTATAACACTGAGAAGACTGGACCTTTACTGCTAGCCTGGCACCACTTGAATTCAGACTTCCCGGCATTCTGGAACTTGGCAAAGTACTTGGTCTTCTTTGCTGCTGGTGCGTTGGGTGATAGCATACGTTTCGGCATTTTTGTGATTTATCAATTCCATCCTGGAACTTAGTCCTTAAATATACTTTGATTGGCTTTGGTCCCAAACAAGCCATAACAACTCAATCCGAGATGAATTTATTGCCCGTTTGATCGAAATAAGAAGTTTTCCTCTGCATCAAAGGTTGTCCGACTCGTGTTTCCACAATGGTTTATAACTATTTTTAATTGCCGCTATCACACTTCTAATCATCTAAGCGTGTGCCACAAACACACTTCCTTATCCCCAATTAACTGTCAATCAGTGGTTAATTGTTGTATAATCATCAACACCTTAATTAATCGCCATGACCCAATTTACCTGTAAAGGTGTCAAACAGATCAATAACCGGATATCATTAAATATGACATTCACCTTTACCATTCGTATCTCTCAGCGTTTTTGGTCAGCGCAAGAGTTCCAAATGGGGAATTTCCAGAAATTTTGATTTTTTACACGGGCGGAAGATTTTAAAAGTTGACGGGAGGGATGGAAGGGACTCTCAAAATTGGGAGAAAAATGCTCCCGCCGGAAGGTTCACATGTATGGATATGGGAACCCCAAAAATTATTTGGATTGAAAAATAAAATAGGACGTGCACAATGGCATTAGTTAGTAAAGAATCCCTAATGATTTCATTGAAAACCATTCACTGGCTTCTGAGGAGTTGTGAACGGGGTATAACTACTAAAGAATCCCTAACAATTTAACTGAAAACCATTCACTGGCTTCTGAGGAGTTGTGAACGGGGTATAACTACTAAAGAATCCCTAACAATTTCACTGAAAACCATTCACTGGCTTCAGAGGAGTTGTGAACGGGACATAGCTACTAAAGAATCCCTAACAATTTCACTGAAAACCATTCACTGGCTTCAGAGGAGTTATGAACGGGGTATAACTACTAAAGAATCCCCAACAATTTAACTGAAAACCATTCACTGGCTTCAGAGAGGTTACGAACGGGGCACAGCTACTAAAGAATTCCTAACAATTTCACTGAAAACCATTCACTGGCTTCAGAGGAGTTGTGAACGGGGTATAACTACTAAAGAATCCCCAACAATTTAACTGAAAACCATTCACTGGCTTCTGAGGAGTTGTGAACGGGGTATAACTACTAAAGAATCCCTAACAATTTCACTGAAAACCATTCACTGGCTTCAGAGGAGTTGTGAACGGGGTATAACTACTAAAGAATCCCTAACAATTTAACTGAAAACCATTCACTGGCTTCAGAGAGGTTACGAACGGGGCACAGCTACTAAAGAATTCCTAACAATTTCACTGAAAACCATTCACTGGCTTCAGAGGAGTTGTGAACGGGGCATAGCTACTAAAGAATCCCCAACAATTTAACTGAAAACCATTCACTGGCTTCAGAGGAGTTGTGAACGGGGTATAACTACTAAAGAATCCCTAACAATTTCACTGAAAACCATTCACTGGCTTCTGAGGAGTTGTGAACGGGGTATAACTACTAAAGAATCCCTAACAATTTCACTGAAAACCATTCACTGGCTTCAGAGGAGTTGTGAACGGGGTATAACTACTAAAGAATCCCTAACAATTTCACTGAAAACCATTCACTGGCTTCTGAGGAGTTGTGAACGGGGTATAACTACTAAAGAATCCCTAACAATTTCACTGAAAACCATTCACTGGCTTCTGAGGAGTTGTGAACGGGGTATAACTACTAAAGAATCCCTAACAATTTCACTGAAAACCATTCACTGGCTTCAGAGGAGTTATGAACGGGGTGTAACTACTAAAGAATCCCCAACAATTTAACTGAAAACCATTCACTGGCTTCAGAGGAGTTGTGAACGGGGTATAACTACTAAAGAATCCCCAACAATTTAACTGAAAACCATTCACTGGCTTCAGAGAGGTTACGAACGGGGCACAGCTACTAAAGAATTCCTAACAATTTCACTGAAAACCATTCACTGGCTTCAGAGGAGTTGTGAACGGGGTATAACTACTAAAGAATCCCCAACAATTTAACTGAAAACCATTCACTGGCTTCAGAGAGGTTACGAACGGGGCACAGCTACTAAAGAATTCCTAACAATTTCACTGAAAACCATTCACTGGCTTCAGAGGAGTTGTGAACGGGGTATAACTACTAAAGAATCCCCAACAATTTAACTGAAAACCATTCACTGGCTTCAGAGGAGTTGTGAACGGGGTATAACTACTAAAGAATCCCTAACAATTTCACTGAAAACCATTCACTGGCTTCTGAGGAGTTGTGAACGGGGTATAACTACTAAAGAATCCCTAACAATTTCACTGAAAACCATTCACTGGCTTCAGAGGAGTTATGAACGGGGTGTAACTACTAAAGAATCCCCAACAATTTAACTGAAAACCATTCACTGGCTTCAGAGAGGTTACGAACGGGGCACAGCTACTAAAGAATTCCTAACAATTTCACTGAAAACCATTCACTGGCTTCAGAGGAGTTGTGAACGGGGTATAACTACTAAAGAATCCCCAACAATTTAACTGAAAACCATTCACTGGCTTCTGAGGAGTTGTGAACGGGGTATAACTACTAAAGAATCCCTAACAATTTCACTGAAAACCATTCACTGGCTTCAGAGGAGTTATGAACGGGGTGTAACTACTAAAGAATCCCCAACAATTTAACTGAAAACCATTCACTGGCTTCAGAGAGGTTACGAACGGGGCACAGCTACTAAAGAATTCCTAACAATTTCACTGAAAACCATTCACTGGCTTCAGAGGAGTTATGAACGGGGTATAACTACTAAAGAATCCCCAACAATTTAACTGAAAACCATTCACTGGCTTCAGAGAGGTTACGAACGGGGCACAGCTACTAAAGAATTCCTAACAATTTCACTGAAAACCATTCACTGGCTTCAGAGGAGTTATGAACGGGGTATAACTACTAAAGAATCCCCAACAATTTAACTGAAAACCATTCACTGGCTTCTGAGGAGTTGTGAACGGGGTATAACTACTAAAGAATCCCTAACAATTTCACTGAAAACCATTCACTGGCTTCAGAGGAGTTATGAACGGGGTGTAACTACTAAAGAATCCCCAACAATTTAACTGAAAACCATTCACTGGCTTCAGAGAGGTTACGAACGGGGCACAGCTACTAAAGAATTCCTAACAATTTCACTGAAAACCATTCACTGGCTTCAGAGGAGTTGTGAACGGGGTATAACTACTAAAGAATCCCTAACAATTTCACTGAAAACCATTCACTGGCTTCAGAGGAGTTGTGAACGGGGTATAACTACTAAAGAATCCCCAACAATTTAACTGAAAACCATTCACTGGCTTCTGAGGAGTTGTGAACGGGGTATAACTACTAAAGAATCCCTAACAATTTCACTGAAAACCATTCACTGGCTTCTGAGGAGTTGTGAACGGGGTGTAACTACTAAAGAATCCCTAACA
The DNA here is from genome assembly GCA_963383655.1 of Bathymodiolus septemdierum. Classification (NCBI taxonomy): domain Eukaryota; kingdom Metazoa; phylum Mollusca; class Bivalvia; order Mytilida; family Modiolidae; genus Bathymodiolus; species Bathymodiolus septemdierum. The sequence continues at coordinate 40,454,928 of OY726517.1, read as the reverse complement.
ATTTAACTGAAAACCATTCACTGGCTTCAGAGGAGTTATGAACGGGGTATAACTACTAAAGAATCCCTAACAATTTCACTGAAAACCATTCACTGGCTTCAGAGAGGTTACGAACGGGGCACAGCTACTAAAGAATTCCTAACAATTTCACTGAAAACCATTCACTGGCTTCTGAGGAGTTGTGAACGGGGAATAACTACTAAAGAATTCCTAACAATTTCACTGAAAACCATTCACTGGCTTCTGAGGAGTTGTGAACGGGGAATAACTACTAAAGAATTCCTAACAATTTCACTGAAAACCATTCACTAGCTTCAGAGGAGTTATGAACGGGGTGTAACTACTAAAGAATCCCTAACAATTTAACTGAAAACCATTCACTGGCTTCAGAGAGGTTACGAACGGGGCACAGCTACTAAAGAATTCCTAACAATTTCACTGAAAACCATTCACTGGCTTCAGAGGAGTTGTGAACAGGGCATAGCTACTAAAGAATTCCTAACAATTTAACTGAAAACCATTCACTGGCTTCAGAGAGGTTACGAACGGGGCACAGCTACTAAAGAATTCCTAACAATTTCACTGAAAACCATTCACTGGCTTCTGAGGAGTTGTGAACGGGGAATAACTACTAAAGAATTCCTAACAATTTCACTGAAAACCATTCACTGGCTTCTGAGGAGTTATGAACGGGGTATAACTACTAAAGAATCCCCAACAATTTAACTGAAAACCATTCACTGGCTTCATAGGAGTTGTGAACGGGGTGTAACTACTAAAGAATCCCTAACAATTTAACTGAAAACCATTCACTGGCTTCAGAGGAGTTGTGAACGGGGTATAACTACTAAAGAATTCCTAACAATTTCACTGAAAACCATTCACTGGCTTCAGAGGAGTTGTGAACGGGGTATAACTACTAAAGAATTCCTAACAATTTCACTGAAAACCATTCACTGGCTTCAGAGGAGTTGTGAACGGGGTATAACTACTAAAGAATTCCTAACAATTTCACTGAAAACCATTCACTGGCTTCAGAGGAGTTGTGAACGGGGTATAACTACTAAAGAATCCCCAACAATTTAACTGAAAACCATTCACTGGCTTCATAGGAGTTGTGAACGGGGTGTAACTACTAAAGAATCCCTAACAATTTAACTGAAAACCATTCACTGGCTTCAGAGGAGTTACGAACGGGGCATAGTTACTAATGAATCCCTAACAATTTAACTGAAAACCATTCACTGGCTTCAGAGGAGTTGTGAACAGGGCATAGCTACTAAAGAATTCCTAACAATTTACCTGAAAACCATTCACGGGCTTCAGAGGAGTTGTGAATGGGGCATAGCTACTAAAGAATTCCTAACAATTTCACTGAAAACCATTCACTGGCTTCAGAGGTGTTGTGAACGGGGTATAACTACTAAAGAATCCCTAACAATTTAACTGAAAACCATTCACTGGCTTCAGAGGAGTTACGAACGGGGCATAGTTACTAATGAATCCCTAACAATTTAACTGAAAACCATTCACTGGCTTCAGAGGAGTTGTGAACAGGGCATAGCTACTAAAGAATTCCTAACAATTTACCTGAAAACCATTCACGGGCTTCAGAGGAGTTGTGAATGGGGCATAGCTACTAAAGAATTCCTAACAATTTCACTGAAAACCATTCACTGGCTTCAGAGGTGTTGTGAACGTGGCATAGCTACTAAAGAATTCCTAACAATTTAACTGAAAACCATTCACTGGCTTCAGAGGACTTGTGAATGCCAGAACGGGGCATAACTACTAAAGAATTCCTAACTATTTAATTGAAAACCATTCACTGGCTTCAGAAGAGTTCCGAACAGGGCATAGCTACTAAAGAATTCCTAACAATTTCACTGAAAACCATTCACTGGCTTCAGAGGACTTGTGAACGGGGAATAACTACTAAAGAATTCCTAACAATTTCATTGAACACCGTTCACTGGTTTCAGAGGACTTGTGAACGAGGAATAACAACTCTCTTACACAGTCATATAATAAAAATAGCAGTGGCGTCAAACACCATAAACCAAACCTTTTCGTCAAAGACAAAAATGCCACAATACGGTTATAAATAAGTCATACGAGAACTTACCTCCACGGCAAGCTTGTACAAACACAAGTCTAGGTTTCAAATCTAATCCAGGACACTGTGAGGAATTAAATATGTCTGTCATATCTTTAAGCTTTGTTAGTTTGCCATCAGTTCCATATATACCATTTGTTTCACCATGACTCATGATTATAAGTACTACACATTCCATATCATGCCAGTTTACCTTGTCCCGTTCATTTGTCAGAAAATCAATCATGTCCTGTAATTATAGCCATCATTCAATAAAAATAAACATTCATTATAATTCCAGTGACAGTTCATGTTTAACACAACAGGTGTCACTAGAGGAGCAGGAACCGCTTACACTTCCAGAGCACCTGAGTTCACCTCTTGTTTTTTAGTGGGGTTCGTGTTACTCGATCTATAGTTTTATGTGCAATGTTTTGTAGATCATTGTTTATCTTTTTGTCCTTTTTTTTTAACAATTGTGTTGTCTGTCCTTCTTCGATTTACAAATTCTGATTACCCCTTTGGTATCTTCAAACTCTTTTTAATATAATTACTTTCTCTTATCTGGTTTTTAAGAAAAATCTATATTCTTTAAATTAATATTTAAGTGAAATTTTAATTTTAAAATATAACTAAGATATTTTTAGATTTTGTTTTTGATTTCAGTTTCATGTATTACATACTAGAGGCTCACCTGATCCTGTATTATTATTATTATTCATATACAAGTTTGTGTTCAATATTCAATGAAGTCTGGATTTTAAGAAAACTTAATATATTCATTTTCACATAACACCTGAAAAGTAGGAATTCAATAAAAAAAAAAAAGGAGGGTTTTGTTCCCTTTCTGGAACAGTAAAAGCTACAACAAATCTGTTGGAAAACTTCAAACAAGATTTTTTTTTATATCAATAACCCATTAAGATTTTGAAAATTTGCACTTTTAAGCCTCATTTGGTTGAGTTTATCTCAAAAACTGTAAAATATAGAGGAAATTTTCCCACATACAAATGTACATGTATGACCAAAAGCTCTCAACACAATCCATTCAACAACCAATCAACAACCAAAAAAAAATCAAAATTGGATGAAAAAAAAATTCTATATACCATTCAAATATATGGAATTTAGGAATATGGGCCCCTCTTAGACTCCTTTTCAAAATAAAATAGCAAATTTTCTAATGGCTCATCAATATCCCATTAAAATGACTACTTCGTAAAAAAAGCTCTAATCTCCATTACCTTATATGTCAACATTATTTGTATTCCTGTGTGGGGGCCATCATGGTCGTGATCGTATGGTAGTTGGATTTACAATTGGTACCTACATGTGTATCACCACTAAAGTTGTGAGTTCGAACCCCATTCATGGTGAGGTGTACTCAATAAAACATTATGTGATAAAGTTTGTCAGTTACTTGCGACAGGTCAGTGGTTTTCTTTGGGTAATCTGAATTCCTCCTACAATAAAACTGACTGCCACGATATAACTAAAATATTGTTGAAAGTGGCGTTAAACACCATAAACAAAAATATATATATATATATATACATACCTGTGCAGTTTGGTCTTTTTCTTTGACAACTTCAAACTGTAACTGTTTAAACAGATTTTCTAGATTCTTAGCATCAACATCAGATCCTTCTCTAAAAGTCATCTTTGTTTTTGTTTCAAATGTTTCATTATTTATTATGAAAACCTTTCCTCGAATTCTGTTTCTCATTTTATAAACCTGTTAAAGGAAATTAAAAGGAACAAAATTATATTCACAGTATTAAAAGTAAGTTTATAATGGTACATGGCAGCATTATATGTTTATGTTTTTATACAGATCTGAATAAAATGATACATCATTTTGAGGACTATCTGGTTATTCCTGCAATATTTCTGTTCAAAATAGCGAGCAATAACTCAATAACAAGCAATGACTCAATAACTCTTGAATGGCATCTACCACCATAGTAAACATCTATCTTGACTTGTATTTAATAAGCAATGACTCAATAACTCTTGAATGGCATCTACCACCATAGTAAAAATCCAACTTGTCTTGTATTTAATGAGCAATAAAACTTGTGCTGAAGTAGAAAGATACATGACGTTAAAAGCAAACTCAAGTAATGGTCTGGATGCCATCATTGTTGCCTATTTTTCTCTTTCCTGAATAATACATCTGTAGTTTCTGAGAAAAAAGATTTTAATGCTTTTTTTTTAATTAGTTGAAATTTCAGATGGCATACATGTAACTGGACCTACATGTAGCACCCATATAGATTTTCTAAATAGCACTGAAATCACACACGATATTGAGGATCATGCAAGCTTGGTTCCAGTATAACTAGAGGCTCACCTGAGCCTGTATCTCTCACCTGTTCAATCAAGTCTGGATTTTCAGAATATTCAAGATGAATTTTTCAAAGGAATCAAATTCAATACAAAAAACTGCATACAAATTCGACTTCAAGTATAACAAAGTTATCATTTTGGGTGTGGATCCCTTTTGGCTCCATTTAACTCCTCTTATCCAGAAACTACAAGAGCTAGAAAAAAATCTGGTTGCAAAAATGCATGCCGGAAATTTCATAAGGATTCAAAACTAAAACTAGAGCCTCCCAGGAGCCTGTAATCGCTCACCTGGTTTTCACTTTGACTTCTAAAGATTAAAGAAAATGGGAGTGTCACAAATAATTTTGCAAGTTCGCCATCCAAAGATCATTTCAGCTCAAATGTTTTAGCAGAAGATTTTGATGTGATTTTTTTTTTAATATGCCTCATCGGTATAAATTTGCTGAAAAAAACCGGATGGGAAGATATGTTGAACTACTCAATGCCATGTAGCTGTCGTTAAAATTTCAGATCATTGTAACTTTAAATAAATCAGAAATAGACAATTAAAGAAATATATATTTTTAGCAATAGCTGCCATCTTGAATGGGCTGTCAGACAAAATCTTTAAAGGGGACCACTACAGATAAATTTGGTTTAATTTGGTTCAGCTGTTTCAGCGAGAAGATATAAATGTGATCTTTTATTAAAATATACCTAATTTGTACAATTTTGAAAGGAGACCACCAAAGGACCACCCAAACAAATTTGGTTTAATTTGGTTAAGTGGTTTCAAAGGAGAAGATTTAAATGTGAAAGTTTACAAAGTATGACAGACAGACGACGGGCACCTAGTGATGGCAAAAGCTCAGATGGCCTTTGGCCAGGTGAGCTAAAAATTGGACTTGAAATAATAAAATAATAATTCCATATTTGTTGGTGTTTGTCCCAATTTGACCCCCTTACATCTTGGAAAAGGTAAGAGCCATAAAAATCTGTTAACATACTATATAGAGATCATTTAATAAGGAACATAGAGAAAAAACCAACCCATCAAGAGTGGTTTAAAAATAAAACTCCACATACAAAAACAGACAACACACTTTTTGACACCTTTGGGCCTCTTATCTTTCTTGGGTTTGGTTCCCATTTGGTTCCAGTTGGCCAATTGCTTTCAGAGACAAAGATTAAAAACAGAAAACACCTTTTTTATCATCTTTGGACCTCTTGTTTCTTTTGAGTATTTCCGATCAACATAAAAAAAAAAAACTTTTTAGAGGATCGTCCAATAAACATTCCTTCCAAGTTTGGTTCCAATTGGTTTCAAATAAGAAGATTACAAAATAAAAGTTTACAGAGAAGTAATATGACAGACGATAATGGAAGCCATATCAGGCATGTGATGGCAATAACTCACATGACCCTATCCATGGCCAGTGGTTTTGACAGGTCAGTCCATCATAATTGTCCAAGTTTACCTCTCACATCGACTCTGGTTGTCACATATAGATGACAAATTGCTAAAAGTAATGATACATACTAATAACAGTTATAAGAATCAGGAACTGCTTAACCTTCGAGACCACCCGGGTTCATCCACGGTTTTTTCGGTGGGACCGGTGTTGCTTATCTTTTTAGTTGTCTGTGTTGTGTTGTTGTCTTTGTTTTTATCTTCGACTTGTGTCTTGTGTGCCCAATGTTGCCACTGTCTCTGGATTGTCCATTTTTGATTGCCCCTGCACAGTTTTCTCCAACATTTATCTACCTTTCGAGCAGGTGAATTAAAAATAATTACTAATATAAATAAAGTACTTGACTTTTCATTTCATGTAACTTAGTGAATATTGATTACAAACAGTCAAACCTGTATATAAAGGACACTCGGGGGGGGGGGGGGGGGGGGGGGGGGGGGGGGGGGCATGACAATATGCCCTTTAGGAACAGTTTCCCTTTATATACAGGTTAAAATTATATGAACTATTCATTAATGGGGAAAGTGATTTGTTATATAGAGGTGCCCTTTAAGACAGGTTTGGTTTTGTTTGGTTTTATTGTGTTTAATGCCACTTTCTGTGGCGGTCAGTTTTATTGGTGGAGGAAACCAGAGAAAACAACCGACCTGCTGCAAAACTTTATCACATAATGCTGTACACCTCACCCTGGGAGGGATTCAAACATCAGTGGTGATAGGCACTGATTGCATAGTTAGGTGGTTGTACATCCAACTACCATGCGACCATGGCAACAACAGCCCTCTAAGGGTTTTACTGTATTTAATAAAATAATTTGTTATAAATTACAAAGGCAAAATATTACTGTACCTTGGTCTCGGGGTTTGTAGTTTTATACTCATGAAGGCAAGGACTGTTTAAATCTGTTATCCTTATGACAGGATCTGCCACCATTTTTTTCTGATCTTTATTGCTGGGTGGCCATACTACAATTAAATAAATAGTGGATCATAAGGATAATATTATACATACTGTATATCTATGCTCATGTACTTTTGTATTGTAAGGGAAGATACAATTATTTCAGATATTTATGGATAAATACAACAAAGGTCTGTCCATTGACTCAATGTTCTAAAACAAGTGATTAAACCTAAATGTAAACCATGTTCCCTTATTAAAACCTGAATATAAATCCCCTTACCCCATACCCACTCTGCACATTAATTACATACATTGTAGCAGCAAAAAAATGCAAGAATGTGTTGATAGCATACGATGCTTTCGCTTCCACCTAAAGTAAAAACAGGTATAACTTGGCAACCATAAAAGACACAGTGGCTAAAATTGAATTTGACCTGTGTATTGTGGTCAAAAACAAGGTTCAGTCCTTGAAATGAAAATTTGTATTTACTGGTCCGAATCAAATTCTTGAATTTATTTTATATATATATCTGAATTAAAACTGAAATATTTACTGGTCGGAACAATGTTTTATTGGTCTTGGGCTGGAGAACCTGTGTTCATAATAAGGACCGAAGGTTTAATGAATTTCAAATAAATAGATTTGCTTGTTGTTGTTTTTTTCTCTCGCCCAAATAAAAACACTGGTTAATAACCAGGACTATAGATAATACTTACAATATTTCATCTATAATAATAATAATAAGCGGCATGCATCAGGAAGAGTAACACGACGGGTGGCACCAGTTGAGCAGGAACTGTTAACCCTTCCCGAGCACCCAAGTTCACACACATTTTGTGTTGCTCAATCTTCGGTTTTCTGTATAGTGTTTTGTACAGCATTGTTTGCCCTTTTGTCCTTTTTCTTTTAGCCATTTCATTGTCAGTCCTTCAATTTACGGCTTCTGGTTACCCCCTTTGGTATCTTAGATTTACGGCTTCTGGTTACCCCCTTTGGTATCTTAGATTTACGGCTTCTGATTATCCCCTTTGGTATCTTAGATTTACGGCTTCTGATTATCCCCTTTGGTATCTTAGATTTACGGCTTCTGGTTACCCCCTTTGGTATCTTAGATTTACGGCTTCTGGTTACCCCCTTTGGTATCTTAGATTTACGGCTTCTGATTACCTCCTTTGGTATCTTAGATTTACAGCTTCTGATTAATCCCCTTTGGTATCTTAGATTTACGGCTTCTGATTACCCCTTTGGTATCTTAGATTTACGGCTTCTGATTACCCCCTTTGGTATCTTAGATTTACGGCTTCTGATTACCCCCCTTTGGTATCTTAGATTTACGACTTCTGATTACCCCCCTTTGGTATCTTAGATTTACGGCTTCTGATTACCCTCCTTTGGTATCTTCAAACTTTTCTTACAATATGATTGATTATTGTGAACTTTTCTCATTATGAAAATATATAGTCAAACCTGTATTAAGAGGTCACCTTTGGGAAAAAGTGGCCTTATAAGACAGGTGACCTCTTAAAAGAGGTTCAATTCATACGGAATTTTCTATGACAGGATAAGAAAAATGTGACCTTTTAATACAGGTGACTGTTTAATAGAGGTGACCCAATGGGCAGGTTTGACTATATATGAAAAAATATTATGCACTTGTTGTGAAACAATCAATCAATCAATCAATCAATCAATTAATAGAGAAAAAAGACAACTAAGGTCTTAGGTTTAAAAAATACATACTTTCAGGACTAAACTTATTGTGTTCACTTTGCATTTGTTTGATATATGGTGCCAATAATTCCGCTAATTCTTCATTCGATGTATTCATAAATGCATCATATAATCCCTTAGCTGCTTTTTTACCTCTGTAATTCAGAGTGTCAAGTATTTTGCGATTTTTTTTTTCTCTTTCTTGTTCTTGCTGCAAAAAAAAAGAAGAAAAAAAGTAGAGTTTAATTTAGTTTAGTTTATGGTGTTTAATGCCACTTTCAACAATATTTCAGCTATATTGTGGCGGTTTTATTGGTTGAATAAACCACAGACCTGCTGCAAGTCAAACAAACTTTATCACATAATGTTGTATCGAGTACACCTCGCCATGATTGGGATTTGAACTCACAACTTTAGTGGTGATAGGGACCGATTGCATAGGTAGCTATAAATTCAACTACCATACGATCACGACCATGAGGTGAATTAGAAAATTTGCAACATGTTAGAAGTATTTCCAAAAAGTGCTCTTAGTTTTTTTTTAATTTTAAACATTATCCTGCTCAAAATCCTACTTCCACCTCCCCGTGGTGAGCAGGGGGCAACAGTCAATGACTGGCAAACAGAAGAGGTACAGGTAAATTAAAGGTAAATACGCGCTTTTGATACAAAAACAATACACACTTTTGATGAATGAAAATCTGCGCTTTTGATTAAAAAAATACGTGCTTTTGATAAAACTCCCATTTCAGTTATATCGTGGCGGTCAATTTAATTGGTGGAAGAAACCGGAGTACCCGGTGAAAACCACAGACCTGTTGTAAGTCACTGACAAACTTTATCACATTACATGTTGTATAGAGTACACCTCGCCATGAACGGATTCAAACTCACAACTTTGGTGGTGATAGGGACCGATTGCATAGGTAGTTATAAATCCAACTACCATACGATCACGACCATGAGGTGAATTAGAAAATTTGCAACATGTTAGAAGTATTTCCAAATAAGCATGGTACACATGTGAATGGGGAGAACTATAATGTACAAGTTCATTGGGAGAATGTACTTGAATTTAGTTTTAAGAATATTCTAACATAAATAAAGCAGTGTCTTTTATAACCCAGAAGAAAAACATGCTCAGAATACTGACCAATACTGCATCTCTCATTTCTTCTGTGAATAAACCATTTGCATATAAGTGGTCTGCGACGTCATCAGGATTTTCCAAATTCTGAACAATTTTTGGTCGGCTCTTCAATAAAGCTTGTTTATTTGGGTCATTTCTTTCAGCCATGCTGAAATTATAAATACAAATAACAAGAGGTTCACATGAGCATGTATCGATCAACCAAGTGCTTGGAGGGAGGAGTATTTCTATTGCATATCATAGCATACATTTTTTTGTTTGTAGGTTAAACATTGATCTGCCTGAGATCATCTATCAATCAATAGAGCCTGGATCATTTATTGGTACAAAAATCTAACTTTGTTCCGAAATTTCCAGTATTAACTTCATAAATTAAATTTGCTATGAAAGTAAGGAGTTACATGTACCTCCCTATTCTAAGTTTCTATCCTTAACTACATTTGGACATAAAACAACCTAAAGAGGTATCACTGAGTGCTTAAGCTTGGAATCATTTATTATAGAATTCAGATTTCCAAACTGTCGGCACAAGCGATACAGAGGAAAATGGACTCAATAACCTTTTAAAAGAGTTATAATAATAAATAGAACAGTACCCAACAGATACAAGTAAATTGAATCTAAGAATCTGAAATTAAAGCTAAATCTTTTAAATCAAAATTGTACATTGGTTTTTAAATTATCAAGTCTCCTGGACAAAGTTTTTTGCTCCATTTCTTATTATTCTTACAAAAACACCACTGTGGTCGTGATCGTATGGTAGTTGGATTTACAACTACCTGTGCAATCAGTGCCTATAACCACCAAAGTTGTGAGTTTGAATCCGTTCATGGCGAAGTGTACTCGATACAACATGTAATGTGATAAAGTTTGTCAGTGACTTACAACAGGTCAGTGGTTTTCACCGGGTACTCCGGTTTCCTCCACCAATAAAATTGACCGCCACGATATAACTGAAATCTTGTTGAAAGTGGTATTAAACACCATAAACCAACCTCGAAAAATTATTATGATTGTTAGCTTATACTATTCTCCCTAATGAACTAACAGAACTTGTCTGTGAATTTCTTGGGGTTGGCTTGTCAAAACATTGTGAAATTTCCATACATTGATAAACAACCACTAACAAATTGTGAGAACACTTTTCACAATTTCCGAAATGTCTGTCAGTATTTTAATGAATGTTGATATCTTCAATGTATAAGATAATTAATTTGACATCATAAATATCCAAAAAAAAAGTTCACGAGTTTAATCACATGCATTTTTGGCACAAGTGATCTTATTTTCTATTTTCATGATGTCTAATTAATAATTATAGATTATTATATGGCATTTTTCATATCACATGTCATATCAACCCGAGACGCCCATATTAGCCCAAGGGCTAATATGGGTTGAGGGTTGATATGGCATGCGGTATGAAAAATGCCATATCATAATCTATTTATCATATACTTCAATATGTCTTTCTTCATATTTGTGAAAGCTGATCGTTTTCAGAACCATGTAGCTTGATTTGGGATATGATGCAATAATGTCATATTATATCTACGTTTTTATTATATGTATTTAGAGACATAATAATACAGTTACACTTTTTATACAACACAAGATGATTCAATCTTTGGTTCATAAAGGAGTGTCATCATTCGTTGCATAACGAGATTTTTCCATGTTTTCTTTGTATTCCATTTTGACAGTAACAGACGACAGAAGTAAATAACGATACATTAATTAACGAAAACTGATCGGACCGGAAAACGTGAATTTCGGAAGAAAACATTTTTCCCCCAAAAAAAACAAAATAATTGTGAAAAACTAAACACTCGATTTCATGCAAAATTTTCGGCGGTCATTTTTACAAATCCATATTACAACCCCCCCCCCCCCCCCCACGTAATATTATTACACGCCTGGGTGATATGACTTGTTGCATTTCGAATTTATCACATATGCAAAATTAAACATATCTCGAGTAAATATATGATAATGATATTTATTTGGTATCAGTTCTAAATTCGACTTTTTTATTGGTGTAGACATGGTCATGTGTCATGCATTAATCTGCGGCTCAGGCATTATCAATGTTTCAGTCAATACTACTGCCCCTTGGGCAGTCTATAAATCACGATAATACCCTATACAATGTACATAAGGGACCGACCATTTAACTTGCAGGGGGGGGGGTATGGTTTTTTGTTTCGTTCAGAATTTGCAAAGTGCGAATTTAACATTAGGTTATATGACAAAAACTGAATCAGATTATTTTTTTTTTCCTCCACCAATATCAGAATATTTTTTTCAGCAACATTGGGAATCAGAATATTTTTTTTAGAAAAAAAACATAACCCCCCCCCCCCCCCCCCTTCAAGTTAAATGGTCGTTCCCTAAGTAACTATTACAAAATTATAATATAGATACATTTTCTCATTTAATACAATTTTCATGTGAATTAAAGAAAACTTTTATAGAAAAATATCCCAATGATATGTGAAAATTTCAGTGAAAATAACAAGAATTTCCCATCCATTATATATTGACTATAGTCAGAGATTCCTCTGCCGTCTGATGGCTTTTTGTTCGACTTGCTGGAGCCGTGGGACATCAGAGCGCTCTCCATAAGGAAAACAGCATATTTGCTGCTCCAACTCTGGGTCGGCACATTTCCACGTTTCGTGGCTATAGGGCTTTATTTTCTATCCGAAACCCTTATATAAATCACTTCACCAATCATTTTTCTATTCATTCATAACCATCTTACCCTCAGAAAGTGGTGTTACACTCGATTACAGCACGATTTTGCCTTAGACCCTATCATTTCGCCATTTGACTCACTTTCAAACATTCAAATGCTCTGACGTCCCACGGCTCCAGCAAGTCGAACAAAAAGCTGTCGGACAGCAGAGGAATCTCGGACTATATTGACTATTGTTAAAGAACTTAAACTGAAAGTACCGTAGGCTATAAAAGTATAATATAGCTATATGACTATGTATATGCTAATCTCGTTGAGATTAGGATTCCGAAGACATTTTCTGTCTGTATCTCCATCTAAGCCTAATTTCAAAGGATGGAGATACAGACAGAAATTTCTTCGGAAGCCTAATCTCGACGAGATTATATGAATCTGAGTCGTTTCGCCCCGAATCCTGTTCGCCCCGTGAGTCGTTTCGCCCCGGGTCGTTTTGCCCTCATTTATTAATAGTGCTTTAAAAAATGAAATATGGAAAATACCATTGCAAATATTCGTATTTTGGATGTTGTAAGGCTTGTTCATGGGTACTTTATTTTTGTCTTCCTCATAATTAACATGCTTTCTTGACGTGTTTAATATTATGTATGGCTTCACTTTCATTGTTTGACACTAGCTGCGGAACTGTAGCCCTTATGGTCCTTGGCCAGTTTTCTGATATTTGCGTTCCGCAAATATCAGAAAACTCTAGCTATGTTTGACCTGATTAAATGTGTAAAATTTCTTTGTTCACTTTCATTGTTTGACACCTGATTAAATTTGTAAAATTTCTTTGAACAATACAGTAATAAATTAGTATGCATGTATTGTTTGTTCTGCATAGCTTTAAATTAGTTGTTGACACCAATCAATTATTTTTATTGTTCAAATCTTTTTACATCTTATTTATTTATTATTTATTTTCATTTCTTTCTGTCTTTCTTTTTTTGTTTCATTTTGTATATGTGTGTGTTTGTATTGATTACAGCTTGTTTTCAAGGTTTTACCAGAAATAGCATGAATAGCAGTGCTTCACCATAGGCAGACCTGATAGTGTCTTTTTTTTTCGGTTGTACAGAGCTCGAAAAAATCTTTAGGGTAGTAACTCAGTAAAAAAATAGGTTGATGGGGTAATTGGAAACACAAAATGGCAAATATTTTTATTATTTTGATTTTATTTTTATGTTATTATTTTTTTGTATACAACTAATAAATAAATGATTACCAAAAAATTGTCGAAAAAGATTCAATTTCCGGGGCGAACAGGTAATCGGGGCGAAACGACCTGGTACTACTGAATATAAATTCAAATTCAAATTCTTTATTAATAAAGAAAGCTCCATAAGGAACATGCATGTATGAAAGAATGCACAAATGACTAGAACAAACAAAAGAATAAAACAAGTAAATACAAGGAAAATAAAAAAATAAAAAATAATAATAACAATACTACAATTGTACCAGAGGGAGTCATACCCAAATATTTGTAGACTATATATAAACAATACACTGATATACATATATATATATAAACATGAATCAGCACTGTTGGTTATAGAACATAAATATATTCAGTTACTTATCTGATAAATCTCTTATTGAAAGGCAAGTTGCTATAAAATTTGCAAGATTTTTACAGATTTCTCTGTCTTCGTTACTTAATAACCATATAAACTTATTTCTATCTGATAATTCCGAAAAAAAATTGTTATTTATATTAGAAAAAAAAGTACTTCTAGCAAAGGAATATTTGTTACATTTAATTAATAAGTGTTCTTCATCCTCAACTGCCTCACAGTTACATTGTTTGCATATTCTATTTTCAACTGCAGTTTTTGGAATTGTGTATCTGCCCCTTTCAATTTCAAGTTTATGTGCACTTATTCGAAAGCGTGCTAGGGTTGATCGATTTGATAATTCTTTTATATTATCTAAGTATTTTTCCTGTTGGAATATAAATCTAAATGTACAATATGTACGTAATTTATTTTCATTTCTGTTAGTAGCTGGGTTTTGCTTAACTAAATTAATCTTCTCCCTCCAAATTTTTGTATATCTCTCTTTTAATTTTTTTCTTATTATATTTATTTCTCTTGCACTGCAAGCAAGTGGAGATTTAAACATTTTCAACATATCAAGTTCTTTTAAAATATAATAAATACAGCTAACCCAACAATGCTGACCATTATTATGCATTTTATTATTTTCATCTAATGCTGCTTTAAGTATACAATTTGTTTTATCTTCATGCAATCTAATCCAATATTTGATCATGCTAATAACAATATCTATATTCAAAGGATATCTACCAAGTTCTCCAACCACTGCCAAATTTGAGGCTTTGCTACCCACCCCAAGAATACTCTTGCATAAATTTAAATTAATGTTAATGCAGTGGTATGTCACTTCCGTCAGCCGTGGGTCCTTATACGAAAAATTTGGCAATAAATGTGTGAAAATCTTAAAATTCTGGAAAACTGAGCTATCGTATGCACAAAACAAAAACAGGGGCAAAAAGATACATCTTTTAGGAATGGATACATGTCCTAGTTTGAATGACATAATGGAAATAAGGTGCGATAAATGTACTCGAAGCGAGCAGGGGTACGATTTTTAAACCTGCCGAGTTGCATGCCTTGTGGATTATTAGTATCTATATAGGGTCGACACATGCAATTTTATGTTAACATAAGATTGTATGAATATTGACACGAACAAGTTAAAATAAGGAAAAAGAGATGAAGAAATAAAGAAATTTTATTGAAAATAAATTTGTAAACAGAAAGTTCGAAAAAAGGGGGGTGGTAAGTCTGTGCCACGAGCGCCTGTGGAGTTTACTTAGATACGATAACGTAACCCTCAGTCCGCTTTTGCTCCCAGCAAGGGTTACGAATCGGTCCCATTCAATGTATGGGAGCAGCGCCCGAAGTGATTCACAGCGGGCAGTTTTTTGTCCTAATTCCGTTGTAAGTGGTTGGAAAAATTAACGGGGGTGAAAGATAAATATATTTAGGTAAACCTTGAGGTGTTAAGTAAACGCTGCATCAATCCATGGTAGACGTATATATCCATCTGAAAATTTGAATGCATGAAATCTTCTTTCTGTCTGACATTTTGCTTACAACTTGCTATTTCACGTGCACTTGCCTCGTTTTGGAGATATCCTTATTTGGATCAATCGTAGTAAAACATCGTAATAAAGTTTTTCATATTTGGCATTCAGATCCATATATGGATAGGCTCCACCCATCACGAGAGTATACGTAAGATGCCATGGCGGACAAGAAACAATTTTCGAATACTAAATCGATCGTGAAGGTAGAAACAGGTACTGTAACACTTATTTCGTATCGCCATTACTTAAAATTTGTAGGGAATAATAAGTTATGACCAGATATGCAAAAAGAAAGTTGAAATATTCACTTAACGAAAATTTTAATTTGCTCTCATACGTTGAATGGGGCCCGATTCGTAACCCTAACTGGAGCACAAGCGGAATGAGGGTTACGTTATCATATCTAAAGTTTACTAGTCATATTGAACATACCCCATGCTTCTGAAGAATAAAGTAGCACAGGCTTCACTGTGTGATTAAAAGCTTTTAATATAGTATGAGCAAGGACAGTTGTTTTTTTTCAATATACGTCCTTGGTATGAGTACTGCCACTGGGGATACCATATTTAAAAATATTTTTTACTTTAAAAAAGGCCTAATATGACTAATCTAGTGTCATGTCCAATACAAAAATCTCCAATCTCATTGAGATTAGGATTTCGAAGAAATTTGCGGTCAGTATCTTGTTGAGATTAGGATTCCGAAGAAATTTTCGGTCAGTTTCTACATAGAACACAGTTCTAACCTGACCGAAAATTTCTTCGGAATCCTAATCTCAACGAGATTACAAAATCTCGTTTCTCACCTGTTTAGGGAATGAATGGGAGTCTTTTACGACAGTACTAAGACTAGCCTATCTGTCACTCGCTTCCCAGAACGAACCTCACACCTGTTCTTTACACTACAGTCGCGTGCTTCAGCAAGGGTACACACACACACTTTAGTATCTGTACCAGGAAGGAAATTGTGATCTGGTTGCGTTCGAAAAACAACCAACCTCACCTTGGTGTCACCAATATTTGCATCCATCGTTAATATTTTCGATTGGGATTACCTAAACTGTCACACAATGTGATTTGAGCTTACATTTGGATTACAGTACTCCCAGATATCAATAATTACAATGATGTTAAATGAAGAAAATAGCGACAGCAGAAAATAATATTTCCATAAACCTAGCACAAATATGAAAATGCGTTTCTTTTCTTTTCGTTTCGGGACAAAAATAATATTGTTGTTTGAAATTAATCTAAGTACGAAACGTCTCAACTGAGAATTTAACGTCTCCATTGAGAATTTAACTAGGTACGAATCGACCTGGTACGAAACGACCAGGTTACGAAACGTCTGAAAATTCATGGCTTCAACAATAATTTCTTATATTTTTTTAAATATGTAATAGATGAAATGGCATTTTCTCAGAATTTAATACCCCCAGTCGCTCACCTAAAGATTACATAATACATTGAAAATAAAACTTTACGACATATAATACTTTGGTTAAAGAGAATATCTCTTAAATTTAAAGTTTAATACAGATATACCATTAAAAGTAATCATATTATCAGTTATATTCGAACTCCCTTTGTCTGTACGGGGCGTAGGACGACGGACGCAACCAATCAGAAAACTACTAAATGACTTGCTTATTACAAGTGCCTAAACTTCGACTTGCTTATTACAAAGTGCTTTAAATCCGACATGCTTATTAAAAGTCAATGAATTTCCTACTCATTTGTATCTGGGGTCCGGGTAGCTGCAATAATGTAGCTCCTGTGACAAACTTGTGTCTCGGCAGAGCTACAACGCGGTCCCATTCGTCACAATGGAGCAAAAAAAAAGTTGCAGTTGAAACATAAAAACTCACTATTTACGCTTCAAACATTTCATTATAACAATTACTGATGATCCCAGTCCTTGTTAAATCGGTTTGGCTGAGAAATATATGCTTTTCAAAGTTAGCAACAACCTTGTTCAAATTTATCGATCGTTTTCCATAACCGGAAACTACGGAAGGCGGAGCTTTTCTAAATATGGTATTTCTTATTACAACCTGAAGTAAACATTCCAATCGTAACTACTCGGCCATTCTCGCTACCCTGTTATTTGCAGGGTAGCGAGAATGGCCGAGTAGTTACGATTGGTAAACATTCACGCCTAAATCGCCAAATATGGTATCGACATCCAAATAGTGAGGCCGGAAATGACGAAATTCAAAATTTTCAAAGAAAAGATTTTATTTTGTGGGAATTACATTCTAAAATACTGGTAGGTGATAAAAACTTGCTATAATAATGGACAAAAGGAAAGGTTATGTCTTATTATTGATAAATGCAGGCGTCAGAAGCTCTGTAAGCGAGCGCAAAAAAATCTCGGCGGCTGCTCCATTACGTGTAATGGCATCCCGTTATAACCCTTGCGAGTAAGCGAGCATTTAGGGTTTTATTATTAGAACTAGGGTCCGGGTCCCTTATATAAATTAGCGCGTAAATGATGTGAATTGGGAAAAGATGGGAAGAGCAATACATTTATTAGTTTGGAGGTCCAGTAATAGCATATCAATCATACTGTACCAAAGTTAATGTCAACAGTAACAAATTCTTGTAATGAGGAAGAATGACCACAAAACAGTTCACAAAACTTACATAAATACCCTTGGTGTACCACACTGTCATATAGCCATGGGTATTTTTGTTCATTTTGCATTGAACTGAACACCCTCGCATCTGGTACCATGACCTCTAGAGCACAACTGTTCGAATCAGAGTGACAGTCAGATTGCGAATATCAACATCACCACTATTTGCGCTATTTACATGTTGTTGCATGTCATTTGAAGCTGTGTTGGGTAATAAAGAATTTGAATTTGTTGTTTTTTGGAGTGACATTCGCAGTGGTAACAAGGCGTTCAGCTTCTGGGCATGGTGTATCAGTACTTAGTGTTGGTGACCGGTATGGTTGACTCCACCTAATCCCACTTTTTAAAAATTTCATTAAAGAAATCTAAAATTTCATGTGGGAATAGCTGTAATTATTGTATAAACAATGTGTATAAACGAAAACTCATTAACTTCAGGTAAACCTTGATTAGAGAATGGAGAACTAATATATATTAATTTATCATTTTTATTCTAATAAAAAAAAAACATACAGATACATACATGAATAAGTGATATCTCTATCAATACATTTATATTTCAACATCCATAGAACTTATGTTATATTTTTTAAACTACATGAAAATATAAATGTTTGTTACTATTCATTTTGTAATGAAATTCTTATGATTTATGTTTTTTTTCAAAGGTACAAATATTTTTTAAAAGATATTTTACTACTTTTAAAAGATATTTTACTACTTTTATTAATAGCACTTACTTCACTCAAATATTTTCCCTTTTTCTGCAATATTTGACATAAAATACAGGTCCATCACAGGTAATAATTAATAAAGATACTAATTGCAAAAACAGCATAATTAACTGCAACAACATCTATTGGAATACCTGGAATAGTTTATCATAAGCGCGGATTTGAAATCGGTATGGTATATTAAAAGCGCGTGAGTTGTTTTTCTTCACGTATTCACCTGCAGTTACCTGTATTGTCATTACATGTTTTTAATCTGAAGGTTTTAGATGTTTTCTTTTAGAGGGGAATTTGTATTTTTTTAAACTTGAACATTTTAACTATGGATTTTATCATATCTGAAACTAATAAAGGGAAGAAAAGTTTGCTCCATGACGGCTATATCTATCGCATAGATAACACTTTGAAGGACGGATTTATTTCATGGAGGTGCTGCAACAAAATATGTAAAGGGAGACTGAAAACTGATAGTCAGATGACAACAATCATACCAGTCACTATGGATCACAACCACGACAACAATGAAAGGAGAACCGAAATGCAGCAGTTGCGTGTCTCAGTTAAGCGGAAAGCTGGTGATGACTTGACATCAAGGCCCTCGATCCAAATTAATAAGATCAGAACTTCAAAAATTAGATGGTCATTTGCTTCATAGCGAGGATATCAGATCTGTTGCACAGTCACTGTACAGGGCACGGCGTAAAATTCACCTCGGTTTACCGAAATCTGGTGAAGATGTACATAATGCTATTGAACTGATGGATACACAACCAAAACTGATCCATGTTGATTTTGAGCTTACGATGCACACCGTTCTTAACGATGTGTTTCCTGTTGCAAGTCTGAAATGCTGTAGGTTTCATTTGGGGCAAGCGTGGTACCGCAAAATGCAAAATCTTGGTTTGAGTCAAGACTACAAGGATAGTGACAGTGAAATCGGTAAATGTCTTAAACAATCTTTTGGACTACATTTCCTTGATCCTACTGAAATTGAAGACTGTTTTGTAGAGGATTACATGGCAAGCGCTCCTCAAGATGAATGGTGCATTAAGTATGCAGACTATCTGGTTGAAAACTATGTCACAACTGACTCGAGGTATCCACCAACGCTTTGATCAGAGGTCCCTTCAGACTGCAAACGTACAAACAAAGCTGCTGAGTCATGTCATTCGCATTTCAATGCACAATTTTATTCAGCTCACTCATCGATATTGTTTTTATGGACGTTATCCAAAACCCCCAGTCAGTCACATATGTGAAGATCCAAAGTTCGACACAACCAGCGATGTCTAGAAAGAGACAGAACTGACTATGCCATTGCACAATTTAGCAAGTATAGTGCGGGCGAGATTACCAGACTGGATTACATTAAATCTTTGGGGTACCGTCTCCTTGCCAGGACAAATATGTAAATAATGACAGTAGTTTTATTGACTTCGCACTTTTTAAACTTGGACTTTTAAATCTGCTCATGATTAGTGCTCTTAGTTTTTTTTTAATTTTAAACATTATCCTGCTCAAAATCCTACTTCCACCTCCCCGTGGTGAACAGGGCAACAGTCAATGACTGGCAAACAGAAGAGGTACAGGTAAATTAAAGGTAAATACGCGCTTTTGATACAAAAACAATACACACTTTTGATGAATGAAAATCTGCGCTTTTGATTAAACAAATACGCGCTTTTGATAAAACTCCCGTGTTTTTAATGGGATTAGATAGACGACATATATATATCTTTATTTCTCATAACCAATTTACAGAGGTACAGAGATGACATGTACAATTAACACAATTAAATAAGAAATAAATACATGTAATACATAATTAAACAAATATTGAATTGTGAAAAGAAGTGGATCAACCTGGAGGACATATCCTCTTGTTTACTATTCTGATAAATTTACAGAGATTACTTAAAGTATATCTTAGAAGACATCAGGTTATTATATTTAATGATATTTTGTCTATTTATATGGACAAAATCAAAATAAAGTTTTCTTTCATTAATAAATTCAGTACATTCAAAAATATAGTGATACTCGTCTCCCAATTCTCTTCTTGAGCATAAATGACAGAACCTGTTTTCTCTAATAATTTGTTTCCATCTCTCGGTAGTCTGTGGTTTGTAGTTCTAAATCTACACAATGTAAATTTGTCCTTATCTTCTAAAATGTCTAAATAATTCTCGATTTTGTTGTTTTAATTCCCCTTTAAACAGTTTATAATTACCCCCCTTTGAAGATGTTTCGGTGGATGAGTTCCATATTTGCTAGACTGACAATTGCCTGTCTCAATGCGAGCCAGGGGACATAACTCGTCAGTCTACATATTTGCTTAAACTGATCAATTAAATTGTTTTTAATTACTAATTTTAACCATTTTTCAGATATACAATTTTGCAAAGTCCATACGACATTCCACTGTCATTTAAGATTTTATGGATGTGATTTATCCAAGTAGAAATTTTACAATTTTTTTTTTTTAACATAAACAGTTTGTATGCTAATGTAGATAATTTTGACTGTTTCCCTTGTATAAGTTTACACCAATATGAAATCATTCTTACTTTAATATCAATTTCTAGTGGATATCTACTCGATTCTCCATATACCATAAAATTAGGTGTGGATACTTTTAGACGTAATAAAAGTTTACAAAATTTAAATGGACCCTCTCGATAATATCGTTTTTACCAAACCCCCAAATTTCACACCCATACAATAAAATAGGTTTTACAATTTTGTCAAGCAAATCTAACTGGCATTTAATTGATACATTATGTATTCTGCCTTTCCTTGATACCTCATACATGGCCTTAATACCTTTATAAGAGTTCTTTTTTTGCTATATTAAATGATCCCGTTTTTGAAAATACTATCCCAAGATAAGAAAAATGTGCAACAGTTTTCAACTCTGTCGTTATAGTTAAATTTAATGTTATTTGGTAGGCGACCATTCGAAAAAAAAACAGAACTTTAGACTTTTCTATGTTCACTTTTAATCTCCATTTCTTACAGAAATCATAGAAATAATTTATTTGGTTTTGCATATCGTCACTGCTTTCAGCTAAAATTACTGTGTCGTCAGCATATAGTAAAATAAAAAGCTTCAAGTAAGTGTCTAGTTCTTGTTCTAGATCTTCTGTTAATGAAATTAAGCCGATTGCATTGTTTTCATCCAAAAATTATTCTAAATCATTCAAATATAACGAGAAGAGAAAGGGTGAACGATTTTCTCATTGACGAACACCACTATTACAATCGAAATAATTCGCGGATACTTTACCATTATAGACAATTCTAGATTTAATGTTCTGATACATATTATAAATTACATTGTACATTTTACCATTTATATTATTAATTAATAACTTAGACCATAGGGCATCACGCCATACCGTATCAAAAGCTTTTTCAAAATCAACAAATGCAGCAAAAAGCTTTTTCTTTTTTAATTTTATAAGTTCGAAGAAAGAATGTAAAACAAAAATATTGTCTACCGTGGAAAATTGCTCAGAGTAATGATTTAATCTCTTTAGGGACCGACCATTTAACTTGAAAGGGGGGGGGGGGAGGGTATGGTTTTTTGTTTCGTTCAGAATTATTTTTTCGGACAACACAAGAGTTAGAATATATTTTTTTTGTCGCGCGAAACGCAAATTTTTTTTCCAAAATTTATCATTAAGTTATATGACAAAAACTCTGAATCAGTTTATTTTATTTTTCCTCCACCAAAATCAGAATATTTTTTTCAGCAACATTGGGAATCAGAATATTTGTTTAGAAAAAAAACATAACCCCCTCCCCCCCTTCAAGTTAAATGGTCGTTCCCTTAGAAGAATTGATGTACAAAATTTGCCAAAACAACTCAAAATGGTAGTAGGGCGAAATTTTTTTGGATTCCAAGGAACGCCTTTGTTTTTATAAATAGGTTTAATATTTCCTAGTAACCAACTATCAGGGACAATTCCTGAAGAAAATATACAATTAAACATTTTTATATAGGCTGGTAAAATAATGTCAGTAGAAGATTTAATATATTCATTTACTATAAAATCATCACCACTGGCTTTATCATTTTTCAAATTGTTGACGCAAGAAACAATTTCTTCACTTGTATTTTCACCATTTATTTCATTATTTAGATTATTTATCAGATTGTTATCAATATCTGGCAGGTTAATTTCATCTTCATTATTTGTCTCTGGAGCTTTATTAATATTTCTAAAAAAACTCAAAAAGGGAATCAATCGATATATTTGGTTGTTTTTTATTAGTACCTTGTCGTAAAATATTCCAATATTCTTTGCTATTATTTGATCTTAGATTTTTTATTTTCCTTGTCATCTCTTTTCTATGCATTTTTATGTTTAATAGCGTCCATTTTTTTCTTGTATTCTTTTTCGGCTCTCTTCATATCTTCCTTGGTTTCTATCGACGGGTCTATTTTGCAACGTCTTTTCAATTTTCTATATTGTTTACGTGCAATTTTACAGTCGGTACTAAACCAAAGCTTAGAAGAAATACACACGTTTTCCTTCTTTTTTCTTACAACCGTGTATCTTGTACCAAAAGTTTCTTTTGCAGTGGACAAAAAAATGTTTCCTAATTTATTAACACAGCTATCAATTTCCGGTTGTGTTATATTTTCCTTGTCTAAATTATCTAACTGTGTTTCCAGATCGTGTATAGTCTTTATATTTAAATTATTTAAAAAATTTAGTTTAAGTGAATCGTTCCACTTTCGTGGTTTCTCCGGTACAGTAGTGGGTCGGACTCACTTCAAAGCACAAACAGTTTCACTAGCTTTATTAACGTCATCAACCTCATTTTTCTTCTGGAGGAAGTAAAAGCTTTTTTTAATCCAAAGGAATCAAGTTACTTGTACTTGCTTCCATCATTACTGGTCAATTTCTTAACAAAGTAGTTAGAATTATGAACATCGTGACATTTTTATTTTTAACTTTAAAACAATAATTCGCGTATTCCGCTTCATCAACATTATTATTACAGTATAGACGTTTTCAGAAATCGGTGATTACCTAGTTATCGTTCGTGGACGCTGGGTGGCGTTACTATCGTCCGCCATTAAGAAAGTGTAACAATCGGTTGTTTACACGGTACTAGCTACGATTAATCAGTATTCTAATTGGATTAGATAAACACGCTTCAGTTGATATTTTATGGCTTATTCCCGTGGTTCAAAATTAAAGAATTAGCCATTTTGCCAGATGTGGGCTAACAGATCGATCTGTAGCTATTCAGATTTTAACCTTGCTTATGTGGCAAAATTTCAATATAAAACAGGCTACGGAAAAAAAAAAAAAAAAAAAAAAAAAAAAAAAAACACGGTCGGTATGGAAACCCTCAACACACATTTTTTACTTGGTATATATTTTGTACAAAAGAACTAAGTTCCCTTCGAATATTGTCTTCACTTCACAAAGCCACAAAGTCGCATATTTTTATGATGTAGGGAGCACTTATGCAATTGACCAAAAAATCAATCATTTGCACAATGATAGAGTAGCAAATATGTGGAAGAATAATGTTCCTTCCGTATGCGGTAGAGGATAACATAGAAAAAAAAAACTGAATTAAATGTTGTCTTAAATGAAAGTTTAAATACTATAAACAAAGGAAACGGGAATAAAGTGAGCAGTGTAGGAATTATTGTTTTTCATGTAGAAGCCGCATGAAATAATTAACAATTTACAAAGAGGTATCACATTTCTGTAGATAAATCTTGAAATA
Source organism: Bathymodiolus septemdierum (assembly GCA_963383655.1). Classification (NCBI taxonomy): domain Eukaryota; kingdom Metazoa; phylum Mollusca; class Bivalvia; order Mytilida; family Modiolidae; genus Bathymodiolus; species Bathymodiolus septemdierum. Next base: position 40,430,297 of record OY726517.1, on the reverse strand, counting down.
AATCTTGATTCTGTAAGAAGTAAAAATGAACGACATGATGTCCTGCAACAAAATTCGGCGATTTTTTTTCATTTAGTTTTTTGTCATTATAATTCAGTTATATATATTTTTATCATTTTTAACCCTTTGTGGGAAGAGGGTAGAGTTTAACTGTCATATTGCAAATCAAATACATTTAAGAATCAACCCAATACATAAATTAAATGTTTGTGTTTTAGTGATGTCTTTGCTATAACTTGTTATGCAATACACAGTTAACTATCAGTTATAATGATAGTTATCTTTCTACAATATGAATTTAACACCTTTGATGCAAAATGACACGACTGTCTATTCTCCTAAGTGCCAAACCCGGGAAGCATCGCATCGCTGTTGACACGGTCGACCTTCAGCAGACTACAAGTCTAGAAAGCGCTACCACTTCCTTAACACGTCAATATTAAATTTTAATTAATCTTCAAAAACATATACAATTAAAGAATAAATCAATATAAAACTATGAAATCCTAGCAAAGAAATTTAAAAAAGAAGACAAATGGGATGAAAAATGCCCATCCGGTTCACGTATCTGAAACCTAGGAGCAAATACTAATAGTTATATTAGATTCCTCATGAAACTTTTTTTTTTTCAGATAAAGAAATTCAGATATTCAGATGTTTTAAATTCCTTTTCATCTTCACTACTGATCCCTATAAAGAAATTGACCGACAGAAAGTTTTAATTTGTTTTACAATTTAGCAAACAAAAAATAAATAAAATAAAACAGAATTGAAAAATGCACCTTAAGATGTCACATTCAAAGTTAAGTTCTTTCTTAGGCACACTTTTTATCATTATTACTTCACTTTTAATCGTATAGTAATAATTTCAAAAAGCGTATGTTATAATTTATATATTTACTTTTTAATTTCATACAAAATATTAATTTGATTACCCCTTTTTTTCTTATGCTTGAAAAGCAACAAAAAAAAAGAAAGAAAAAAAAGTGCATGCAGTTTTTTTTTATCAAGTAGGATTTATACTGATTTTGTATGGGGAAAATAACGTATACGACTTTGTCGATTGCTAGGCAACAGCATCCATAACAAAAGTAGGTCAAAAACGATCGTATACGACTTCGTCGAATAAAGTGCGAAACGAAATAGAAACGAGACGAAACGAAATCAACGAAAACGAAACGAAACCAAACCAAACCAACGAAAGCAAAACGAAATCAACTAAAACAAAACGAAATAGACTAACATGAAGAAAATGGAAGGAAAAAAATAAAAGACAAAACGAAATAAAGAAATTAAAAAAAATGATAATTCGATTTTTTAAATACAATGATTTTTATTAATTATAACCCATCTTGCATGTCTGTCCGTTACAGTACTCCTCACGTACATTACCCGCAACTCAATTCAAGCCGGGTTTGCTTGCCGACAAACTTTCAGAAGTTCAAATGTCATATTTATATTTGTGTTTGTGTGTGTGTCAGTATTTATGAATTATAAAGTTTCTGGGGTGGGCATATAGAAAAAAGGGGGGATATGATGGGGTCTGAGCCCGAAATCCCGAACTTAAAAACTTGAAACCCCAAATTCCTTAATTAAAAAAAAAATGCAATTCCGACTTCCCGAAATCTGAATGAGGAATTCCTGGATCCTGAATTTCCGAGCTTAAAATGGTCCGATCCCAGAGTCCCGGAAAAAAGATCCTACCCCATATCCTTTTCTGGGGGGTGGGGGGTGTAAATTTAGGAAATACGAGTAACCTGAGGAAAAGGGGTCTCTCGGAAAGGTTTATATGAAATAGAAATAAGTTTATTAACCAAATCAGGGGGCCCCAGGAGGGCATATACAAATAACAATTATGATTGATACACAACAACACTACAAATAACAATTATGATTGATACACAACAACAATACATGAAAATAAATATTCGCGGTGAATTATCAATAATTGTGGTGCAGGCACACTCGGGCAGGAAAAGAGATATATGCACATAAACGTACATACACTTACTCACATATATATATAAGGGGGGGGGGGGGGGGGGGGGGGGGTGAGAGAGAGAGAACATATACATATATCAGGTGATTCATCACCAATCTGCAAGAGACACCTTGAGTCGATGCTAAAAGGAATAAAGTCCTACTTGTGTCTAGTGCAGACTGGCCATGTTGATATAGACAAATTTTGATGTGGAAGGAAAGGGGAGAGACACACAACATGTAATATGAATCTGTTTCTAGCACAAATTTTTCACGTCAGGTGACCCAGTGGTCAATGATTGGATCAACAACTAGTTTTAAAAAAAATGCTGCAATATACAAAAACCACCCTTTACGACCGCAAACAAAATGTAGTCAAAGTATGGGCCTGTCATCGTAATTCATGTGTAGGTTGTTACACTGTTCCGTGCAATAACTTCAGTTCAATTTAACGCATATCCATGAAATTTAAAGGGAAACTTCGCAAAAAAATTATTTTTTAATATGTTTTTCCTGATGTATAAATATGGATGTTTATATGTATATTAGCGTTTTATTGTGTTGGATAAGGGAATGAAATCAATTTTAAAATTCGGTCAACGATGGATGGATGTCGCCATTTTCATAGCATATCGACACTCGTCGCAACTTCGGCTGATTCCGTACCTTCATCATACCTCGTCCGTATTACGATAGCTCCCATGGAACTACTTTCGGAAATCTTCAATGAAGGAGGTATTAAAATAATTTCACTTTCGAATATTCGTCCAATACTAATATATTTTCATTCGTCGCAATGTCGGCTGATCCCGTACCTTCATCAAAGACCAATATTTTTCAAAACAAACTCATCTATTGTCGCCATTTTAGAACTTATTCACGGTGCGCAATGTTTGATTGAAGTGATACGGTCTTCCGGGGAAGAAATGTGACGCGCAGAAGCATATCAAATACCGTATTACAGCCGAGGTATTGAGGGAGAGCAATCGTAACTACTCGGCCATTCTCGCTACCCTGCAAATAACCTCGTATGCATTAGGCGTATAAATCGCACTACTTTTCAAATGTCAGTTACATGAAAATTTGATAAAGTTATATTTTAAGCAATTTTCTATATTTCAATTAAAGTTTTAATTAGTTTTGCATGATTAGATTTTACTTAGTATGTGTTCCATATTGGATTTTCGTGGACTATATTTTTGTGCAGCTTAACTTAACGGCAAACAATTTAAGAAGAGTTTCTACTATGTACGTACGAGGTTATTTGCAGGGTAGCGAGAATGGCCGAGTAGCTACGATTGGAGGGAGAGAAGCGGACTCACCCGAGGTTTGCCGATTGAGCATCTCGATATCAATTATCACGTGATGTCTAAATACCACCACGTCCCAAAACAAGCGTGACAAACCGGGGTCCTCATTCAGTGTCGACATGGCTTGTCAGGCGTAATTCTTTTTATTTTTCTTATTATTCTAAATATATGAATTTATTACACAATCACTTTTTGCAGATTCATGTTTTGTTTCTATATACTTATGGCAAAACATACGAATCGGGGAAAACAAACCGTCTTTAATGAGAAACATTTACAAAAGATTATTTTTCGAAAATTGAAGAACTACGAAATTATGTGAAGAAAAAGAACGGACATCGGAACAATACCATGAATTCGTAAAAAATTTAAAATAGGCCTATACGACGGGGCAAAATTGTTTTAATGATATTATTTATAAGATCGCACTTTGTAATCGATCGTTCATGCACTACAATAAAGCTACACATAAGCTCTGCTTCTTAGCTAAAAGCACAGAAAGTTACAGGGTAGGAAGCTATAAAATTTAGAGGATTATGTAAACATATAATTTGTAATAGTTTTCATTTGACAATTACAGACGATGAGTATTATAAATACTTTTAACGTTTATTATGCAAAACTTCAGGGTACATCTCTTACGTAATATAATAATTTGTTTATGGAAATACAATATTCGTATTCGCCAACAGTAAAAAAGATTAATCTGTCTTCATAACGGTTATTTCTGATTTGAACCGGTGTGAATGTACCTGTCGTTTTCAGAATGAAAATAAAAATAAGTAGATCCCTCCTTTCATTTCTTATTTCAGGAATTATTTGCCTTAATTTATTGAAGAATACAATATTTAAAATTAAAATATGGTCTCTCGCTTCTGAAAATACATGAAAAATATAAGAAATATAATTTCCGCATAATATTTTACGTTTCGCTCATCAGAAATGACACAAACAAAAGAAAAGGAAATGAAATTAACATTTTTAAATCACTTGCTCGCTCCAACGTTTTTAGCGCAAAATCCGAAGAACAAGAAGTAAATTTGGTGTGGCCTAATCTCTGTATATTTTCACTGCTCTTCATCTGTTTATTCCGCTCATGATCATGATCTCTTCCGAACTTTGCCTGAATGAATATCAGTGGATATCAAAATTATAGGTCAAGCTTGCTTACGGGGTTCCGAGCTGAAAAAAAAATCATATATTTAGATTTTGTGCCTTTTGGGGGTCACTGAGCAAAGAGGTTTTTTTTTCTTTAAACACTAACTTTGAAAACTCAGATGTCACCCGATCTCCTAACCTTTAATTTTTAGGTCTTTAATTAAAATTAAAACATCTTTTATGAACATCGATCGTTAAAATTGAGACAGTTATATATAGTTAGGTCAATCTGGCGTCTCTAATAATGAAAACTTATAATTTCAAGGATGGTGTATACTTTTTTATCATCTAAAACATAATTACAATTATAATTGTTCCTGTTATTTCAACATTATATTTATTTTAATGTTTTAATTTTTTTTATCTTTAATAAATAATAAACGATCTACCAACTCATCTTGGAAAGCAAATAGTGTGTATTCAAATTCCCATTTTATCAATCCGATCAATACACAAGTTACGCGTTGTCAAAATTATCCATTATATTTTTCAGCACATTAGCAGTAAAACAAAATGAACATAATTGTAAAAGGGATCCTACATATAGTGAATATAGGTGACTGTTGTAAAACACTCTTTCCGTTGTAAATATAAAGGAAATGAAACACATTTTGTTCATTTAAAATAGTTGTTTGTCAAAAAGGTACATATCTGTTCACTTCAGTATTTAATTTTCCAACGATTATTAGATTTAAATTACAGTCCTCTGAGCGCTTTAAATGAAGCGAATTTAACATCAGCGACCCAGACTTTAAATTTCAATCCCACAATGCATTATCAGGTTAAAACGTCACAAGCTGATGGAAAAATTAATTAAAATTACAAATTTGCGATTTGCTTCGTTATTTGTGGAAATATGTCGATAAAACTTTGTGAATATGTATTTTATATCAACAGGAACATATTTAGCTAACATGTCAAAAATCGCGAAGTTTCCCTTTAAACGCAGTGATCCTATAGGTACAAAATAAAGGCTATAGCATTGAAAAAAGAGGTTTTGGTCCCTTTTGTTTAAGAACTAGAGGCTCCCAGGATTCTGTAATTGCTCAACTGGTTTTCAATTTGACATCTAAAGTTGATAGAAAATGGGGGTGTTACACATAATTTTGAAAGTGGGCCACCCAAAGATCATTTCAACTCAAATTTCTGAGCAAAAGATTATGATGTGATTTTTATCTCATAGTATTCCTAAACGGAACAAACTGGCTGAAAATCTCACAGAAAAAAACAGAATATATGTTAAACTACTCATTGCCATGTAGCTGCAGTTAAAATTTGAGTTCATTTTTATTTGTAATAAAGCAGAAATTGACAACTAAAGAAATTTCTATTTTTAGTAACAGCAGCCATTTTGAATGGAGGGCGAAACTGTCGGACACAATTTTGAAATAGGACTACCCAAGGACTATCTGAGCCAAATTTGCCTTAATTTGGTTCAGCGGTTTCAGAGAAGAAGATTTAAATGTGATATTTTATCAAAATATGCCTAATTTGCATAATCTGTATAAATCGGCTGAACGAAAAATTCCACAGAAAAACTCGGATTATATGTAAAACTACTTACTGCAATGTAACTGCAGTTAAAATTTAAGCTCATTTTGATTTATAATAAAGCAGCAATGGACAATTGAAGAAATTTCTATTTTTGGTAATAGCAGACCTCTTGAATGGAGGACGGATCTGTCGGACACATTTTTGAAAGGGACCCATCCAAGGACCATCCTTGCCAGGTTTGCTTTAATTTGGTTCAGGGGTTTCAGAGAAGAAGATTTAAATGTGAAAGTTTACGATGTACGACGGACGGACGGACGGACGGACGGACGACGAACGCCAAGTGATGGCAAAAGCTCACATGGACTTTGGCCAGGTGAGCTAAAAACGAACAAAACGACAAACACGGCATTTTCATAGATTGGGATATTGAGGGTTCATTTTTCGTCTGATTTTATTACGTTTTTCGTTTGTATTCTTCAGAAATTTGCATTTTCGCAAATCATACAGGATGGTCTTGAGTTTCAGATTCTGGGCATTATTTGACTATTGGATTTTCCCGACTTGTCACCTCCCAATTTGTCAATATGACGGAACTATTAACGACTGTCATACAAGTGGGGGGTTTGACGCGTCGTAAAACCTGGTTTAACCCACCATTTTCTTGGGAAATGCCTGTACCAAGTCGGGAATATGATAGCTGTTTTCTAGTTTCACATTTGGTCATGTCTTAGGATTAGAGAATTTACATGTAACGATTGTTTTTATACTTGGTAACGTCTTAGGGTTAGATGAGTGACATCTGCCTATCTGCTATCAGAACCCACCATTTTCCTGGGAAAATGCCTGTACCAAGTTAGGAATGTGTTGTTTTTCAGTTGTTTCGTTGATTGAAAACTCAGATGGTTGCGCTTCCTATCGGTTTTGTCTGTTTTTGTGGACTTTCCCTTTTGAATGCACCTTGGAGTATGGTACCGTTGTTATTACCTTTATTCGGTAGTGTGCCAACAGGTCTGGCGTAATGTCTTACCGTTGTTCTTTCCGAGATATACAGGGATCAAAAAGACCCAACATTATAAACTTTTTATTTCAAATCCTATTGCCCTATTTCGAAGAACTAAAAAAAAAACCCAACAACAACAAAAGAGGACGTACAGTGAGCTCCCTCCTTACAGAAGAACTTCTGAAAAAAGTAATGCTTGCAAAAACTAAAGTTTTATTGAAATCCATTCTGTTGTTTAAGAAGAGTTATGAATAACGCAACAGTATCCTTTCTCTATTGTATAGTCTTGTAGGACAATTACATAGCCTTAAATGACAAAGTCCAAAAGTGAAGAAATTTGAGCAAGAACTGTTAAAATGGGAAAACAAAAATAGAAGGTGCACAATACCATTTGGTACTAAAGGATTCATGAAATTAATGAACTTTGCCATATGGTATTAAAGATTTCCTGTAAGATACATTCAATTCCATCAAGTTGTTAAGGAAGAATTGCATAGGCAGTGAGGGAAGCACTCATGGACAAACGGACATATATGTTTATGTTTATGTTTATACTATATACCCCCTCCCGCTGGATAGCGGGTGGGGGGAGTAGTGGAAAAACGAGGTTTCCGGAACAATGGCACCTCCCCATAGCACCTCCCTAAAGGTGCAGCGACGTCACAGTCACGTGACCGGATGAATGCCGTCATCATAATGGCGTCCTGCAGAACGGGGCAGAGTCCCTTAACCCTAACAACCGAAGCGTACGGTTAAAATCTAATATGGAGTAGGCATTGCCTAGATGCGAGCACAGCATTTCTGTCTGGCCAGTGTGTATATATTTGAGTGAAAGTTGAATATCACAAAATAATATGAGTAGGCATGGCCTATAGAGAGGACATTAGTATTTGAAATTAAATGATATCCCCTATGACATCCGTTGGAAAGTTAAATGAAGTAAAATAGAAAAGTATGAGAAAAAAATATGGAATCTTTTATTGTTGCACTAGGGACAGTGCAAACATTGAAGACTAACTAGTACTAGTACGCGGGTGGTATCAACCATTATAAAGCCTAAAGGGGGGTAGTAGACGCCGGTGTCTGTAAAATGAAAATATGGTCTTTTAAGTCGTAAGAAAAGAGTTTTATTACGAAAATATCAATTAATGCAACCAACATGCATAAGCAATATTGGCCTATACCATGCTATGTACAGCCGATATATATTCATGAAGTGTAAATGATGAATGAGGTACGGTCAGCGCCGTCTTGTCAGCAATATTGGCCCTGGTCAAAGCAGTGCACTGAGGCCCATATCTATACAAACACTCGCAGAAATAAAATTATAAATGGTCGATAAAATTAAACATATATTTCTTGTATTGATACTTCCAACAAAATCAGTGTTTAAAAATTAAAAATTATGCCGTATACAACATACATAGATTAGCATGGGGTTCATTTGCTTGTGTGACCACCGGGCAACTGTCCATTGTGCCCATACATAAGACCGCACTGCGTACGGTTACTTTAATACTGATAATGTTCATTTCGACATTTTAAAGTATGTGTATTTGGGCCAATATTATGCTATCTCCAAGTGAACAAAATAGTTTTCAATTTTAAAAGAATTGTATAGGTACCGCTTTCATCAGACATGTCTCTGCTTTCACATACAAAATATTTATCAATATTCAATATTTTTTTTATTGGAAAAAGCACAGTAGAGGCGTGATATATATATTAAGGCAATATTCAGTATCGAAATCATACTCTTTAAAATTATCTGTGACAAGATTATACAGAGACATATATTCCTTCTTGTGTTATGTTATTACCTTTTAAAGTTTCAACAACAAGCTGGTTAATAATTTTATAGCATTTATTTTAGAAAGACTGAGTTTAATAAATAATAACAGATATACATATAGTATGAACGGCATAATTAATAGTTAAATAAATAAAATTCATTGTGTTTTACTATTCTAAACCATTGTCGGCAGATGTTGGTAGTATTCAAATATTTTGTAGGATCAGACTGACGGAAAATGTAAGATGAATAAACAAATGGGTACTGATAGAAATAATTAACACTAACAGAAATAAGGGAAAACTAATGCGTTCCCTGTTCCTTGCAAGCACATTATGGTTAGAAAATGTTTGTTACTTAGCCAAAGAAATAATAAATGCAAAAATTGTATAAAAATGAAAAATGTTAATGTTCACCACTATCTTTTCTTATCAGAGACATATGAACCGGTGGCAAGGCCCATTCCCCCCCCCCCCCCCCCCCCCCCCCCCCCCTTGGTAAAATTTTAAAAAGCTGGATTTTTAGTATACTTTAGGATTTTTGTGATATTTATTTGGAATTACCATTATACAACACAACTAAACCGTACGAAAGGTAGGAATTAAGTATAAATATGAACGGGTGTCATCCCTTGTGATATTTTAGTACCGCACATTGATAGTAGGGTTAAAATTATTGATAACGAAAGGCCGGGAGCAGGTCCCTGTGATCTCCTCCTAGTTATTGTACGTGTACTATAGATGCGTATTAAAAAATATTGATGACATTGTCATCTTTGCGTGTCAGTTGTGACCCAAATACGATTTCAATGCTGACCTTTACTTGTTGCAACGTAAAATATGACGTGATAAAAAAAATATTAACATGACGATGAATGGTGGCCAGATTCGTTTTTATTTACGCATTTATTGTAGAACTTTAGGAATAGTGTGGTACATGTACAAATAATCTTGGATACAGGAATTGTGTTTGGATTTCTTTTAAACTGGTAAGTCATATATACAGTAACGAAATGTCAATATAAATCTGGAGTGCGACAGTGAAATGGAGTTGGGCGTGACATAAAATGTCCATACGTCAAAAAATGACCAGATTCGTGTTGTCTTATTTAAGAGTCATTCACAGTTATAAAAAAATGAACAGTTGTTGTCCTTAACCTGATAGTCCATGTTAACATAAAGTCCTTTCCGTACGCCAGTGTTGTATTAATTTAATCAAAGTTTTGATCGATCCGAATAAATATTTAGACCACCCGCGTAGATTCTGCAAAAAATAAAACAAAACTAAAACACACCAGGCGAGTTTTTCTACATCGGCTGCAAATGGTCCAACAAATAAATTTGATATTTTCTGAAATTATTGTAGTTCAAAATTAAGTCAAAATTATTCTATAATTATCTTTTACTAATCCGTATATAACTAGAAAGGTTTTTATCTAATAATCTGGACACGCTTGAAAAAAGTGCTGTGTTTGTTTACATAATACATGTCGTCACGATTTACGGAATTGACGCAGTTGCAAATGAAATAGATGTCGTTTTGAAATTTTTTGACTCGGGAATGAAAAGGGTACCGGTGTCGTAAAATTTTTAGCTACCCATGAAAATTAGCTACCTCAAACTTCCGGTAGCTAATTTTCATACGGCGGACCATAATAATTAGCTACCTATGAAAATTAGCTACTTGTAGCATAAACTTATAGGGTTTGTCTCCCTTATTATGTTTACCAAAATACAGATTGTGTATTTCCAATGGAGAGACAAAATGAAAAACTGCATGTAACTGATTGACAAAGAGAGACATATAGATCTCAGGGGCGGATCCAGGGGGGGGGGGGGGGGGGCCTCCTAAAATTGGAAAAAATATTATTTTTTTGGCGTAAAATCGTGATTTTTCACACGAAATACCCCAAAAATGTTCGTGCCTCCCTCCGCTCGGCGCATTTTTTAAGTGCGCCCCCCCCCCCCTAACTTGAAATCATGTATCCGCCCCCTGGATCTGTACACGATATAAAATAAAATAAACAATAGATATTAGTGGTGTTCATAGTTGAAAAACAAAATGCTACCTGTATGGCTGTATAGCATGTGATTAAGTTACAAACTATCTTTTTTCAATTTACCATCGCGATGTATCATTTTTACAGCTATTAAAAAATAGATTGGTGGAATATATATGGTAGAATTTAATAGTTATGTGATGTTCAAACTATGCAAATTATTCTTTAACTTAATAAGATCATATTTGATAATTATTAATCACACTTTTATTATTGCTAACCGTGTTACCTTCTTGAAATAAAGAAATTAACTCATTTACTTACTTATTGACACTATCTTCTGAATTCAAGAAATAAATAAAATTATGTTCCATATATATTTAATAATGAAAGTTGGGAACTTTATTTATTACAATATTAAAGAACTGGTAGCTATTAGATTAATTTCAATTCGAAACTGAAACTATTTGCACACTCTTGATGACAATTTCTTATTTTGATTTTGTAAAAATAGAACCCTAAATCATAAATTTCCAACAGAATGTGGAAGATGGCAAAATATGTGTACAGAACATGGTTTGACCCGATCGGGACTCGAACTCACGATCTACCACATTCCAGGCGAGCACGCTAACGATTACACTACCGATGAGAGTCTTTGGTGAGCATTTCTGGTCTGTTTCTCAGCGAATACATATATTTCACTTTGTTGTCGACTGTCCCTTATATGAAAATATTAGAGTAAAATTTTTTGATAAAGTTATTGACTTTTGTCCTAATTTTAGATACATGGACACATCATCAAAATTTGTCTGGCTATTTATTAATGAACATGAACAAGTTTTGAAAAAAATAGGTAGTTTTATAGAGGAATGTTTTTTGCTGCGAGGACACAATTGATCCTATAGATATCATTAGGTTAGGTGAATTATTATAGTTATTATACATGTTATATTATATTAAATATGAATTGATTTATGGTGGTATTTGATAGGCTCTGATCTGGCCGTGCAGTCACTGAACATAAATATGTTTTCTTGTTTTTGTGTGTGTTTACATGTATGTCTTCAATCATTTCAATCATTGTATTAAATTGTTTACCCCTTGTGGGCCCACTAATTGGCAATAAAAAATTCTTATTCTTATTCTTATATTGTCCAGGCGCGGATCCAGGATTTCAAGTTAGGGGGAGCAAATTTTAAAAAATTGTGCCGAGCGGAGGGAGGCGCGAAAAATGTTGGGGTATTTCGTGTGAAAAATCACCATTTTATGCCAAAAAATCAAATTTTTTCAAGCGCCCCCTGGATCCGCCCCTGTTGTCTACATAAATGACAATAGATAACGTAACAATACAAAATACATTGCGCAACGCACGGTCAACTTTTCGCGCTTTCACAATCCTTCGGCAGAAGACACATAAAAAGCGACTTTTTGAGTACATGTATATAAACAAATTCATATTTCAAACCAAAAATTATCAACTGGTATTTGTTGCTTATAATGCAAAGCACGCAGAATTAAGGAGAAAGAGCAAAGACTGGTTGCTTCGGAATTATTACCTCTTTTTAGCAATGTAACTATCTGAATGTTTTCTTTGAAAACAAGATACACTCATTGTTTAATATGATAGATACAAAATGTATGTAAAATTTCCAGGTAAATTAGTTACCTGTATCTCTTATGAAAATTATGTGTACAGAACTAAGTCAGATGATAAAAGGTGCATTCATGTTGGGTTTTTGTCTTTCTTTTTGATATTTTTGATTGGTTTGTTTTGTTTTGTATTTGTTTGTTTTTGATAACAGATTAATATCTAATTTAAAATTCATGCTGGTATGTTTTGTAAGTACAGATACTTGTATCACACATACTTGCCAATTTAATAATTAAATAACAGCCATATATACATGATAATATCTCACACACAAAGTATCTTAACACAAGTTATTTCTTAAAGATTTTATTGAAAAACTCAGACAGGCATGGTGGAACATTAGCATACATATAATACAATACAATATATAGACTAGAGGCTCAGTAGGTTGAGAATATTTGTTAGAAATCAACCAATCAGCAACAAGAATTGCCTGTGGTGGACATGTTTGTTAACGGATCGGGACGAAATGAGCATTCTTTATAGAGGGCCTTCCATAGCTGCTACCTATCAAGTTTCGGTTCATTTTGCCAAGCGGTTTCAGAGGAGAAGATTTTTTATGAATCGAACAATCAGCAACACGAATTGCCTGTGCTGGCCATGTTTGTTAACAGATCCAAAATGAGCAATCTTTATAGAGGGCTTTCCATAGATGCTACCTATCACGTTTCGGTTCATTTGGCCAAACAGTTTCAGAGTAGAAGATGTTTTAGGAATCGACCAATCAGCAACACGAATTGCCTGTGCCGACCATGTTTGCTAAGGGATCAGGACTACATGAGCAATCTTTACAGAGGGCCTTCCATAGATGTTTCCTACCAAATTAGGTTCATTTGGTCAAGCGGTTTCAGAGGAGAAGATTTTTTTAGGAATCGACCAATCAGCATCAAGAACTGCCTGTGGCGGCCATGTTTGCTACGAATTGAGCCGAAATGAACAATCTTTATAGAGGACCTTCCATATATGCTTCCTACCAAGTTTCAATTCATTTGGCCAAGCGGTTTCAGAGATTTTTAGAAATTGACCAACCAGAAACAATAACTGCCTATGGCCATTCGATTTCAGAGGTGAAGATTTTTTAGAAATCAACCAATCGGCAATAAGAATTGCCTATAGTGGCCATGTTTGTTAATGGATCATGACGAAATGAAAAATATTTATAGAGAACCTTGCATAGATGCTTCCTACTAAGCTTCAGTTCATTGAGCTAAGGGGTTTCAGAGCAGAAGATTAAAATGTGAAAAGTTTACAGACGGACGACGGATCAAATGATCGCAATAGCTCACGTTCCCTTTGACAACGTCTGCTCAAAAGCTTTGATGAATACCAGAGTACAACACAAATTTTAACACGACGTCCTTCTTACGCTTTGTAGACAAACGAGCGATTTATCGATGGTATAATCTCGTTCACACATGTGCCGGTGAATGTGACTGACTTTTCCATTGGCAGCATAAATGGTGTGTGACACTTTCCGCAAACGTAAATATAAATTACCGTCTTCCAATCAAAGTATACTACCGTATTTGTAATCTTAGACATATCAGAATCGAAATAAATCATGGAAGCATGAATGTGTTTTGAGTTTTAACATGGGTTGGCGGATATTAGTAAATTTTATCCCTCTGGCTCGGGATAAAATACTAATATCCAACAATCCATGTTAAAACTCAAAACACATTCTGGCTTCCATGATTTATTTCTTAATTAGCGGGTCATTTTAACTGAGCCTGAATTATACTCACCTGGTCACTTATACAGTTTATGTTCAATAAAGTATAGATTTGGCTAAAAAAAATATTCTATAAATTTCGAATTTAACAAATAAATATATGATTTTTGATTCTGTCACATCTCTCCAACAGTAAAAGTTACAACAAATCAGCGGGGAACCTCCAATGTAACGAAGGAATGCGAGGTAGCTAATTTTCATGGGCAAACTTCTGTTGCTTATGCTTATGTTTGAATGGTGCCAGGTAGTTTATTTTTATGGATAACACTTTGACACCTGTGGCATACATTGAACAGATGTAAGGTAGCTTATTTTCATGGAAAACGTCATGACTCCTATCCAATGTAATGAAGGAATGCGAGGTAGCTAATTTTCATGAGCAAACTTCTGATGGTTATGCTTATGTTTGAATGGTGCCAGGTAGTTTATTTTCATGGATAACACTTTGAAACCTGTGTCATACAATGAACAGATGTAAGGTAGCATATTTTCATGGAACACGTCATGACTCCTATTCCATGCAATGAAGAAAGGTCGAGTAGCTAATTTTCATGGACAAGCTTCAGATGCTTATGCTCATGTTTGAACGGTGCAAGGTAGTTTATTTTCATGGATAACACTTTGAAACCTATGTCATACACTGGACAGATGCAAGGTAGCTTATATTCATGGAAAACTTCATGACTTCTATCCCATGTAATGAAGAAATTATGCTGACTAGTCTTTGCCTTTATTCTTTTACGCCATGTGCCAATATAAATTGTATAGTTTTTGGTTTGATCAGATCATTGATCGAAACCACGATCTACCGCACATGATGCGAGTACTCTTTAACTATTTCACCACAGGAGCGTTATTGCTTGTTATAACTAAGCGTCTTATTTCTTTGGAATAGATATAGTATAAACATATTTTATTAATTAATTCAATATTACACATTATGATAATACACATATAAATGGAATAGATATACACATTTTTGTATATATGCAAAGCAGAAAATGCATTATGTACAGATAAATAATATGGTGATTGATATATAGAAACTTGTTCATGTCACTATAAATATAAAAAATTTTAAATATATTATTAGACTTGAATTTATTTATATTATATATATATATATACAGCCCCGCGGGAACCCCGGTGCATAAAAATGGGACCGAGAGCTTCTTCGGCTTGAAGGGGCGTCCGTCGGTTGTGCGGGATGTATAAATTCACAACCAACCCGTCCTTCGGACGAGACGTAAATAATACCGAGGTCCCGTGTTGAGAGATTGCCATCCTCTTCGCACGTTAAAGAACACAGTGTACTGTAACAGCTCATTATGAGCATATGAGACCTGTTGCACTGGCTAAATTATCCGTCCCTACCCATACACCTTTCCTTGTTTCGGGTCCCGTGGCGTTTAAATTTTTTAATGTTCTCGACCTGAATATAGCTGAAAAAATGCTCGCTGGACGTTAAACACCAACCAATCAATCAATCATATATTTTATATCGAAATAACTTATTTTCATCAAGATTTTGCTCCATGTAAACAAGGATTTATATATATATATAGTCGAGGGAAGAACAAAAATTTGACAGCTCAAAAATCTAATTCTAATACTGTTTGGTTTAATTTTCAGACGTATATAAATCCTTGGTGTAAATGAATGAATAGGAGTTTGTTATCAATTTCTGGGATAAATCTATTTAATTAAATAGATTTCCTCGCCTACATCCACCTCCCTTTTTTCGTTCAAAAATACTAATTACCAAGAATCTATCAAAACATGGTAAAAGGGGAATAACTGGCATAGTACTTTTAATGTATTATTAAGGTAGCTAATTTTCATGGCTATCATTTGGAACACCTTAGTGATTTACGAAAATCTAGTTCCGAACGTCAAAAAGTAGCTAATAATTATAGGACACCGGTAACGATGGTCAGCTTTTTTAGTCGAAAAAACAACGTTTCGGAGCGTATTCATCAATAATTCGGTGTTTAATCTTCATTTTATGAAGGTCAGTACGGAAATCGACAATAATTTTGGGTATGAAAAAATTACGCAGCTGGTAGACAATATCCCTTTAAACTTTGGGTGAAAATCTTTGTGTTTGTTTATAGAATAACCTATTGTCACTTGAAAGTGAAATGAACATCTCATGCATGCTTGGGTTCTGGTGACACATTCAAATTAGGTAATCACATAACAGTGAAATGTAAATAAAACCACAGGTGTTGTTGTTATTGTTTACACTGGAAGTTGGTAACAACAAGCATACTAACTCCCTCTGCACATATCCACATTTGGTACAAATATTTAACATAGAGACCTAATGGACAACTTTTTGGAAAATAGTGTCAAAATTCTGAAATTATTTGTGGAGTAGGTAGATGTAAATGTACAAGTAAATGTGTGAAGAAAAAAATCAATAAGTTGAACTGTTGATTTTTAATTAATTCTTTAGTCCTGTTTTAGGCTGGCCAAACGGACTTACTCAGATGTTTACACTTCAGAAAATATAATTAACATAGAGACATAATGGGTAACTTCTTTAATTATGGACCAACAATTTTGAAATTAATTGTCAGAATACGTCATTATTATATTAATATACATATATATAGATTTTTTTTAAGTTTCTAAAATACTTTGCAATCAAATATCCCCTCAGTTTGTGAGTCTGAACTAAATTTGGGGAATTCAGAATTTAGTATTATAACGGATTACAGAAGATGCTATACATTCTGTATCCAGCATAACATCTAGTCTCAGTTCAGAGATAGGAAATAACATCATAACAGTAAACTGACGATGGCAAAACTAAAAAAAAAGGGATTTTTTATTGAGTATTGAATTAATTTAGCAGCCACTTCAACTTCAACCTTATTCAATAAACTCAGGTGCAGTAGACTGCGCTACAGGAGCATCGATTATTTACAAATAATTATTAAAAGATGACAGATTGAGTAGATAATGTACATACGTATTACACACAAACAGATGATGGGTGGTGATACACAAGATATTACGGTCAGAGGTTACGGCTAGTCCTATAACATAAAATATATTTAATTTTTCAGAATAATGCAAATAATCGGATATAAATTTAAATAACCCCAAAGGTGCCTCATTTAAAGAAAATCGCCTGATGACAACGGCACGCGACGACTTGAGAACGACGTCTATTTTCAGATTCAGTACATATGAAAATAACCTCAACTTTTTAAACCAATCAAAACACGTATAAAATGACATGCGACTCTAAAATTAATTTATTATATATGAAATAACATATATAACATTTCCCTGATTTCATCATTTGTTCGTTGTATCAGTATGTGATTTATATAGTTAAAGGTCTGCTCTATATCCAGGTATGCCTTAGAACTAGTGTATTCCCTCATAGAGCAAATTACTATCTCAAATGTACACGTGTAAGATAGAACAAAGATGTAATCAATACATGTTTGTCATATCAATAAAATCAAAATATACAATATAAATAAGGATCTGCTTGAATGATCGAATGATTTTAACAAACTATATAAGTTGGTGTTCTTTATCCTAGCTAAGTGCTTCTTTATTACCAAGAAACAAAAGAAGAATTACCGACAAAAAAAAACGAGATTAAAATTTTACCTCTTGCTCTTCTTAATACTTGATCAATAGTAAAAATTATTCTTTATGATATCAACTTTTTTTCAAATCCTGATTCCAAAAAGATGTAATAGTTTTTCCACACAGATGACACTCAAAGAGAAATGTTCTCAGAATATATGAAGACAGCGATGTAGTAGCAGCAATGTTGTGAATTTTGATCACCTGCTTTAAGTATGTGCAAATTTACAGTAACTTTAGAGGATATTATTGGCTTGTGCCAGATCGATTTTTATTAGGTATCCAAGATTTGACTTTCGATGGTGGATTTAAAACGCTCAAATGACCCAATTTGGTTTACGGATGTTTATCGTGTCGATACCGAAATAATATTGAAAAGTATAAACTGGCGCTATTTTTACAAACAGGAAAATCGAAAATATTTCAAAAAAATTTAGTTTGTATTTAAAACTGTTTGAAATAAAAAATAATATGTATTTTGATCATTCATTATTAAAAAAAATACAATATTTCAGGTACATATAAAACCATGAGGTACTGTAAAGAGGAAAAAGGGGGGATGGTAAAAAAAAGTCACATATAGTAATTTTACTGTTCTGTTTTGTACCATTTGAAATTAGATATTAGTTTTAATCTCATCTTTTCAAAAATAAAATATTTCTGTCCTTTTCTACAATCACATTTGAATATCTAAATGTCTACAAACCTAGCACTGACCTCCACAGGCTCAGCACAGATAATCTCAAACCATTTATTGTTTTTTAGAATTAAAAAAAAATGAAAAACTCAGATGAATTTTATTTATTCTCAATTTTCCACCAGTAAAATATTTATTTCTGGTGGTTTTTCTTCAGTTCTTATATTAGCCTATAATCACACACAATTTGAAGATCTAGAAAATATGAGGGGAAATATTAAGTCAAGAGTTTACCATTCTAGCATTGTTTAAACACTAAGAGTCTGAAAATACAGTTCTAAATATTTTTATTATGAATTTATGTAATTTTGCTAAAGTAATCATCTCTCGTTGCACCAAAGATGCAAATACTATAAATTGGTGGAATGAAAATGCATGTTCTTCAGATGATTTAAAGCTGGACATTCCTGCTCACAGTCAACTTATCACTACTCAAACCAGGCATGCTCTTTACCATACATTCATGGAAAAATACCCCAAAATGCAAATCTCTTTTGAAAAATTTAAGTATCAGCTGCCAAGGATCCAGAAATACATCACAAATAGCAAGTACTGGAAAAATAACAACAAAAATGGTGAAAAGATGGAATTTATTAGGTTACACTCTCTCCGCAGTTGGTTTAAATTACCTGAAAATGACAAAAAACAACATCAAATTGAAGATTGTGACAAATGTCAGTCAATTATTTCTAATGCGATTCTCCATACAAGATCTGCTTCAGAAGGCACAACAGAGTTATATGAAGTGTGCACCAGTTTTTTTGAAAAGTTGCGACGTACATACCCATCAACCAGCCAGAACTCCAACAAAAGAGCTGAGCAAGTATTAAGTGTACTTGAACCAATAATAGAGAGCAATTTTAATGAAAGCATCAAGGAAGCTGCATGTAAAAAATATAAGCTAACACCGAAATTGAGTTCAAGTGAAAAACAAAAAGAGAAGATCAAAGTCCTTCGCGAAAACAACAGCTCGATGACAAAAATCTTGGGTAATGAGGAAAATGACGTCACTAATTTCCTCTCATCATGTAAATCATTTAGCCAATATAACAAGGAACGAATGGATACATTTTTCGTACCAAAATCAATTACAGAGACCAATGTTCAGAAATGCTTCGAAGATGAAAAAGCTCAACGCAGAAAGCCGAAAGTCAGTATAGGGAAATTCTCCAACTATCAATTTGACAAAACTAAATTTTTACAGGACATGAAATCTATACCGAGTGGGACACCTGTCAGTTGGACCGAACTTGTGCGAAAATACCAGGTACGAAATGCACAAGGAAACGCACCCGGAAATGCAGGACAAGTACTTTTCCAATTTGCACGCCAGAATGGAATCGACGTTTTTCAGTGCAACCGAAACCAGAGAATAAGTGGCCGTGATTACTTCTGCCGAGTCCGAAGACCGAAGCATAAACTAGTTAAACGGTTATCAATCCCAATGACACGACCAGTTAGTAAGTTGAAAGAAGATATAAAACATCAAGTAGAAACTGGCAAATTAAATATAAGAGTTAAAATTGCCCCCAAAATTGTTAAAACTAACATAATAAATGATGACGGGAAAATGGTTGATAAAACATTCTGTATATGGAAGGAAAATACCCCTGAAACAAATACTTGAAGAAATGACAGAAGAACAGATAGGAATGGGCATTATCCGTTGGAATAAGGACAGTATTGATAACATAAGATCTTTTAAATTTCGGCCAATCAGAAGCTTTTATGGGTGCTGGCAGCCATGTTGGATGACCGATCAGAACAAAAAGTAAAAAAAGTTGATAAGGACCTTGCAAGGAACATTTCTGCCAAGTATAGTTCCAATCCATCCAGTGGTTCTTGAGAAGAAGTTTGTTTTACATATTTCCCTTAGGGTTGCTATGTTAAATTATGTCCCCCGCTGGTGGCCATCTTGGATTTTCAATCGGTCCAAAAAGTAACAACACTTGGTTAGCAGTTTGCAATGATCATTCATGACAATTTTCAATTCCATCCTCCATGTACAAGGTAGTATTGGAGGAGAAGGATGGACAGACGACCAGGTGGTATAACGTAATAAATATGTTCGGTTTTTTTAAACAGTTGTATAAAAACAATATATATCAAAATTTGATAAGGCTGGGATGAACATTTCTCAAGTTACCATCCTAATACTATTGATGACAATATAGGATCAATCAGGGGAAATAACTCCCTAAGAGAAAAAGAGGTCATCATCAATATTACATGTATACTTGATCTTCCGTTTATTCATAAAATATTTACAATATATCAATGGTCACCATTCATCTAACACACCAACCAATCATTTGGCCATAGAATTACAACCTATATCAAAGAAATATCAAATTTTATCAATTTTCTATCTTTATCAGAAACGGTTCAAATACCATATTCTTGCTCATATAATGGCTTCCATGAATTATTTCGATTCTAATATGTAAAAATTGGTAAAATATCGTTATAAATTGTCGACGACGTCATAAATTACAATGGGTGTACGTCATGTAGGTATATATTAATTTTACCACAGGTTTGGATTCAGTGTTTGAAGGACGTCATATTAGAATAAAGTGTATCCAATCTCTAAATTGACTATATATGCAATGTAGATCTAGAGTAAGAAGCGTAAGATTGGTCACATTATGTCAATCACAACAATATTATTTTTTCTCCCTTTTTGACATGTTTGAGAATATAAGTCACAGCAAAATTCTAATGCAATCATTGTCATAACATCAAATTGTTTGGATAACATAAACCATTTCATTAATCCTGGGTGTACCATTGAATGTGAAATCTAAGATTTTGTGACAGTAAAATCTACCATTTACCTGCTCAAATCCTAAAATGTAATACAGATATAGACTACTGTACATGTAAATATACACAATTTACTTAGTTAACAATTGAGATATCTGAGAATTCATTTTGGTTAAAAATGAGTAAAAGCGATACATTTTTTATCAAACAGATGAAAATGAAGACAGCAGAGGAACTAGTTATCAACCATGTCAACCAGAAACACAGATGGAGACATCAATGTCAGATTCTGGTATGTATAAACTTGTATGTATTTACATGCCAGTAACCTCAATTTTTAATTTTGAGATTTTACATTTTAGTGTTTATTTAGCTTAAATTATCATGATTATTGGCAAAGTGAAATGACCAGCTGCCATGATGACTGGTACACAATATTTTTGTAACCTTGTATGACATTGCTTCATCACATGTTCATATGTACTTCTGATAGTTGGCATTAGAGGACACTCAGTACTTATAATATTGGTCATATGAATTGGCCTCTCATGGGAGTTACATTAGGTCAACAGGATCAACTACTGTATAATCCTTAAAACTTTAAATTAATTGTGAGAGGAAAATTTTATTAAGGGACTGCTACATGTAACTGTTTAAAATTACATCTTTATAAAAGTATAATTAGGTTTCCTTCCTTTTCTTCACATATAAAAATCATATGAATTTTCCACATTTGATTTACACATGAATAGAGTTACATGTACTTATGAGATCCATGAAAGGCACTTCAGCCTGTCTGAACAATGCAAAAAATGCTTATCTTATTGTTCAATATTCTCTCCAGCATGCTTAGATACCATACCAAACATCGAAGAGCACGAGAACAGATCAGAGACCGCCACATATGTTACAGCTCAACCCACCGTAATACAGGAAAACATTCAGATGTCAGAACACAAGGAAGGTAAGCATTCGGGGCATGAAATTGAGTCAATATTAGGATCTATAGAATAACAACGGATATGAGGTAATGTCAGAAAGACGGCACAGAATCACCAAAGGTACATGTAGCAAGTGAAAATAGACATCCAGAAGTCATCACATTGTCTTCAATACAGTGTACATGTATGTATTGCATTATTTGTTAAAGAGGGGAAAATAAACTGGACTAAAAAATTCAGGAATCTTAAAAAAATGCAGCATCCTATGAAATTTACATGTACAAATAAGAAATGTTGAAGTAACTTTGTAATTATTTTACATTAAATTTATAAATATATGTAAAGTAAAATACGCATGATGAATTTTAACCAGACCTGTTTAGACACTAAATAGTGCTACAGTGTATTATAACGCAACACATAAACAGTATCTACATAGTGTCTGGGTGATATATATAATCCCTGATAAGCTGTGATAGAATTTGGCAAGGCTGAAAATGAGTAGTTGTATGCTTGAAGAGGAAAAGACAAGAGTGAGGGCAAAATATAAAGAATTTCTACGTCAGAGGAATATACAAGGTAAAATCAACCTTTTCAATATTATAACCAGAAGCTTGCAGCAGAGCTGTTCATATGGCTGAAAACTGCTTACATTTCAGCTATGATTGATAATGAGGTTCTAGATATTCTGCCTTTTAGTAACCTTTTTTGGTCTGTCAAAAACTGAGGCTGTAAAGGGCAAGCTGAACTCTCATCAAGACATCGCGATGCCTAATCATACTTAGCATTTATAAATCTAGTCTTTTGATTACTCACAATTCTATGTTAACATAAAGTTAAATAGATATTGACAGCAATCAATTAGTTTCTTCAAAATTTAGTATTTACAAAAAATTCTTGAACCAATCAGAATGTTTTTGCATGCAGTGTGAAGGCCATAACTTTTTCTTCAATATTCAGGGTCAAAATATTTATTTATGGAAAAAACAGCCCTTCATGTTATAGTGTCATGTATTTGTATTAAGATGCCATATTCTTACTTATTTTATTAAGCAACAGCAAAGAATGAAAAGAGCCATGTGAACACATCTTGCAAGCGAAAATTATTTGAAGACAACACAGAAGGTATAAATATTCATGAATTTTATTTCTTTCAGCATGTTCAGAAACAATTTTATTATAATTTTATACTTTCACCTCATTGTTATGTAGGATTTTGTCCAACATTCTTAACTTTTGACTATTTTATTTGATTTGATTTGATTTTTGGTGTTTTAACGCCACTTTCAACAATATTGCAGCTATATCGTGACGACCAGTTTTAGTGGTGGAGGAAGCCGGAGTACCCAGAGAGAACCACCGACCATGGGCAAGTAATTGGTAAACTTTATCATATGCAGCTGCTATTTTATTGGAATAATCAAGGTAATATATATTAAACATAATTACATTACTGAAGATTTGTACATACAAATGTTTGAGCTATTAATAACTTGACCTAAAATATCTACTGAATATTAGAGACTGAGTTTCTACACTTCTCAATGTTATAGATGAATTTAGTGGAAAAAAGACTACATTGAACATAGCCAGAGATATATTGGGCGACTCCGAGGAAATCAACAACTACCAGAAATTTAAAAGGCTCACACAGGCATATCCAGAAAACAAGAACTTCAAGAGAAATCTGGATGTTGCCCTCGCAAAACTACAAACAGCCGTCAGTAGAGGTCACAACAAGCTGAAGTCAGAACTGGAAAACATTCAAAATCCTGTATTACATGAGAACAAAAAGAAAGCAGAAATGTTGATGAAATACTGGGGAGTTTACTACTACTAAGTAAAACTTCTACCCAATGATAAAATCTACTAAGGCCAAAAAAAAAAATTTATGTGTGTTTACGGTCACCCGACCCACCCTATTTTTTAGCCACCGACCCTAACCTTTTTTATCAGCAATTATTCCACCCTAATTTTTGCTATCAATTTTTACACAGAATTCGGACAACCATTTGTGTTATTTAATCAGCAGCAATGTTTTATTTATTCAACCGCTAGCTTTTTGTCGAAATTGAGAGCAAAGAAGGTAACTTGAATAATACTGCGCCCTCTATCGGCACTATCGCTGGATGAGGGCTTGAACGCTGTTAGTGGTAAAAATCCGTCAGCTGCTGGTTGGTTCAGCCGACCAATCAAATGTCAGATATTAGCGTGTATGCGCATTAGTGACTCCCTTTACTTCCGTTTGTAAATATTGACAAAACAAACACGGAGAATGATTGTGCACGTGCCTTTGAATATTTAGAAAACAAATACACCTTTATTTTCATAATTATGATTTAAATTGCCATAGATTCACAAATCTTTAAAGATTTTAAAAAATAAAACACTGTGTAATCATTTTTTGAAGTTTTTATGTTTTAATCTAAATAATAAATTTGCTAAAATGTCACAATACACATCTAACATGTATTTTTGTAATGTATGTGGGACAATAAAAGTGAATTTATTGTGGATAATAGGGTCGACACACGTAACTTACCGTTAACATAAGATTGTATAAATATGGATATGCACAAGTTAAATTAAGGAAAATGGGATGAAATAATAAAGAAATTTTATTAAAAATAAATATGTAAACAGAAAGTTGATTATTTCATAAATTAAAATGATTTTTAATACAATTTATAAAGAAATACCCATCACAATATCGTTATTTAGGTAAATACTTATTAGAATGAATTTTTTTATAACCATTTTTGTCTTTATAATTGATAATTGACCCAAGTTAGCCTAAATAAATGAAATGTGACTTAATATGTGTTAATTATATAAATCCTTGCCCTTTTATCAATTTTAATTTCTTATTTTGACAGATTTTTTCAATGAATGCATCCAGGCGTTAATGTAGCGACCAGCGGGTGCGTAATATAATGACTGGATTATTCGGGTTACAAAGAAGGTAGAAAAACTGTGTAACTCGTCATAAAACAAATGAAATACCGGAATCGGATTCCGGACACGACTATTTCCGGTTTTGCCGATAGTTAGGGGGAAAAAAAATTAATGCTGACCGACCGACCCTAGATTTTTTTGACATGTGACAGTAAACACACATATATTTTTTTTTGGCCTAAACATTGTAGGTGTATATAATAAAATTTACCTGAGCATACATATTGTGTAATTTATTCCACTTGTGACTTTATTTAGTTGAAATATTTTACATAATAATTTTTTTTCCATTTTTGGAGTGATTTTTGTAGTAATGTACAGTCATCTGTCAAAAGTATTCGGAAATGTAAAAAAATCCCTATATAATCAACCAAAACCATATTTTTGCAAAAAATTATTATGAAGTCATTACTGAGCACAGAAATTAGTTGACTTCTACACTCCCAAAGTATCAAAGATTGTTTGTATTTAATTAAATTTGTTGAGATGCTTATATATTGAAGATGACAACAGATTCATGTTCTTAACTGAAATTAAAAATGTAGGTAAACCGGATGTTGAAATTGATGTAAAATATTCGGAACGGGATAGGACAGTGAGATATGGATTGTTGGCCATATCTGCCTTATCTTATACAGAGAACCAGGGGGGTGCAACGGGAGTAACAGAGAACCAGGGGGGTGCAACGGGAGTAACAGAGAACCAGGGGGGTGCAACGGGAGTAACAGAGAACCAGAGGGGTGCAACGGGAGCAACAAGAGAACCAGGGGGGTGTAACAGGTGTAAATGAAAACTGTGTAGATAAAATTATGGATTTTCTTGAAAATACATTGAAAATTGAAGATACAAAATCCATAGATAGAAAAAGCGTACAGACTTGGCAAGCGTAAAAATGGACCGACTAAACCAAGGCCGATTGTTGTTAAATTTACAAATTTAAAGCATAGAGCAGCGGTTAAAAATTCCTCAAATCGTTTAAAGAACACAAAGTACGGAATCAGCCCATATTATCCACGAGAAATGGTCGAACGCAGGAAAAAACTAGTTCCTATCATGTTAAATGAGCGAAAAAATGGGAAAACTGCATATATTGTCGGTGATAAACTTCATTAATGGGAGTTTGTGGAAAGGTTAGGAGGCTGCGGAGTGTGATGAAAATTCTACTGAAAACGAATCTAGTGGGAAAAGTGTGATTAATATATGTACATGGAATATTTCAAAAGGTTTAGTGCGAAAATTGTCTGATTCAGGTTTTCTTAATATAGTGAAAGAATATGATGTTTCAATGAGTGCTGGGTTAAGTGCCCAGATGATTTTGATATAGAAGGCTATGAAAAAAAGCATGTGTATAGAGAAAAATGTAACGGTGGTGGCATTGTGGTATTTTTTAGAAAATGGTTAAGTCAATATGTTGAGATAGTTAAATGTGTTGCAGATTGTATGATATGGTTTAAATTTGATAAATGTATAGTGCCAAATAACAAAAATGTGCATTATATATGTATGCCGACTGACAATTTAGCTCAGTCACATAAAGACTGCTTACTAAATTGCCATCAAAGGTCATTATAGACAAGTTTGACATCACAAAAAATGCATTCCTAACAAAATTAGGATTTTCTTTAATAGATCCGATCAGGACAAGACCTGATTAAATTTAATTATTGCTGGATCTATCACACAAATTAATTCAAAATATCTAAAAACCTTTTTTGCATGCCCATTATTCCTCTTTAAGAGTTAAAATTTGAAGTAGGTAGTTAATTCCTGTTTAGAAAATATGGGAGTTTATCAGTGGCAATGGCATAAAACCTCCACAAAAGAGGAAGACAGACGAAGATAAAAAAATTCATACTGCTACAAGTATTTAAAAAGCCTGTATTATATGATTAAATGGGTTTTTAAACTGAATAATTATTCATTTATATCCGAATGTTTTAATTTTTCTTTTTCATCGACTGAAAAATAAAATTGGGCCCATAACAATTTAGCTGGGCCCCTAGAAATTAGAAGTCAGTAGCCAAGTTGGCTACTGGGAAAAATTGTTAATTTCTGTCCCTGGACTAATATGTTTAATTACATTTATTAGTCCCCTACTGGCGAAAACCAAAGGGGACTATAGTTTTAGGTTCCATCTGTCCATTCATCTGTCTGTCACATTAAAATTTTAAGTTGTCCAGACTTTTTTATTATATTGACTTGATATTTGAAATTCAATTGCTAAGAAAAAAAAAGAAACTCTATTAAAATAAAGTGGCAAACACAACATGAACAAAAGATATTCTTCTATGTTTAATTGTAATCAAAACTATAACAAGTACAAAATAAAATATTAAGTATGGCTTCAAAGACTTCATCATATCCAAACAAATAATACATTGCATCTCAATTTCTATTTCTTTGAGGTTTTAAAATTTCAGTGAAAACAGCTCAAAAATTTTAAATTAAATTTTATTAAACCTATTTACATAAATTAAAGATTTAGTTTTCATATTTAGACTGAGAAAGTATGCATATTTTTAAGCAAATTTTTAGAATTGGAATGATTTTTGTTTTTTTTTATCTTCTGAATTATATATCAAGGCCATGGATATATCATGGATTAGTAATGTCGTTACATAATTTGGTGTCATAAATAAGACCTTAATTACAAATTTTATCAGTGGCACAGGTTATTATCCATAATAAACTTTGGACAGTATACTTAATTATTTGATATATATTATAAAAATGTGAAAATGTATGTTATAATATTTACAATTATTATAAGATGGAATGAATATTATTTTATGAAAAAAGGAAAATGATAATTGCTATTTATAATTTACAACATACTGTATCTTACTGCATTAAAACTGAATTGTAATTCATTTGTTTTGAGTAAGAAATACATTTAAAACAGGAGATATTGGACTGATTTGATTTTTGGTGTTTAACGCCACTTTCAACAATATTCCAGCAATATCATGGCAACCAGTTTTAGTGGTGGAGGAAGTCGGTAGTACCCAGAGAGAACCACCGAACATGGCCAAGCAACTGGTAAACTTTTATCACATGCAGTGCACCCTTTTTTGTTATGTACACAGCTGGGATTTAACCCATGCCGTATTAGTGATAGGCTTGTATGAGTTGTTAGACCCAGCGCGAGATATTGGACAGATGCACACGAGATAAAATAACATAAAACACTTCTATATAAAAAGCAATGGCGAACAACAGTGTAAATACGTCTCTTTCAGTTATATTGTGACGACCAGTTTTAGTGGTGGAGGAAGCCGGAGCACCCAGAGAGCCTAACATATTTTAAATAGGACACCTAGCTAATTTAAGAGGCCAGGAAATGTAATATATGGCTCGGGGACTATCTATACTATTAATAGTGATAGATAGACCCCAATTGGCTGTAGTGCACCATCTTTAGCTCACCTCAAGGATTAACATGCATACATGTACAATGTTGATTGGGAAAACGAGTTAAAATTCAGGAAATTGAAGAAATATATTGGGAACTTTATTTATTACAATATTAAAGAACTGGTGGCTATTAGATTAATTTCAATTCGAAACTGAAACTATTTGCACACTCTTGATGACAATTTCTTATTTGGATTTTGTAAAAATAGAACCCTAAATCATAAATTTCCAACAGAATGTGGAAGATGGCAAAATATGTGTACAGAACATGGTTTGACCCGATCGGGACTCGAACCCACGATCTACCGCATTCGAGGCGAGCACGCTAACGATTACACTACCGATGAGAGTCTTTGGTGAGCATTTCTGGTCTGTTTCTCGGCGAATACATATAGTGTCCAGGGGCGGATCCAGGATTTCAAGTTAGGGGGGGGCACATTCTAAAAAATTGCGCCGAGCGGAGGGAGGCGCGAAAATTTTTGGGGTATTTCGTGTGAAAAATCACTATTTTATGCCAAAAAATCTTATTTTTTCAAATTTTGGGGGGGGGGGGGGGGGGGGGCGAATGCGCGCCCCCCTGAATCCGCCCCTGTTGTCTACATAAATGACAATAGATAACGTAACAATGGAAAATACATTGCGCAACGCACGGTCAACTTTTCGCGCTTTCACAATCCTTCGGCAGAAGACACATAAAAAGCGACTTTTTGAGTACATGTATATAAACAAATTCATATTTCAAAACAAAGATTACCAACTGGTATTTGTTGCTTATAATGCTAAGCACGCAGAATTAAGGAGAAAGAGCAAAGACTGGTTGCTTCGGAATCAGGATAATGTGTCAGAGTGGAGCGACATGTATATCCGCGGACTGTTGTTTCCGTTAGCTAACACTATGAAAAAAAACTAAGCGTGTTGGTCTAGAAAAAAGCGGACATCATCATCATCTCATTAACTTGGTCTCGCCATGATATTGCTATAAAATTGCTGAGTTAGCGCTAAAAAACAATCGCTCACTAAAGCTGTTACGTACAGTTTTTATATTTCCCCGACAATGTACGTATATTGTGTTTATTCTGCAATGTCTTATAGTTAAAAAAAAACAACTGGCAAATTGTCTAAAAAGAGCAGAAACAGACATCGTTCTAAGCGTTTTAGACGTCCGCGGTTATAGTGTAAGTTTCTCGGCGTCGCTCGACATGAATCAGTTACCAGAAAAACTATATCTTGGTCAAAATCTTAAGCAATATGTGATGAAAGAAGCTGTTATATATAAAATCCTTAGGTACAGACAAAACAGATGTCACACCAATGAGGAGCGACGGACAGAGCACAGCTGACACAAAGCAAAAATCCAACATCCCCAACAGTGTCAGTCCGTATTCACCGTAGAATCACA
The DNA here is from genome assembly GCA_963383655.1 of Bathymodiolus septemdierum. Taxonomy (NCBI): domain Eukaryota; kingdom Metazoa; phylum Mollusca; class Bivalvia; order Mytilida; family Modiolidae; genus Bathymodiolus; species Bathymodiolus septemdierum. The sequence goes on along the minus strand of OY726517.1, from coordinate 40,400,394 downwards.
AGACAACATCCCCGACTGCACCAAAACCCACATCATTAAAACAGCACTCCCAATATCTCTACCAGGTGTAAAAGAAACTCCTACATAACATCAATACCCATAGATTTTGTGCTCCCAAAACTATTAAATTATTTGGCTTTCCAATCTTTTGATCTTGAGCTACCTGATGAAGGTTATTCCAAAAACGTTCATGTGCACTAAATTTGATATCTACGTTTTTATTACCTCTTTTTAGCAATGTAGCTATCTGAATGTTTTCTTTGAAAACAAGATACACTCATTGTTTAATATGATAGATACAAAATGTATGTAAAATTTCCAGGTAAATTAGCTACCTGTATCCCTTATGAAAATTATGTGTACAGAACTAAGTCAGATTGATAAAAGGTGCATTCATGTTGGGTTTTTGTCTTTCTTTTTGATAATTTTGATTGGTTTGTTTTTGATAACAGATTAATATCTAATTTTTTTTTTTTTTTTTTCTGTTTTGAGGATATAACTTCAGAAGGGCCTACAAATTTATACATCTTGGAATAACAGTAGTACTTTAGGGTGCCTGCATCCTAATTTCTTATGTACATGTATCTCTATTCTTTATCAATAAATGTTTAGAGGTTTGCGTTTGTATTGAATCTGGGCCTTGATGGGAGAGAGGTTTAAAGAGCTGCCTACACCTCATTTATCTTTCACTGCACTGTTCATCACTTGGATGATGTACTCAACCTTTAGAAAGTAGATTGCCAGACGCTGGTACAACATATGAAAATGTCTGTAATGTCATTGAATATAGCTCAAATAAATATTTTGCATCATGCTGGTATGTCTTGTAAGTACAGATACTTGCATCACACATACTTGTCAATTTAATAATTAAATAACAGCCATATATACATGATAATATCTCACACACAAAGTATCTTAACACAAGTCATTTCTTAAAGATTTTATTGAAAAACTCACACAGGCATGGTGGAACATTAGCATACATATAATACAATACAATATATAGACTAGAGGCTCAGTAGGTTGAGAAGATTTTTTATGAATCGACCAATCAGCAACACGAATTGCCTGTGCTGGCCATGTTTGTTAACAGATCCAAAATGAGCAATCTTTATAGAGGGCCTTCCATAGATGCTACCTACCACGCTTCGGTTCATTTGGCCAAGCGGTTTCGGAGTAGAAGATTTTTAGGGAATCTACCAATCAGCAACACGAATTGCCTGTGCTGGCCATGTTTGTTAACAGATTCAAAATGAGCAATCTTTATAGAGGGCCTTCCATAGATGCTACCTACCACGTTTCGGTTCATTTGGCCAAGCGGTTTCGGAGTAGAGGATTTTTAGGGAATCTACCAATCAGCAACAAGAATTGCCTGTGCCGACCATGCTTGCTAAGGGATCAGGACTAAATGAGCAATCTTTACAGAAGGCCTTTCATAGATGCTTCCTACCAAATTAGGTTCATTTGGTCAAGCGGTTTCAGAGGAGAAGATTTTTTTAGGAATCGACCAATCAGCATCAAGAACTGCCTGTGGCGACCATATTTGCTACGAATTGAGCCGAAATGAACAATCTTTATAGAGGATCTTCCATATATGCTTCCTACCAAGTTTCAATTCATTTGGCCAAGCGGTTTCAAAGATTTTTAGAAATTGACTAACCAGAAACAATAACTGCCTATGGCTATTCGATTTCAGAGGTGAAGATTTTTTAGAAATCAACCAATCAGCAATAAGAATTGCCTATGGTGGCCATGTTTGTTAATGGATCATGACGAAATGAAAAATCTTTATAGAGAACCTTGCATAGATGCTTCCTATTAAGTTTCAGTTCATTGAGCTAAGGGGTTTCAGAGCAGAAGATTGAAATGTGAAAAGTTTACAGACAACGTCTGCTCAAAAGCTTTGATGAATACCAGAGTACAACACAAATTCTAACACGACTCCTTCTTACGCTTTGTAGACAAACGAGCGATGTATCGATGGTATAATCTCGTTCACACATGTGCCTGACTGATCCATTGGCAGCATAAATGGTGTGTGACACTTTCCGCAAACGTAAATATAAATTACCGTCTTCCAATCAAAGTATACTACCGTATTTGTAATCTTAGACATATCAGAATCGAAATAAATCATGGAAGCATGAATGTGTTTTGAGTTTTAACATGGGTTGGCGGATATTAGTAAATTTTATTTAGATAAAATACTAATATCCAGCAATCCATGTTAAAACTCAAAACACATTCTGGCTTCCATGATTTATTTCTTAATTAGCGGGTCATTTTATCTGAGCCTGAATTACTCACCTGGTCACTTATGCAGTTTATGTTCAATAAAGTATATATTTTGTTAAAAAAATATTTTATAAATTTCGAATTTAACAAATAAATATATGATTTTTGATTCTGTCACATCTCTCCAACAGTAAAAGTTACAACAAATCAGCGGGGAACCTTCAAAAAAGGAATTTGTCACATGATTTAAATGGAAAAGACTGCAATTTGTAGGGGAAAAAAATTTCTAAATCGAACTTAAAGCAAACAAATTTATATTTGATTTGGTTGGAGATACCGGTATGTATAATTAAGACAGGAAGTTTTCAAAGGAATTTAATGAATAAAAACTACCTACAAATTTGGTTTCATTCAACTACTTTTATCTCGGAAACTACAAAAAACTAAGTCAAATCTATTTAAAAAATCCAGCAGTAAATTTCATATTCCTCCCAAACTCCAATTGACCAAGTGGTTTCAGAGAAGTTTAAATGCAAGCGTTTACAGATGACAGACGCAAAGTGACGACAATATCTCACACGAGTTGATGATGACCATGCACACCAAATAATGACATCTCACACAACTCTTTGTGTACATCATTTAAATGAACAAATGTCACAAATGAAGCGATAGTCTTCCTGGTTTACTTCGTTGGATGTTTTCTGAATGGTGGTACACTGGAAATGCTGCCACCAATGACAAGATTCACACTGGACCTGAAACATAAACAAAAGATTATGTACATGTATATGTATATATTTTCAAAAAATATATGTTGATTTATAAATAAATTCCTTCAATCCAAGCACTTTCAATTCAGTAAGCAGTCTGGTCAAAAGTTATATAGTTACTTTCCCATGGTCGGTGGTTCTTTCAGGGTACTCTGGCTTCTTCCACCACTAAAACTGGTCGCCATGATATCGCTGAAATATTGCTGAAAGTGGAGTTAAACACCAAAAACCAACCAACCATCAAAAGGTATGCAACATACCAAGCAACTGTCAATTTATTGCTCCTATAACATAGTGTGGATCCAGGATTATGAAAACGATGAGGTCCTACCCAATATGGGGCGAAAGAACCCATTTTTGAGCTACATCATTTTTTTAAATGCTAGTATAGTAAGTAGATTGTAATTGTTACTGTGGCTAACATTTGCGTTCTAACCTGAAAACATTTCTGTTATTTCGTGTTATAAGACTTTTTCTTATCTGTTACAAAAAAGGTGAAGTATAGAAAGATGACCATTCAATGAACAATTAAGAAAAGCAAGAGATCCATATTATTTTCAAAGGTATTTTACATAGAATCCTGTACTAAAACTATGTTGTGCAATGACATCACTGTTTTAACAAATACAAACTTGAAAGAGAGGAAAATATAAAGGTTTCATTCATTTTGTTCAAATCTGAGCAGTTTTGGGAAGACTTTAAACTTGAAAAATGTTTTAGGAAATATTTTTAAAGATATTTCCCATACAGTTCTCGTGTCCTGCAATAGTAGAATTCTCGGATTTCCAGGTAGTATAAACCCTAAAGATGACCACATCAGGAGCATAAAATGCATCTTTTATTAAAATATGGTCATTAGTTCCAGAAAATACATTAAAACTATTTCTAAATAATTTTATTTCAGATCTCCAGTGTAATCTATATATAAAGCTATGTGGTTGGTTCGTATATGGACCATGAAACGAAGGAATGAGAGGTAGCTAATTTTCATGGGCAAACTTCTGTTGCTTATGCTTATGTTTGAATGGTGTCGGGTAGTTTATTTTTATGGATAACACTTTGACACCTGTGTCATACATTGAACAGATGTAAGGTAGCTTATTTTCATGGAAAACGTCATGACTTCAATCCAATGCAACGAAGGAATGCGAGGTAGCTAATTTTCATGGGCAGGTAGCTAATTTTCATGGACCATGAAATGAAGGAATGCGAGGTAGATAATTTTCATGGGAAGGTAGCTAATTTTCATGGACCATGAAACGAAGGAATGCGAGGTAGCTAATTTTCATGGGCAGGTAGTTAATTTTCATGGACCATGAAACGAAGGAATGAGAGGTAGCTAATTTTCATGGGCAGGTAGCTAATTTTCATGGACCATGACACGAAGGAATGCGAGGTAGCTAATTTTCATGGGCAGGTAGCTAATTTTCATGGACCATGAAACGAAGGAATGCGAGGTAGCTAATTTTCATGGGCAAACTTCTGATGCTTATGCTTATGTTTGAATGGTGCCAGGTAGTTTATTTTCATGGAACACGTCATGACTCCTATTCCATGCAATGAAGAAAGGTCGAGTAGCTAATTTTCATGGACAAGCTTCAGATGCTTATGCTCATGTTTGAACGGTGCAAGGTAGTTTATTTTCATGGATAACACTTTGAAACCTATGTCATACACTGGACAGATGCAAGGTAGCTTATATTCATGGAAAACTTCATGACTTCTATCCCATGTAATGAAGAAATTATGCTGACTAGTCTTTGCCTTTATTCTTTTACGCCATGTGCCAATATAAATTGTATAGTTTTTGGTTTGATCAGATCGTTGATCGAAACCACGATCTACCGCACATGATGCGAGTACTCGTAACTATTTCACCACAGGAGCGTTATTGCTTGTTATAACTAAGCGTCTTATTTCTTTGGAATAGATATAGTATAAACATAGTTTATTAATTAATTCAATATTACACATTATGATAATACACATATAAATGGAATAGATGTACACATTTTTGTATATATGCAAAGCAGAAAATGCATTATGTACAGATAAATAATATGGTGATTGATATATAGAAACGTGTTCATGTCACTATAAATATATAATTTTTAAAAAATATTATTAGACTTGAATTTATTTATATTATATATATATATAACCCCGCGGGAACCCCGGTGTATAGAAATGGGACCGAGAGCTTCTTCGGCTTGAAGGGGCGTCCGTCGGTTGTGCGGGATGTATAAATTCACAACCAATCCGTCCTTCGGTCGAGACGTAAATAAAACCGAGGTCCCGTGTTGAGAGATTGCCATCCTCTTCGCACGTTAAAGAACCCAGTATGCTCATGATGAGACCTGTTGCACTGGCTAAATTATTCGTCCCTACCCATACACCTTTCCTTGTTTCGAGTCCCGTGGCGTTTAAATTTTTAAATGTTCTCGTCCTGAATATAGCTGAAAAATTGCTCGCTGGACGTTAAACACCAACCAATCAATCAATCAATCAATCAATCAATCATATATTTTATATCGAAATAACTTATTTTCATCCAGATTTTGCTCCATGTAAACACGGATTTATATATATATATATATATATATATATATATATATATATATATATATATATAAATCCTTGGTGTAAATGAATAAATAGGAGTTTGCTACCCATTTCTTGGATAAATCTATCTAATTAAATAGATTTCCTCGCCTACATCCACCCCCCTTTTTTCGTTAAAAAATACTAATTACCAAGAATCTATCAAAACATGGTAAAAGGGGAATAACTGTCATAGTACTTTTAATGTATTATTAAGGTAGCTAATTTTCATGGCTATCATTTGGAACACCTTTGTGGTTTACCAAAATCTAGTTCCGAACGTCAAAAAGTAGCTAATAATTATGGTAGCTAATAATTTTAGGACACCGGTAAACTGAGAAACGAAGAGAAACGAAACGAAAACAAAATCCAACGAAATCTGTAAAGTAAGAAAACGAAATCCAACGAAATGAAACGAAATCTTTAAAGTGAGAAAACGAAATCCAACGAAATGAAACGAAATCTGTAAAGTAAGAAAACGAAATCCAACGAAAAGAAACGACGAAATCTGTAAAAGTAAGAAAACAAATTATAACGAAAAAGAAGGGTACCGGTAAACTGAGAAACGAAAAGAAAGGAAACGAAACGAAACGAAAACAAAATCCGACGAAATCTGTAAAGTAAGAAAACGAAATCTGTAAAGTAAGAAAACGAAATCCAACGAAATGAAACGAAATCTGTAAAGTAAGAAAACGAAATCCAACGAAATGAAACGAAATCTACAGATGGGATCTTTTATGTGCATGAAGAGTGGCACCCTCCACACACGTTGGCCTACTATGGTCCGCGGTAATATTTTCCTCTAATAGCCTGACAACTCCTGAAGCGAGGGCTACCCTATTTAGCCATCGAGTCACCTAAGGTACACACCTTAGTTGCTCGGGGGGCTGAGCATCCGACCCCCGGCCAGACTCTAAGTACTCTTAGTCGGCTTTTACGACAAGTCGAGATCTGCTTCAGGCCTATTCTTTATGACACCCGGAACTCGCACAGGGCTTTCGGAAAACAACATATTGAAAAATGTCCTCTGTCAAAATTATGCACATTAACTATATAACTTCATCATACCGGTATTACATCTTGAATATTTTTTTTAACGGGATAAGTGAGTAAGTGTACATTTTGGGAGCCAAGTGCCCTAAGCACGGGCTGTTCGGTAACTAGGGACCAGGCAAAATTTATAAGGGGTTGGGACCGGTGCAATTCAATTTTGCCTCTTAAAAAGTCTTTGTCTCATGTTCAATATTTATGAAAAAAACTACATGTCCCATGCCTAATTTCAATGAAAATAATATAGGTTTTACCAAATTCTGCCAAGAAAACCTGAAGTCCCATGAAAACATGTTGCAAAAATATCTTTGTCCCATGACCTTTTGCACTGGTCCCTATTGCCTGATCCCTTAGAGGCGAAGTTTTGTTTCAGATACATGTCGTATGAGGAATACTAAGGCAAAAATATAAAACAAGACGTCCGAAGGTTTAACTATCTGAAATTAACTAATTAAAAGTTTTATAGATAACGTATGTACTTTTATTTTTTTAAACCATTTCACCAAAGCATTGATAAACATTGTTTTATTTGAATAAATAACCCCCCCCCCCCCCCCCCCCCCCCTCCGCCTCAGTTAGGAGCATATTAAATCTGTAAAAGAGAAAATTCACTAAAATGCAATTTTCCATAGGAATCACACCCATTTGAAAATGTCTAGGCACGGGCATGTAGACCTAGAATAGATCAGTAAAGTATCTATATTGTTTTAAAGCATAAATTATTGTCCTTAGAAGTAATATGGAGTTTGAATGGAACTCATTGACATTTGGCAGACATTGAGGCCTTTCTAATCCAACTGATTACCACCTACAAGTTAGAATTTTTGCTTTGTAAATGAATGGTTCAAAATACCCTAATAGATATATGGATTACTAGTCAGGCGGCGGTTTGGGGCGTATGCCCCCCTACAAATAGAAAAAATACGACGTATGCATGAAATCTTGATACCAAAAACATTTCTCGCCTCGCTCAGCCCGCCGATCATTATTTTTTTTACTCTAACCTGAAATCCTTGATACGCCCATGTATCTTAAAAACATAATGCTGAGAAATACAGTGTATGAGAAAACCATGAAAAATTTAGTCCAAAAACCATGGCCACTTACTTGCTGGGCGTTATGTATATAAATGAGATTTTGCATTTTGCTGTTTTGTCGGATCGTTGTCTCGTGGACATTTATTCAGCATCTCAGTATTTCCATTATTTTGGCAAAATAGTATTTTCGACAAACCTAAGACGGCCGAGCTATAAAAAATAATGATTTCGACAAATCAGGTGCACTTCTATTGTAGAATTTGAATAAATTCTGCTCTAATAACAACCTCATTCTTTACATAGGGAAAATGTCACTTTACGCAGATATATATATATAAGAATGTAACTATCAAATTAGTTTTCAACCGAAATAGGGTGCATTTTACATCTGGAAGTTATTTTGGTCCTTGTGAAAAGACATTTTCTCCATTTTTCCGAAGTTTAAAAAAATCAAAAGCTAGATAAAAATAAAGCCCGGTGTTCCTTATATTTGGACAAAGTGAAATAAAAGTTGAACAGGTAACTCCAAAATCGAAAAAGTTATGACTTGTCATCCATTTGTGATAAGAAACAACATCCCTCCTCCCCCTGGACACCCACCGAACATCGATTCCCATCACCACATATCTTCGTCGGAAAACTGCCCACAAATGCAACCCTGAAATTTGATGATACTGCCTTATACATATGCACATCGGGTAGTATTGTGAGTGTAGGTCGTTTGGCTATTGAGATATACAAATGTAGATATACAAATGTAGGCTTGCAACACCCCCCCCCCCCCCCCATAAAAAGGAAAAATTAACGACATACTAATCCATCAAGAAAAGATACGGACAGATACTAGCCGTTATTATATCCCTCGCAACTTTGTTGGCGAGAGGATATAATTAATAATAAATAATGATAGAAACGTTATGAAAATAATTATAAAAACCTGTTAGTGTAAACCGTCCCTTTCCAAATGTCCGACTTAAGGCTCCTATAGAGTCTGCCATGCGACGTTCGCATGACCGTCGTGAGACACATTCTACTTCGAAATCGCGCGATTATGGCACGAATGTGGCGCGACAATAGCGGAAATCCTGCGACGGTCCATAAATTTAAAATTAACACTGATGAAATATATTCATTACTTTGTGATTATAAGACTTTATTCATTTCAGTCTTTTCGTTGGATTTCGTTTTCTTACTTTACAGATTTCGTTTCTTTCCGTTGGATTTCGTTTTCTTACTTTACAGATTTCGTTTCATTTCGTTGGATTTCGTTTTCTTACTTTACAGATTTCGTTTTATTTCGTTGGATTTCGTTTTCTTACTTTACAGATTTCGTCGGATTTTGTTTTCGTTTCGTTTCTTTTCGTTTCTCAGTTTACCGGTACCCGGAATGGGGATACAAGATTTTAATTAAAATTCCGCGAAATGTTGTTGACGACTTTGGCCTATGTCTATGAATAACATGACGTCATGACTTTGATAGCGAGATGTCATTCTGATTAATTTAACAATGTAAGCACCTTTTATTGTCTTTTGTTACTTAAATACGATTTTTACAAGTTCATGATATCATTTTAGTTTTAAAATCATTTATTGGAGACTTTGTTTTATATTTTTGGCATTCTCTCCGGGGCTGCCAATTTTTATCAATTTCCGGACGAAAGGATTTCAATCTCATCATAAGGTAGACTGACGAGTTATGTCCCCTGGCTCGTACCTCGGCTAAAGGGACAGATAAACACTAATCTGTCGCAGTGGAATTTCTACTTAGGTGACGTTATCACCATAAAATCCTTGATCTTTTTTATCTTTAATTTATTTTAGCTTGTACAAATGAGTATTTGAAAGGTAAAGAGTTTATTTTTCTATAAAAATCATGAAATAAAATTAAAACATTTTTGCATAAATATTGAACTTCCGGTGTAAACAAACAGGAGAAATATTCAAACAGCTGAGAAGATGTTGTTTACATGAGTTCGATCAGCTTGACGCCGACCAAATCAACAAAAGTGTGCTGTGTTTGCGGCGAAAATAAAAAAGAGGTACGCTCTAGAGTCAGAAAAGGGAAAAGAAAGAAAATTGAGTCAATTGCTCTTAAAATATGGTGACCTTAATCTGGTACAAGGGATTTTCACTGCATACCGGAAACGACTTTTCCCAGTATTTGTAACTAAAAATAGCTCTACCAATCAAAAAAGAGCTAAGTAAGAACCAATGAACGCCAACGACAAATTAGTCTTTCTCTGTCTCTATATCCAATAGATTGAGACAGGCAATTGTCAGTCTAATCATAAGGAAGATTGTGTATTCAATGCGCATGCCCATGTTGCTGTAGAGCTCTCTGTGCTCGCTATTATATCTGTATATATCGGGAATTCCCCCATCTATTATTAGCTGCTCGGTAAAAATTTCCATGACGTCAAAGACCACGGTATTTTTTAGTTGAATATATAATCAACAGGTTAGTAGTTTTGTTTTTGTTTTTGTTTTTTGTTTTTGTTTTTGTTTTTTTTTATTTTGTTTTTTGTTTTTTTTTGTGTTTGATTGATTTTCAGTTGTAAGTTTCACCGTCTCCTTGAAATGTTTTTCATATCCTGTACTTGTGTATGAGAATGACTGGTATATAAATAAAAAAAAACCAAGATCATGTACACAATATTTATTTTCCCCGTTCAAACAGACAGACGTGAGTCGGGGTCATCCGCACGCTGCCTTTACAATTATGTACACTGAATCCTAACACTTTATACATCGAGATTACAAAAAATAGAGGGTCGTCTACCACCAGACAGTATTTTCAACCTTGTGGAATGGCCAACAGTATGCTTTCTCCCACACATTGGCGAAACTGCCGAGGCCTAAGGTTAGCCTTTCCAGGGTAGTTCAATCTCTCAAAGACTATTTATATCGCCAGCAGGTATCCACGAGTTGAATTTCTTTGGCCATCTCAACCATTTTACGAAGTATTGTTTATTACGTGCTTTGCCTCTCGTCTTCAAAATCCTTTCCACTTTCCAAAGATCGTCGTCCTTGACATCTGTCTTTTCCAGTTTGGATGGGTAGAACGTCCCTTTGATTTCCTCATCGTTGAAGTCTTTGATTCTATATACCGGTAGTCCCCCGCGTAGTAGACGTTGGGAAATTTTAAAGATTTCTCCCATCCACTTTTCGTCGTATTCTCTGGTGAAAGGATTCCGGATGTATGTCAGTCTGACTTTATCCCCAACTTTAAAACGGAACGGTTTTCTGACCTTCTTAGTCTTTTTCTCAGGTTTCACACTTTTCTGCCAATACATTTTCCACCATAGGTTGGTCTCCTTTGATTTCGATACTTTCGCGGGCGCCATTCCTATAGTTCTATGATACGTCGAATTGTAATTGCCTGCAAAGTCTTGGAGGCGATCAATGTAGCGGTCTGACATCTGGTACGTCAGGTAGCGATGGATCTTTGACTTGATGGTCTTGATGACGCGTTCAGCATAGTTGGCATATACGGAAGTTTTTCTGGACCGGATAAACTCTATAGATATGTTCGAAAAGAGGGAAAGTACGTCATCAGTAAACAAAAAATCCGGAAATGGTTAAAGAGACAGGAAGCTTACAGTCTTCAACAACCCGTTCGACGCCGTTTTCAAAGAAACAAGGTGATCACGACTGGTATAGATGATCAGTGGGATGCCGATCTCATGGACATGTCTAAATATGCATCCAATAATGACGAATTTGCTTACACGTGACTACGTCCGTTGAAAAACAAGAAAGGAAATGCAGTGAGTAGAGCCTTTGGGGAAATATTGGAAGAAGGAAGGCGTCCAAAGAGACTCCGTAATAAAGGACAAGAGTTCCGGTCCAGAGAGTTCAATGGACTGTTGACAGACAGAGACATCGACCACCTGTATGCTCAGAATACGGAGATTAAAGCCAACTATGCTGAACGCGTCATCAAGACCATCAAGTCAAAGATCCATCGCTACCTGACGTACCAGATGTCTAGTTCTAATAATAAAACCCTAAATGCTCGCTTACTCGCAAGGGTTATAACGGGATGCCGTTACACGTAATGGAGCAGCCGCCGAGATTTTTTGCGCTCGCTTACAGAGCTTCTGACGCCTGCATTTATCAATAATAAGACATAACCTTTCCTTTTGTCCATTATTATAACAAGTTTTTATCACCTACCAGTATTTTAGAATGTAATTCCCACAAAATAAAAATCCATGTTTACATTTTGAATTTCGTCATTTCCGGCCTCACTATTTGGATGTCGATACCATATTTGGCGAATTAGGCGTGAATGTTTACCAATCGTAACTACTCGGCCATTCTCGCTACCCTGCAAATAACAGGGTAGCGAGAATGTCCTAGTAGTTACGATTGGAATGTTGCATCAGCTTGTAGTAAGAAATACCATATTTAGAAAAGCTCCGCCTTCCGTAGTTTCCGGTTATGGAAAACGATCGATAAATTTGAACAAGGTTGTTGCTAACTTTGAAAAGCATATATTTCTCAGCCAAACCGATTTAACAAGGACTGGGATCATCAGTAATAGTTATAATGAAATGTTTGAAGCGTAAATAGTGAGTTTTAATGTTTCAACTGCAACTTTTTTTTTGCTCCATTGTGACGAATGGGACCGCGTTGTAGCTCTGCCGAGACACAAGTTTGTCACAGGAGCTACATTATTGCAGCTACAGATGTCAGACCGCTACATTGATCGCCTCCAAGACTTTGCAGGCAATTACAATTCGACGTATCATAGAACTACAGGAATGGCGCCCGCGAAAGTATCGAAATCAAAGGAGACCAACCTATGGTGGAAAATGATTTGGCCGAAAAGTGTGAAGCCTGAGAAAAAGACTAAGAAGGTCAGAAAACCATTCCGTTTTAAAGTTGGGGATAAAGTCAGACTGACATACATCCGGAATCCTTTCACCAGAGAATACGACGAAAAGTGGACGGGAGAAATCTTTAAAATTTCCCAACGTCTACTACACGGCGGACTACCGGTGTATAGAATCAAAGACTTCAACGATGAGGAAATCAAAGGGACGTTCTACCCATCCGAACTGGAAAAGACAGATGTCAAGGACGACGATCTTTGGAAAGTGGAAAGGATTTTGAAGACGAGAGGCAAAGCACGTAATAAACAATACTTCGTAAAATGGTTGAGATGGCCAAAGAAATTCAACTCGTGGATACCTGCTGGCGATATAAATAGTCTTTGAGAGATTGAACTACCGGCCTGGAAAGGCTAACCTTAGGCCTCGGCAGTTACGCCAATGTGTGGGAGAAAGCATACTGTTGGCCCTTCCACAAGGTTGAAAATACTGACTGGTGGTAGACGACCCTCTATTTTTTTTACTCTCAATGTATAAAGTGTTAGGATTCAGTGTACATAATTGTAAAGGCAGCGTGCGGATGACCCCGACTCACGTCTGTCTGTTTGAACGGGGAAAATAAATATTGTGTACATGATCTTGGTTTTTATTTATTTATATACCAGTCATTCTCATACACAAGTACAGGATATGAAAAAAACATGTCAAGGAGACGGTGAAACTTACAACTGAAAATCAACCAAACATAAAAAAAATATAAAAAAAAAACAAAAAACAAAAACAAAACCACTAACCTGTTGATTGTATATTCAACTAAAAAATCACGTGGTCTTTGACGTTACCCGATATATATACATATAATAGATTTTAACGTACGCTTCGGGTTGTTACAGTTAAGGGGCCCTGCCTCGTTCTGTAGGACGTCACTACGATGACGTCATACATCCGGTCACCTGACTGACGTCGCTTCACCTCCCGGTTAGGGAGGTGCCATTGACGTAGAACCCTGGTTTTTCCACTACTGGAGGGTATAAAAGTATGTGCCGTATCAAATTTTATTTATACCGGAAGGGGTTTTTTTTGGAAGGGGCGGGAGAGGGTGATTTGGTTTTTTTTTTTATGAAAAGGGATCAAAGGGAAAAAAGGTACTTTTACAAGATATGTAGATTTTTTTATTTAAAGTTAATTTTTGATAGGATTTTTATACCTCCGCCAAAAAAAGATTGGGGTATATAGGACTTCTGCTGTCCGTTCGGTTCGTTTGCCCGTCCGGTCGTCACACTTTTTCGTCTCTCCGACACACTTTAAATATTGCTCGGACGGGGGTATCTATTAGTGAACTTTAACTACTGCACTTCTGTTTTTTTAATCTTAATTCCTCTTCTTTCAACATACTTGACGTTGCTCTTATGGTTCCTAAATTTAAAAGAAGCCACCAAGTCAAAAGGACAGACTCCCGCTGAATAAATGCATAGTATTCTTGTTCAATGGTGACAAATCATGTCCTCTCCTGATGAAAGACAGACATGTGTGGGAAGTAGTCTAGCATCGTGAAAATAGGTTTGATTTCTTTTAGGCCCCTATTATTTTTTTCTTCCATTTTCTATTTCGTTTTGTTTTCGTTGATTTCGTTTCGTTTTTGTTGATTTCGTTTCGTTTCGTATCGTTTCTATTTCGTTTCGCACTTTATAGGTGCCCTATATTTTGGACCGTCTTTTTTGTTTATATTGAAAGAAATTCAATGTGACGACAAGATTTATTTACTTACAGGGAACCAGTGCAACTTTAATGTTTGGAGTAATATTTTATAAACCAATCGGAACAGCTGTAACATTTTAGTGTCGGGTAGTAATACGTCAAGGTGTTATGGAATTTTTCACACAGATGATCCTTGAAAACATGTGAAACGTGTAAACCTGAGATTCTAAAAACAATATTCAAAATATTTGTGACACAGGGAATATTCAATGCTTCTTTCAATTTAGCAGGTATTTAAAATTATGTTGAAAATATGTAAAAATACAGTAAAAAAACACCGGTAACCTGGGACGCTTTATAAATATAGATTTTTTTTCTTCATATTCTGTTTCTGTTTCTGTTTCTGCCATGTAATTGCCTCCTTCAGCATGTTGAAGATTATGCAATGACTATTCATGGAAGTTCGTGGAATGGTTGTGCACTATCTAAAATGAGGATGATTATTATGTAAAATGACAAATAATGAATGTCCAATGCTGAGAGATGTCTAAATATTGTGAATCAAACGTTACCCTTCCTGGCTTTAAGTTACGAAGTTTATATTAGTATATTATTAGTCTTATATAATAATTATGGTATTTAAAGCAGTAGGAGACCATTTGCACATTTCTGAATGTGATTCTGAAATTATACTGTTGAGTCTGGTATATTGGCATGGACTCGGAGTTTACACACATACGTTTTACAACAACACTTTTCAATAATTAAACCTATCTATGATATGTACAATACAACCTATAATATGGTTTTTTTTTAATGTTTTTTGTTACAGTTGTGACATTACCCATTTCTATTTCTTTACTGTTGAAAGTACAATCTAAATTACAATAAATAATTAAGGCAAATGACGAATGCGAGTCAAGAAGTTTCCCCCAAGACAACTCGTCCACTATGATTTAAGACAAGTCACCCTAACTCTCAAGACAAGTCGCCCCCTTCTTCCAAGACAAGTTGCCCACTAATTTAAAAAGATCATGTTCACATAAAATTTCTTCATCATCAACAGTTTACTTGAACACCAAGATAAATATTTTTAATAGTTATTTGATACCTTTTACACACAGAAAATGGACTATCATTCACGAATGCATTTTTCTTAAATCAACATTACCACCGACCACTGTCGGTCAATTGAAAAATTATTTAAAATGCATTATTTCATGTCTTTGATACCTTTTACATAGCAAAAACTGAATTGTGCATTCATGAATGCACTTTTCTTAAAAAGATTGATATGCACATCTCCTTATTTTACGGTAGGTCTTTTTACCGCCGACCTCTGCCGATCATTGGAAAATTGATTAAAAATGCATTTTTGTTTAAAATTTGTTTAAATTAAATGAAATTTAATGTTTTTTTATATTATTTGATACCTTTTACATACTGAAAACTGACGTGTTCATTCACGAATGCGCTTTTCTTAATTCAACATGAAGCAGCTTCCAGGGGCCTTCGCACTAATGTCCAGAAAGAGATCGCCACCAGTAGCAGAAAGGTTAGTAGTAGACTTTGAAGACGGGTTATGGAGAGCCGTAAAGACTGTTCCCTGATGGCCATATTCAAGGCTGTGCATTCCATTGGGGACTGGCTGTGTGGCGCCACGTTCAGGAACTAGGCTTACTGGTATTTCCGAAAACTTCGACGTTACCAAAGAAAGAAAACCAAGGAGCTGCAGCACAGGATTTTCGCCTTGTGGGACAAGTACAGTGAAGAAGAGATCACCGTCAATCATTTACTGAAGAAGTGCGGCAAGATTTACGGCGGCCAGTAATGATTTGACACCAGGAAGATTTGACAATTCATTGACTTTGTATTTGTTGTGTTATTTTGTCTACTTATAATGCTACTGAGAAAATATTATTCAAACAAATGATATCTGAACCATGACTTTGTCTTTATTTAAATATCGGCAGCAGACTACTGAAGGAACAGTTAAAGTAACAAAGTACCGAAATGGTCTAAAAAGTAACGCCAAAATCGGGTACACAAAAAACAACAGAGCACAGAGAGAAGAAATGCACATGAATAAGACAATACAAAAACTAAATTACTTAAGATAAATAACAAAATACTACGTTAACAAAACACAAAAAATAAGTTTTTCTAAAGGTCCTGGTGAGTGGGCGAGTTGTCCCGAACAGTGGGCGACTTGACCTGAACCCCAAATGACACCACTTGGTGAACACGGCTTTCCACATTTTTCAAGTGTACCAGTACTTCACTATTTACTATATAGCTAGCAGTACTTTTTATTAAAATTTGAACAATTTTCATGAATATCTTGTACATCACTCTTTAAAATCAAAAGCCATTTTAGGGGGTAAAGGTACCTGTTATCACCCCTTACTGAAAGGGCTGGGTGAGTATTGAGTATACTTAAATGAATAATCATACCAATATGTTTTATTATATGACTATAAATATTTCTTTAATCTGATTGACTAAAAGCATGAGATGTTTTCTTGATAGAACTTTATGAATACTCTCTAAACCTTCAATTTCTGCAAAGTTTAATTTAGATCGTTCCAGAGGAGCCTTTGGAACATTATATTAACCTCACGTGACTCTTAAATCGGAAATCCCTACTTTTAATATTAGTGTCACGTGAGATTAATGTAATGCTCCAACGGCTCCTCTGGAACGGTCTAAATTGATCTTTGCAGTATTCATAAATCTTTCTTGTTACCATGAAAATTTACAAAAACACATGTAGTGTTTAATGCCAATTTATAAAGCATGACCCAGAGGACATTAATAACAGTTTCATGTAATAAAACAATTACTGACTTTCATTTCGATTAATATTTATCAATTGTGGACTTTTTACGAGATCCATATATAACATATTGACAGAGTAAAAAGTCCTTAATTTTTATATTACATATGTAATGTATTAATTGTGTCATTGAAAATAATATTAACACATCATTATTTTATTGTTAAAGAACACAATAAAACTAGAAAATTGTTTACTACAGGTGGAGTGTAAACGCGGTCCAGAACGGATAATATCCGGATCTAAATTTAGTAACATAGCGTCAATATACTTAAAAATAGAAACATGGCATCAATATTATTTTAAAATAGAAACAAGACGTCTGGTTTCTTCACAGTGGAAAAAATACATTAAATATTCTGTATATCACATGACTGATTTAGCCAATGAAATTGTACGAAAACCACACCATGTGTAATATAAGGATCTATTGTTCCAAGATATATGATATTTACCTTGGCTTCGGCCTCTGTAAATATCATCTATCTTGGAACAATAAATCCTCAACAAAAGTCAATAGTTGTTAGCTCACCTGGCCATAGGCCATGTGAGCTTTTGTCATGGGTAAGCGTCCGTTCGTCAGTTAGCTTTTCACATTTAAATCTTCTTCTCTGAAACCGCTGAACAGATTTCAACCAAACTTGCCAGAAATGTTCACTGGATGGTCCTCTACCAGATTTGTGTTTTTGGTGCTGATTTGAAATCCAACATGGCTGCCAGGGTCCATAATGTGTTCTCATTGGCTGAAATTTTAAAAATCTTCTTGTCAGAAACCACTAAGTCAATTGAATTGTGACTTTGCAGGAATGATCATTGGGTGGTCCTGTACTAAAATTGTGAATCGTTTGCCGATCGGAAATTCAAGATGGCCACCATGACTCGACTTAGTTTAACATTGGACCCTATGGGAATTTCACATTTTCATCTTTTTTTCTGAAACCACAAAACAGATTTGAACCAAACTTGGCAGAAATGTTCATTGGATGGTCATATACAAGATTTATGTTTTTGGCGCTGATTGGAAATCCAACATGGCTGCCAGGGCCCATAATGTGTTCTGATTGGTCGAAATTTTAAAACTCTTCTTGTTAGAAACCACTAAGCCAATTGAATTGTGACTTTGCAGGAATGATCATTGGGTGGTTCTGTACTAAACTTGTGAATCGTTTGCCGATCAGAAATTCAAGATGGTCGCCATGACTCGACTTAGTTTAACATAGGACCCTATGGAAATTTCACATTTTCATCTTTTTTTCTGAAACCACATAACAGATTTGAATCAAACTTGGCAGAAATGTTCATTGTATGGTCATATACAAGATTTTTGTTTTTGGCACTGATCGGAAATCCAACATGGCTGCCAGGGCCCATAATGTGTTCTGATTGGTCGAAATTTTAAAAATCTTCTTGTTAGAAACCACTAAGCCAATTGAATTGTGGCTTTGCAGGAATGATCATTGGGTGGTCCTGTACTAAATTTGTGAATCGTTTGCTGATCGGAAATTCAAGATGGCCACCATGACTCGACTTAATTTTAACATAGGACCCTATGGAAAAAATGTTTAAAAGTCTTCTCCTCTGAAACCAGTAAGTCAGTTTAAAGCAAACATGGCATGAATGGTCCTTAGGTGGTCAACTTTCAAAAAATTATGTCCTGTGACCCCGACCTCCATCCAAGATGGCCACCATCAGCAAGCATATTTTTAACATAGGACCCTATGGGAAAAATGTTTAAAAAAAATTCCTCTGAAATCAGTAAGCCAATTTAAAGCAAACATGGCATGAATGGTCCTTAAATGGTCGACTTTCAAAATTATATCCAGTGACCCAAAACTCCATCCAAGATGGCCACCATCAGTGGACATAGTTTTAACATAGGACCCTTTGGGAAATATGTTTAAAAATCTTCTTCTCTGAAACCAGTAAGCCAATTTAAAGCAAACATGGCATGGATGGTCCTTAAGTGGTCAATTTTCAAAATTGTGTCCAGTGACCCCGATCTCGGTTCAAAATGGCCGCCGTCAGCAGACATAGTTTTAACATAGGACCCTATGGGAAAATTGTTTAAAAGTCTTCTCTTCTGAAACCAGTCAGCCAATTTAAAGCAAACATGACATGGATGGTCCTTGGGTAGTATACTTTCAAAATTGTGTCCGGTGACCACGACCTCCATCCAAGATGGCTGCCATGAGCAGACATAGTTTTAACATAGAACCCTATGGCAGTATGGGATTTGAATAGTAACTTAGATGTATTCGGCATGCAGACATTCTTAAGAGGACTTATTTATGTCAGGTGAGCGATACAGGCTCACCTGAGCCTCTAGTTTAATATCATAGCTAAAAGTGTTCACGAGAGATTACCCTAGTTAGTTTCATAGTGTTTCATAAAAAAAGTCTTGCTCTGATGCATGTCTCGAGTTATTTTCAAACCATGACGATGATGACGTGAACGAACACACTGGACATTGATAGTTACGAAAAAAGAGGGAGAGGTTTGTTTACTTTCCTGTTCCGGTAAAAAATGACTATAAAATTAAATATAAAATGAACAGCATATATACAATGAAGTTTAAAATTATCTTTCTTTTTATAAATATACCCTGTGTATAGCAGAACAAGTCCAACACACCAGACAGGAGTTATTTCCCTTTAAGGTGGACAAGAGGGTCCCCTTATCATGCAAAGGTCATTAAAAATAACATATATTTTCTTGTGAATTTTCTATTTGCTATAAACTTGTACTCTGATTTTTTAAAAGGTTCAAACACAGTCACTAGACTATATCAATAAAAATTATATACAGTCAATGGAAAAAAAAAGTCAATCTCACAAGACACTATGTCAATAAAAATTCCATAGTCAATGGTAAAAAAAAATGTTAATGTGTAATATAAAAAGAGAAGGCTTCCTGTAAATGCAAAAATGTACACAAATCGGTTTATTTTTCATGAACGGTTTTTACTTTAAACTGTGGTATTAATAGCTATCGATTATGATATATACATCATTACAAGTCCAAACATGAGCCAAATAACGTTGACATCGTTGTTCTCAAATAAATGTCTAGCTGATACTACAGAAGATGAAAATCCAGAAAAACACAAAAAATCTGGAGCTTCAACCCCAATGAACAAAAATGAGTGTAAATGGCTAGACAGTTGTGTTTAATTTAAACATCTTATTATCCAAACAATGACAAGAATCAAATGTAAAATTTTCAACTTCTTCATCATGTCCATTTTATAATATTGTGTTTAAATTTTAGTATTCAACATAAACAAGATTTGTAAAGTCACCTGTAAAACATTCTACCACAATAAACATAAAAATACTCTGATAAACTGATACAGTAAAAAAAAAACATATGCTAAATTTGTTGGACTGACCAAAAATATATTCTGGTACCCACCATTTTCAAAACTCATGATTACAGGACTCGCCAAAAAAAAATCCAACAAGTATATCTACATTCCTATATAATTTGGTCTGCCACAATATAACTGGTAACCTTAACATTATCTACAAGATCTGTTAATCCAAAGGACGAGATATTGTGAGCCTAGGCACTAAATCTATAAATTGGAAACATAACTTTAAAATTCTTATGGATTCCGTTGAGGAATAGTTCAGACACTGGGCAACAGGTGAAGGAGAAGACCAAGATACTCTGTCCGAATCGGTTACGGCTGTGAGGTCATTGATGCAACTTAAATTTAATAGACATTATTATATAATTTTTAAGCTGTTTGTCTATTTGACAAAATTCCAAAACACAAATTATTGTAGTCTCTATAGAAAAAAACAGTTATTATTTTATGAATTTTAATCAAACTTATTCTCTTTTATTTTGTAGAACAAAACAAGAGACATGTCACAACAAAATGACAGTCAAGAGAATGAGGAGGTGTTACTTCAGGAATTTAAGCGTGAGGCTGTCAGCTTCTTTAATAAGTTTGATAGAAATGACCGGAATGAATTAATAAAACACTTACAAACAAACTGGTATCTATCGACAGACGATTTCAAAAATGAGCGAGAGAAACCAAAGGGTCTTATATCAGATTTGAACCCTTTGAACTCTTCATCATGCATAATTCTAATACCAGAAGAAGAAGGGGTGAAGCCTCTCGACTACAGAGAGATACATCAAATTATTCGTGAACTTATTTATGGAATTTACATATTAAATCAAACTCCCAAAGTAAACATGGAGGCCAATTGTGATCAGACATCTACAGTCAAATTACCTCCAGCATATCTGGACACAAGAATCGGCCAGGTGTTATCCACAGTAGACTATATGATGAAATGTCTGTGGCATGGAGCATATTTTCCCAAAGATAAACGAGCACATTTTAATGAAAGATGGAAGTCACATTTAGACACAGATTCAACTAGTAGTAGCAAGTCAAAGAAAATGACATACAAAGAATTTTATAGTGCTGGTAAGATAAACACATGGCCTTACCATGATAAAACTTGAGTATGATTTTTGTTTTCATACTTGAAATCTGGCCTTACCGTGATAAAACTTGAGTATGATATTTGTATTCGTACTCGAAACCTGGTCTTACCGTGATAAAACTTGAGTATGATTTTTGTTTTCATACTTGAAACCTGGCCTTACCGTGATAAAACTTGAGTATGATTTTTGTTTTCATACTTGAAATCTGGCCTTACCGTGATAAAACTTGAGTATGATTTTTGTATTCATACTCGAAACCTGGTCTTACCGTGATAAAACTTGAATATGATTTTTGTTTTCATACTTGAAACCTGGCCTTACCGTGATAAAACTTGAGTATGATTTTTGTATTCATACTCGAAACCTGGTCTTACCGTGATAAAACTTGAGTATGATTTTTGTTTTCATACTCGAAACCTGGCCTTACCGTGATAAAACTTGAGTATGATTTTTGTATTCATACTCGAAAATTGACCAATCAGAACTCAGTATCCACCAAATACAGTGTTCTGATTGGATGGTTTTAGAATCAGAAAAAAATCGTACTTGAAAGTTAAATGACTGCAAGATCTGTTCTTTGTGTTATGTGCTATGTAATGTTTGACATAAAACTGAGTTCATTCTAGGTTTTGAGCAAATTTGGCAAGTGGCCCCTCCTCTTATAAAGATGGGCCATTAAAAGCTAGATTTCATTGAGCCAATGCCACTATTAAAACCAATATTCTAATCGATATATGTCTGAACATTTTTTATTATGTCTCCCGAACGAAGGGACGTAGACTTGGGGTCAATTACTTTCAAATGTAATCGATTACATTACAATTACTTTGCAATTTTCATTACATTACGATTACATCAATTTTCAAATGTAATCGATTAAATTACAATTACTTTGTAAATGTAATCGATTACATTACTGATTACATTTAATGTCATGACAACCAATATTAGTGTTTTATGTTATAATTTTGTCTCATATGCATCTATCCAATATCTCCTTTTTTTAATGTATTTCTTACTCAGAACAATGAATTACAATTCAGTTTTAATGTGATCATTACATGCAATAAGAATAAGATACATTATTAATTAACTCTATATTATTGTTGTCAATACAACCTAAACTGTCTTTACAATATAAAATCATAAACTCGGCCAATATAAAAAAAACTAAACCAATATCGATATTGGCTTAGTTTTTTTTTATATTGGCCGAGTTTATGATTTTATAATTACCCATTATAAGATAAAAAAAATTGGTTAATTAATAAATATATCATTTACGTTGTAAATTATAAATAGCAATTCTCATTTTCCTTTTTTCATAAAATAAGTTGTGTCTTATTACTATGACCAATATTCATTCCATCTTATACTATTAGTAAATATTATAATACATTTGCACATTTTAATAATACAAATAATTTCAAACATCCTGTCAATAGTTTATTGTGGATAATAAACTAGCAGTTAACCTGAGCCACAGATAAAATTTGTAATTAAGATCTTATTTATGACACCAAATTATGTAATAATCATCATTACTAAATTTCACACCATTTCCATGGGTGTCCTTGATATATAATTCAGAAGATAAAAAAAGCCAAGTCATTCTGATTCCAAAAATTTGCATAATTTCTCAGTCTAAATATGAAAACTAAATCTTTAATTTTGTAAATAGGTTTAATAAAATATAATTAAAAATTTTAGAGCTGTTTTCACTGAAATTTTTAAACCCCATTGAAATTGAGATATTATTTGTTTGGATATCAAGTCTTTGAAGCCATACTTAATATTTTTTTTGTACTTGTGATAGTTTTGATTGCAATTAAACATAGAAGAATATCTTTTGATCATGTTGTGATTGCCACTTTATTTTAATAGAGTTTTTTTTTGAATTTCATAACATATTTTTTTATTTAGATGTCAATAAACTTTATATGTTTTGTAGTAAACCATTCTACATTATTTGTTAAATAAATTCCATGAAGAAAATTCATTTACATAAATCATACATTAAATATCTAAGAAGATATATGTTTCAGTTAAGAAAAAATAAGTCAAAATGATGAAAAGTAATCTAAATGTAATCAGAAAGTAATCATGATTATAGGGTCAAAATGAATGTAATCGATTACATTACGATTACATGTAATCTAAAAAATGGCCGATTACAGATTACATCCGATTACATGAAAAAATGTAATCGATTACAACTGATTACAATTACAAATTACGATTACCCCATGTCTGGAAGGGAGACATATTGTTTTAGTCTGATTTTTTCTTCTGCTTCCGCTTCTTCTGCTTCTCAGCGAAGCTTGTCCGGACCATAACTTTTTTGACTTTCCAGATAGGTCAATTATATTTGGTATGTAGGTGCATGACCATAAGGTGGTGTGTCACATACCGTAATGACCTTCATGGGACCTTAACCTTTGACCTCGAGGTCAAATAATTGTTTTTTAAATAGTATTTTCTTGTCCGGGCCATAACATTTTTGTCTTTTGAGATAGGTCAATGATATTTGGTATGTGGGTGCATGACCATAAGGCGGTGTGTCACATATTATAATGACCTTTGTGGGACCTTGACCTTTGACCTCAAGGTCAAATAGTTGTTTTTTAAATAGTATCATTCAACTCATAATGTGTAAATACAGATGGCCGCATTAAGGGGAGACATAAGTTTTAGGTATCTAAAACAGTTCTTCCTAGTTTTCATTGTATCTGAGCCATTGCCATATGCCGGTTTAGAAAGCCAATTTTGATTGAATTTCATTTCCTATGGTCGATGGTTCTCTCTGGGTTAACTCCGGCTTCTTCCACCACTAAAACTGGTCACCATGATATAGCTGAAATATTGCCAAAAATCAATCAATCAACCTATGATTGTCCTGTTTAATATAATCTTGTGTTCAAGTGTCGTCATGTACAGCAGATGCATATACACCTTCAGAATCAATCCTCTGTAAATGCACAGACAGTTTACTAGTTATTTAATCAATTACATTGATTTTGACCCTATAATCATGATTACATTTAGAGTACTTTTCATCATTTTGACTTACGGTTAGTTTGTCTTAGCTGAATCATATACATGTCGCTTCTTGCTGACGCATTATTCTGATTCCAATTCAACCAGTTATTGCTCTAGCTTAATTGTCCTTAATGCTACATGTGCTTATAAAGTGCAGAAGCAACAAATATCTATTTTATATATTTTGATTTGACCAGACCGGGACTAAAAGCCATGATCTACTACACTATTAAGTGAAGGTCAATCCATATACAGGGGCGGATTTAGAGGGGTGCGTGCGGGGCGTGCGCCCCCCCCCCTAAAATTCGCAAAGCATATGTTATACAACGTTAATTAAGCAGTTCAACAAACAACTTTTTCATGAATGGTTAACTCGTGACCTGTATTAAAATATTCCTACACATTGTAAATACACGTTGGATGTGTTCGTTGATTCATATATGGATTCGCCGACAATTTCCGCTTTTGTTTGTCTATAAAGAAGAACGGTCGAATCATATGTTTTCAATGAATGAATCAAACGACGAAAAGAAAAGCTCCATCCGGACGGGCAGTATTAGCTAGAACCACCCGAAAGGACAAGCACCGAAAGTACAGACCAATTAGTGAAATGAGGAATGCGTTAAAACTAAACCAATAATCCTTTGAAGGGTTAAAATATCATGATCGTTCAGTCATGAGTTGAACAATTCGCATCACGGTTGTTCAAAAAAAGTTTTACTTTAGGTTCTTATAATCTGACAAAAATATACTGTTAACAATTATCCGACAAAATTAAGACTCAAAATCAAGTTTTTTTGGTCTGATAAAAATGGTGTGGTTGGTTCAAAATTGTCGTTCTACCCTGGACCAGTTGGGGACCTTAAGTGGTCCCCAGACCCTTCGCCTACTCACACCCCCCTAACCACAAATCCTGGATCCGCCCCTGATATAGGTATTATATAGCTTTACAATGCACTAGTCTCTTTAGGGGGACGTCATGGTCATGATCGTATGATATTTGGATTTACAACTACTTATGCAATCTGTGCCTATCGCCACTAACGTTGTGAGTTCGAATCCCGCTCATGGTGAGGTGTACTGGATGCAACATTATATGATAATGTTTGTCAGAGACTTGCGACAGATACTCTAGGTATTCTATTTTCCTCCACCAATAAAACAGACCGCCATGATATATGTATAACTGAAATATTGTTGAAAGTGGCATTAAACACCATAAACCAAACCAACTATTTACAGAACAAATATAAGAAAATAGAGTTTTAAATACCAGTTGTTCTGTTGATCAATGTTACAAAATTCATTAAATAATTGTAGTATCTTGAAGATATTCTTGATTATACATACAAGTATTTGTAAATTTACAGGTATTCAGGATGTGACCTATGACCAAGAATATGCTACAATCTTTGACAGCTTAGAGAAGGAAGATCCAGATGATAAAGATATTATGGAAGAAAAGAACTTTTTTATGAAACATGTCGAACATCTGAGCATGCAGATGACATTTTATCATAACGATACGTTTAATTACAAAGATCTATATGTAATGGATACTGACTGGTTGGTTTCTAGTATTGTTAAGGCGTTAGACGACCACATCGATAAAATGGACCACACAAGTTACGAACGTATCAACACACGACTACAAATGCATGAAGAATTAATTATGCAATGTTTAACAAATAAGAATGAAATCAGACGATTACTGCAATTGTCTAAATTTATATCTTTTCTAACGCCATTTTTAATGGGCATGAAGAAAAGAATGAAGATACCGCAAAGAAAACGGTTGTTACCAGACCTTACAGGTAATTTTTATATAAATCAGGTACAGTGAAAATTTAAACCTGTCTAGAAACCAAATCTCATTGAGACTAACTTTTGTGTTCCAAATAGACATGTTTTCAGTTTATGCAGGTCAAATTATCACGACTCGCGTTTGAGGGTGATTCGGGCGAAAAAGTCGCCTTGTGAAGGTTGACTTCGCTTTCTCGTTGGTCAAATGCGAAGTTCAAGTCACCTAATTTATGTTGCTAAAATTTCATCAATTTGATTTTATTTAATGTTTTGTTGATATAGGATTCCGTTTTATTCAGGATTTGGTTTAGTACAGGTTTACTATGAGTTTAAATTAGTACATGTACTTGCATTCTAATGCAGTTGTTTGAACCTGATTGGACGAGATAAATTTTTTTGTCAGTATCAATGGCATGATTGATGTTGTCAAACAGTTTGTGCCTGTGGAAACAATGTATCAAGTGAATTGAAAATGCAATTTAATGCTTATTTATCAGAAGTTGTATTAAAATGGAGATTTATTTGAAAGTTTGTTGGCATCAATTGTGATTTGATGGTTGCAAATATCCCTCGCAAATGTCCATTGACTGGTTCTGTTAATGCTTTGTCAGTAAATTCATTTTGCAACTGTTAAATCAACAATTGATGTCAACAAATGATCAGATACAATACAGTTAATTATAACACTACATGTATATGTATTTGCCAAATACTACAAGAGCATGCATATGTATTATATCTCTATTATGTGTTTGTATTAATAAGATCAAGAAACCATGAAGTAGGTGCTGTCACTATGTAGACCTCCCACCACTGCATTTTAGGAGGGCTCACTTGATGCCCTTGGTTGTGACCTTCTGCCTAATCAAAAATGCCCTCTTGCCTTTTTTGTAAGTTGTTTAAAACTTATATTTAAACTGCCTTTCTCTTGTTACAAATATCGATCGATGTGTATGATCTGCCAATCAACAGATTACTTCAAACATTTTGACACCTGTTTGATGGTCTGAGAAGTAAATTATAGGTGATCAAAGGCAATTAACCATAATTTCTGATCATTTATTTTTTGTGACAGAAATTAATTTAATAATTGAAGTGTGGAAATTTATTCAGTACGATGACAGAATTCAATTTACATATCTTTCTAAAGAGTGAGATAATATTCCTCTTTCAACTAAAATCGATGGTGGTTCATTGTCACCCAAGCTCCGCCATCACTACTTTTGAATCTAATTTCATTTGTATTAATTGGATTTACATGTGGTATATCTGTACAACTAGTACCTATCAGTGACGAGTACAATGGTTTGCGAGACATACTCTATGAAATGTTGAAGGATTTTCCCAGCGTTACATGTATGTAGATCACATTATGACATTTATACTTAAATAGTGGTGAAAGTGACATAAAAATGTCCATAATCCAACCAAACTTAATATCTTTCACTTGTGTTATGCCATTGAAAATTTCAATGAAATGTGTTGACGTGACAATATAGCTGAAATAGTACTTATTACTATTAAAGTTGGTATTAAACTGACCTGTCAATCAAACAATGTTGACTGACAAATGTATGTTTGTTTTAATGGAAATAATATGTACTTGCATGTATCACACACCATAATACTATAGGTCATGGATGGTAATCGGCACAAGCAGAACAGTCGGTTCTGCAAAGAAATTCGTGAGGATAACTTCCGGTTTTTGTGGAGGAGAGTTCACAAAGACGCTTCGCAAGGTATGTACATGTCAAAAATTGAAATTTGCTTTTTTACTGCTCGAATATTGCAAAATCAGAAAATGCTATGCTGTGGCAAATGCTTTCACGATTAGAAACATGTATAGTTTATTGTTGTATATGAACTGTAACTCTCGCAAAATCAATCTTCCCACGAAAAACATGACGAAAATTGTGGAAACCCGTTTGAAAGGATATAAATATTTTGAAATTGAAAGAGATTTGTTTAATAAACTTGGTGTCCTGGTTGATGGGGATTTTAAATTTGGTGTACTGCTACTTGTTTTTGTTCGTTTCCTTGGCGGTGATACAGGCAATCTATATCGAAATGTTTTTTTGTAAAGAGTCAATATCAGTCCCCATTTCCTCTTTCCCTTAAATCCTGGCATCTCCTGAAAGTGGACAGAGTATTAATCAGTTTTATGTTTAAAAGTGTCAATATATCAATTTTGCAGAAAACAATTACCAAATCTAGCAAATCTCCTCATGCATTCGCAATGTGCTCTTATCAGAACCGATCTCCTCAAGCAGGAAAACGAGAAAATTGACAGTTTGTAGATTTATCTAGACTTCAATTTACTTCTGACGAATCGGAATTTATCCCTGATTACATTTAGACTCCCACGATGAAAAAATATTGAAAATTTGACTTGCATCTTTGTCAAGAACAACTTAGAAATGTAAGTGTCACAATTTTCGTCATGTTTTTCGTGGGACGATTGATTTTGCGAGAGTTACAGTTCACATACAACAATAAACTATACATGTTTCTAATCGTAAAAGCATTTGCCACAGCATAGCATTCTCTGATTTTGCAATATTTGAGCAGTAAAAAAGCAAATTTCAATTTTTGACATGTACATACCTTGCGAAGCGTCTTCGTGAACTCTCCTTCACCAAAACCGGAAGTTATCCTCACGAATTTCTTTGCAGAACCGACTTCTACTTGTGCTGATTACCAGCCGTGTAGGTGTAAAACCAACAATTCATTTCTTAAAGATTTTCTACCAAATTTGTGTTTTTGAGTCTACCTGGCTATTTTGTCTGAAGTTTAACCTTTCCAAGACCATATATTTTCTGAAACGTACACGTGTTTCCTTTATAATCTGTCAGAATATCATGGGAAGTTTAAAATCTTGCAGTGAAATGCCATGCTCTGGGACATCCCCTATTCTAAAAATAGCAACGTCATTTTCGGAAATTCAGTATTTATAGGCCATGCATCAAGACCTCCATACATAATTAAAATACAACTAAATGCAGCCAAATTTGGGCTCAAAATAATCCTTATATATTGACATTCAATTTCCAATTTTAGTTTAACATTTTTTTTTATATCAAGCAAAACAAACTTTTTCTTCAAAAAGGACTATTTTTGAATATGTTCTAAGCTCTGATTGGTGAATTTGTGGTTTAACAGCTATAGATATACTGACAGTGTTCTATCTATGATCTGAAAATAGAAGGGCACAGGAGAGGGACACTTTGCCATGTGTTCAAATGAATCTGAATATTGATAATTATCTGGGGTCCGTTGTTGAACTTGTGATTAAACTAACCAGATAATTAGCCCTAATTACATAATTAATTCCTAATGACATACTTAGCTAATGCAATGATTAAATTTAGGTGCTGAACTCTTTTTAATCAATGCATTAACTAATCATATTTAATCATTGAATTAGTTAATTATGTGATTAGGAATAAAAAATGTAATTAGGGCTAATCATATGATTAGCTTAATCACAAGTTCAACAACAGACCCCTGAAGATTAGTTATGATAACTGACATGGTTTATTAGATATACTTTTTTATCCAAATTTACAGTTGCTACATCATGTAATTTTCATTAAAACTAAGGTTCTCCTCTCTCGGGCATAGGTGACCGTAGCCAATTTTGACTACCCTGTTTAGGTTTAGGCCCTCTGGTTTTCTTGCTTCCAAAGAATTCTATTATTATACCCCCGCTCCACCGGAGGAGGGGGGGGGGGGGGGGGAGGTGTATACTGTTTTACCCTCTGTCTGTCTGTCCAAGATATTTTTTGTTGCATTTTTCTCCGCAACTATTGATGGCAGAAATCTGATTTTTGATCACAAGCTTCATATAGGTATGCCATATTGTGGGAAGTGTTTTTGGACCCATCAGATTCCTACTTCCTGTTTGCCGACTTAGTTGGTTTTTATACACATTGAACATATATAAATGCGGGGGTATCATAAGTGAGCATTAGCTCACAGTTCATCTTGTTTGGCTTTGACTCATACCTGATGAAAGTTACTCCAGAAATAGGCTGTGTGCACTAAATTTGATATCTCCATTTTTATTATATGACAGTTAGCTATAGGTTATCATTAAGTTAACACTAATTACTTGTCTTATATGTACATGTACCTAATTAATTAATAATTGCATAAGGACACATTAAACCTATGAAGAGGGACACTGCTGGCATGCAGATCTAGATGGTCATCAGACTTTGAGAACAGGGTGTTGCACCCCTCCATTCCATTAAATAGCTAGATACTCAATTGACTTTAATTTAATTTCTTTAGATGTTTATTACTAATTTATATTAAATCTGTTTGATGTATCAGTTACATGTACATGCATGATTTTTTGTCCTTGGAGTAATGGTCTTCAGTCAACAGATTCTACAGTACCTTTCGGGACCGTCGTGATCGTATTGTAGTTGGATTTACAACTATCTGTGCAATCAGTGTCTATCACCACTAAAGTTGTGAGTTTGAATCCCACTGATTTCAAGGTGTACTTGATACAACATTATGTGATAAAGTTTGTCAGTGACTTGCGACAGGTCGGTTGTTTTCTCACGGTACTCTTGTTTCCTCCACCAATAAAACTGACCGCCACACGTTATAACTGTAATATTGTTGACAGTGGTGTTAATCACCATAACTATAACCCTACAGTACCTTCCTAGCCTAGTAGACTATGAGTATGACCATTCATGTCGTCATAACTATAACCCTACAGTACCTTCCTAGCCTAGTAGACTATGAGTATGACCATTCATGTCGTCATTTTGAGTGGTAGCGAATCTGTGCAGGTTTTTTTTATCGTTGTTTATAGCGTTGTTTATGTCTATTTATTTTTGAGATCCATTTAACAAATAGGATCCCATTATTCGGTTTCACACCACCACTTTTTCGTGCCAGGAGCTTGATTATCAACGTCATATCATGGTCTTTTTTGTTAAGTTCAATGATTCCATGAAGTGAGAGGTAATTGTTCTGTTTTGTTGATATTGGGAAAATTGTTGACCATCACTGTTTAAACTTTCTTTTCATAGCTAAATATTTATGTCGTAAGACTATAAAAATTTGACTGTGATTTGACATGTTTTTATTGATCTTTAAGGGAAAATAAACAGCTCTTGAGGATTAAATGACTTTGTTTGTGACAGGGAGAATATATTTATCAAGTTCTCTTTCAAATCAATTGATGCTTGAAAGTGATAAATATATGGTATAATCATGTATGAATTAATAGAATATCAAATTCTGAAAATCAATTTGAAATCTTTCAACTTACTGTTACACACACATATACTGTATAAAGATCTGACTGAACATTTTTTAATTAAAAACCATGCGTATACAGGTGTTCTCCTAACTTCACATTTTATATCTTACCTTTCCAATAAAAATAAAATCTTCTGATTTCTGACTTTGAAAAGACTAGTCAGTTGGAGTTGTTTTTTTAGATGATCACAGCAAAATTGATTATAAAGCTATTTATTGTATTGATACAACATTATGTGATAAAAGTTTGTCAGTGACTTGCAGCAGGTCAGTGGTTTTCTCTGGGTATTCGAGTTTCCTCTACCAATAAAACTGACTATCACTTTATAACTGAAATTGTATATATGATAATTTATTTTTTAATGTTGAATTTAAGCTCAGTTCATTTCAAGTTATATACAGTATGTAAGCTGTCATGGATTAATGTCGACTTTTTGCGTCCTGTTTTTTTTTTTAATTCTGGTTTACGAAGTTTTTTAATATTTACATCTGATATCCACTTTCCGCTTGAGAGTTTCTCAACAATTCAGTGAATATACATCTATATAAATTATATATATATATACATACAAAAAAAAATACATGTATGTTTAAATAGTTGTATATTACACCTATATTTGTTTGACTATACCTGCCGTGTTAGTTTTCAGTTTAAATGGTCAAATAAAGCTCAAATAGTTTTATAATAATCTTTTAAATAGATTACTAAATTGCTGCATACCACGGGGCCTACATAGAGGTTACCATTACCAATATTTTTTGTCTATGAAATTAAAATTTACCATTACATGCAATATTTACTAAAACCAGTCTATGCCGACTTTATACATGTAATAAGACATTCTATCTTGACATATTTTGAGATTCTTATATATTAAGACATTCAAATAGGTATTCCTCAGTAGCTTAGATTATTAGCCTAAAATTAATTTTTGACATTTTTAATTACATTTATAAGGTTAAATTAAATGCATCTATTTATGGTCGTATAATTAATGGCATTAAAATGTTAACAGGCTATTAGCGAGTTCAAAGGTCAAATTGATATACAAGTACCCTGTAGATAGATTTGTATTACAAGAACAGCTAATACTAATAAAGGATTGATAACCAACAATGTTTTTTTCAGTACTCTATTTCCTTGGGTCCGTTGTTGAACTTATGATTAAGCTAATCATATGATTAGCCCTAATTACATTTTTAATTCCTAATCACATAATTAGCTAATTCAATGATTAAATATGATTAGTTAATACATTGATTAAAACCAGTTTCAGCAACAGAATTTAATCATTGCATTGCATTAACTAAGTATGTGATTAGGAATTAAAAATGTAATTAGGGCTAATCAACAATGGACCCCTGCAGAGTTTTAAATGCATGTACATTTGTTATGTACCTCATATAAGACCACTCCTTCTGAAATGAATAAACAGCCCTGTAAGAAGGATAACCTCTCTTGAGGTGGACAATTTAATAGAATTTTAATTCAGTGCATCTGAAATCTGGCATGATAAGAGTGGGTGGTCTTTTCTTCAACATAGTGAATATTAATAATGTACACCCATTGCCGTGAATGAACTTTAGTTTGCTCCACCAATAAAACTGACTGCCACCACTGAAATATTGTTGAAATTGGTGTAAAACACCATAACCCTAACCCCTAATTATGTCTCCCCTTCGAACGAAGGGAGACATATTGTTTTAGTCTGATTTTTTCTTCTTCCGCCGTTTCCGCTTCTTCTCAGCGAAGCTTGTCTGAACCATAACTTTTTTGTCTTTCCAGATATTTGGTATGTGGGTGCATGACCATAAGGCGGTGTGTCGCGTACCATAATGACCTTCGTGGGGACCTTGACCTTTGACCTCAAGGTCAAATAATTGTTTTTTAGGGGAGACATAAGTTTTAGGTACAAAATGTATCTAAAACAGTTCTTCCTAGTTACCCTTGAGATAAAAAAAAACACCACAATTTACATTATTTTATGTGTATATTTTTATTTTTATACATGTATTCAATATAATTTGAGGTTAGTGGTGAATTATTCATTTGTTGATATTGGTGAAATTGTTGACCACTCACTGTATAAACTTTCTTTTCATAAGTGTCGAAAAATATAAAATTTATGTGTACATGCATGTTTGATAGAAGTAGAGAAATAAGAGCTTTTCCTTGCAGCATCACATCAATTGTCAATTAATTTGAATTTTGTTGATATTGTACATATACATGTATTATGTTTAAACCTGCAGTGTCAAAAGTTACACAACCGCATCAGTGGTGTAATGGTTAGTGTGCTCACATCAAGTGCTGTAGATCATGGGTTCGAGTCCCGATCGGGTCAAACCAAAGTGAAGCGACAAGTCTTTCTATGGACTTGTTGCAGTGAGCGAGCACTATAAAAAACCAGCTAAGCATGTTGGTCTAGTACAAAGCAGAAAATTAACTTGTTCTCGTCATGATATATCTGAAAAATTGCTGAGTTTGCATTAAACAACAATCACTCACTCACTCAAAAAGTTTCACAACTTTGTCAGATTAAATAAAAACAAATAATTAGCTGAAACAATTCAAAACTGTTTTCAATCATGTCCATGTTATACTGGTTCATGTACATGTTGGTTTTTGTTGTTGCTTTTCTGAACCCTCCACTCCACTACTTGTGATTAATGATTATTTTGGTACTTAAGGAGACTATAGATAACCTTAGCCAATTATGGCTATCTTGTTTAGGCCCTTTGGTTTAATTGCTTCCAAAGACTTTTAAATTATTTGGCTTTCCAATCTTTTGATTATGAGCGTACCTGCATTTTTCTCAGTAACTGTTGATGGCAGAAATCTGATATTTGATCACAAGTGTCATATAGGTATACCATATTGTGGGTAGCGTTTTTCGACCCGTCAGATTCCTACTTCCTGTTTGCCGACTTAGTTGGTTTTTATACACATTGAACATATATGCACATTTTTCGTCACATTTTTCTCAAAGGGGGAGGGGGTATACTGTTTTACCTCTGTCCGTCTGTCCGTCCTTCCGTCCGTCCAAGATATTTTTCGTCACATTTTTCTCAGTAACTGTTGATGGCAGAAATCTGATATTTGGTCACAAGCGTCATATAGGTATACCATATTGTGGGTAGCGTTTTTGGACCCGTCAGATTCCTACTTCCTGTTTGCCGACTTAAGTGGTTTTTATACACATTCTGACATTGAACATATACATGTATGCACATTTTTCGTCACATTTTTCTCAGCAACTATTGATGGCAGAAATCTGATATTTGGTCACAAGCTTCATATAGGTACCCCATATTGTGGGGAGGGTTTTTGGACCCATCAGATTCCTACTTCCTGTTTGCCGAATTTCTTGATTTTTATACACATTTAACATACATTTGTATATGCACATTTTTCGTCGCATTTTTCTAAGCAACTATTGATGACAGGAATCTGATATTTGGTCACAAGCTTCATATAGGTGTGCCATATTGTGGGAAGCGTTTTTGGAACCATCAGATTCCTACTTCCTGTTTGCCGACTTAGTTGGTTTTTATACACATTGAATATATACATGTATGCACGTTTTTCGTCACATTTTTCTCAGCAACTATTGATGGCAGAGATCTGATATTTGGTCACAAGCTTCATATAGGTACCCCATATCGTGGGAAGCGTTTTTGGACCCATCAGATTCCTACTTCCTGTTTGCCGACTTTGTTGATTTTTATTCACATTGAACATACATTTTGTATATGCCCATTTTTAGTTGCATTTTTCTCAGCAACTATTGATGGCAGAGATCTGATATTTGGTCACAAGCTTCATATAGGTACCCCATATCGCGGGAAGCGTTTTTTGACCTGTCAGATCCCTACTTCCTGTTTGCCAAAGAGCGGGGGTATCATAAGTGAGCATCAGCTCACTGTTCATCTTGTTTAGGTTTGTGTGGTTTTACAGACTATTGATCATCTAAACCACTAGACCATCATGGCACCAGAAAAAATTAAACAATGAAGTATTACTGGTATTTGTATATAAAGTTAAAAGTCTAACCTTATCTACTTATTTTTGTCACTACATACTTTTCTAGTTTACATATTCGACTTGCGCTCAGGGCCAGGTGTACAATATTATGTGATAAAGTTTGTCAGTGACTTGCGGCAGGTCGGTGGTTTCTGTGACTTGCGGCAGGTCAGTGGTTTTCTCCAGATCCTCCAGTTTCCTCCACCAATAAAACTGACCGCCACGATATAACTGAAATATTGTTGAAAGTGGCGTTAAACACCATAACCATAGCTATATTTTTTATTACAGGTGATGAATGTCGAACAGAAAGAGAGTTACCTCCTCTCATACTTGGACCAGATTTTAAATGTCCTCACTTTGATTTTGGGACTAGTTATTTCAATTTACATGGAGGTTTGTACATAAATTCTGTTGTTAAATAAACATTAGAGAATACCTAAAGGGCAATCAAAAATGGACAATCCAATGAAACTGGCAACATAGACAAAGATAAAGAAAAACAAAACAACGACACAACGCAATAAGTTTTGTACAAGCAAACACAAATAATGTAAATAAGACATGATATCTACTAAAAACAACTAGAGGTAAAGACGAACCGAACATCGTTTTTATGCGGTAATCCTAACAGACATCACAACACTTAACTCATAACGTAAAGACACATAATAGGACAACACAAAAAACTTTTGCCTTAAGGGCTGTTTCAAAAAAAATGGCTCTAACATGTGAAAAAAATGTCCAAATTAAACTCACTCCTAAAAACTTTCTGCTGATAATTTTCAATGTTGTATACATTGAAGTAAATGAAACAAGAAAGAAACTATGAACAGATAAGCAATAAATTTTTAAGAACCTTTTATTGAACACAAATTGGCATGAAAAACATGTAAAACACATACTTATTCTATATCAGTTAAACAATCTTTAGTCTCAATTATTTTGTATAATGGTTTCTCAAACAATGCAACTGATATAAATGACTGCTTGTGCAAAATATTGGGTTATTGGTAGTTGTAGTTTTTCTTAAAAGCTATTTTTTATGAAAAATTCTCAATATTTTTGTCCAATTTACCTGATAAAGTTTTTATTATCAAAATAATAACGAATATTTTTACTTGAGACAGCACAATTTTCAAACTTTAAAGATAAGTAGCCATTTGTAAAAAAAAATCACATTGATTCTTTGAACGATCACAAAATAATTGATTGTAGAAAAAACATTTTGTCTATTTTTGTTGCACTCCTGACATTTTATAATAAAGAAAAAAGAAGAAAATATCACATTTTAAAATGCCAACATTGAACAGTGATGTTACTGTTAACTCATACAATATTTGTTACCTGTTTCAATGAAATATTTGTACAGAAATGACAGTATTTGGAAATTTGTAACAATTTTTTGCCATACCACTTCTTTAATACCCAGTTTTAGCAGCAATATTTTTAATTACATTTGAAAATTTGTATTATACCACTCTAATATATTTATAAGATAAATCATAAAGAAATAATTAGAATATTTGTATAGGCCAGAAAAGGCAATTTATTATAAATTATCATTATTTTATCAATGGTACTATTTTATCAGGATATGTTGCACTCCTGACATTATATTGCCATCAAGAAAAAGAAGAGTTATTAACTTAAAAACAATTCACAGGGAAAAAAATCAGTTGGTGTTCTTTCAAGCATTTGTTTTACCAAGTTTTAATGATAAGTGTTTCTTAAAGTAACATTTTTCTAATTATTTGTAACTTGTTTACAGCCATACTTCTCGAAAATTCCAACTTATTTTTGAAATATACTATACAAAAACATTTAAAACATGTATTAATCTAAATTAATATTGAAAATAGAAGTTTAATGTACAATTACAAGTATTTTTTGGATACTTAGAAAATTGATTATATCAAATTTCAATGATTTTTAAATATTTATGTCAGGAGTGCAACATTTACATGGTCAACCATAAATTATCTATAAGAAAATAGATAAATACATTTATCATAAACTTTATCAAGTCAATTGATCTCCAATAGCTAATGAACCTAGAAAACATGTTCCCTTGTCAGAGAATGTCTCTAGTATTAATATTAAGTATTAAAGCATGAGACCATTTAAAATGAACAAAAATGCTTTATTACATAAAATTAAAAGCACATAAAATGCTATTGGCACTTTTAATTTTTTCAAACATTATTCTAAACTTGACAGAATCTCATTTTATTTAAATCATCCATATAAAAAGCTATAATTTAGACTGTGTAGAAGATCACTTTAAAACTAGTTGCACTCCTGACATGAATCAAATGCTTCTGTGAGAGATATTTTATGTATCTCAAACAGGTAAATGGGTTTTATCTGTTCTCTTAGTCAGTGTCTGTTGAAATAGAAAGACAAATGTGATTTTAGTTACAATAAAAAAAAAATATGTCTAAGAAAATATCAAATGTTGCACTCCTGACATTTGAGGGTGCTGCCTTTAATGTGACATTCTACTGATTTAAGTGTATCCTTTAACTATGGTTTTGAAGCAGCAATGATGTATTAAGATTTATTTATACCCCATATCTTTGAAAACTAAAAGACAACATTTCTACAATGTAATTTAGGAAAACTTGCATAAATGTTTGTTGCACTCCTGACTAGGTACATCTTTTTTACAAAGCCATATTTTTATGCAATAATAAATGTGAAGCATGATCTATTGCTATCTTATAGTATGTCAACATATCAAAGTTTGTGATGAAATAGATTTTGATAAAATATTGTTTGATTTAGCACTGTGGTAGGTTGTTGAAAATTAATGATTTTTTAAAGTGTCACAAAAAAGTGTTGCACTCCTGACAATTTCGACATGTTTTTTGGACATATTTTTTTTGTTATTCTAGATATCTTAAAGATTTTTTGCAGTAACACACATCAAATCATTACAGATCTTTTGAACTATTTAGATCCAATAAAATCATAAAAATGAGTAAATTAGACAGCTATAGCAGTAGGAGCCATTTATTTTGAAACTGCCCTTAACTGTCACCTTGAATTTGTAGTAACCTGCAACTGTAAATGACCACTCAAATTTTATCCCATCATATCAGTTTAGTAACTGCATCGGTGGTATAATGGATAGCGTGCTGGCCTTGATAGCGGTATATAGTGGGTTCGAAAGACTATAAAATTGGTATTTGTTGCTTCTCCGCTAAGCATGCAACTTTAAGAAGAAAGAGCAAAGACTGGTTTTTGGAATCAGGATAATGTGTTCGAGTGGGGCAACATGTCTACCTGCAGACTGTTGTTTCAGTGCACTAGCACTATAAAAATCCAACTAAGCGTGTTGGTCTAGTACAAAGCGGACCTCTTCATCATCTCATTGAACTTGTTCCCGCCATGCAGATTTTTACACTTCAGAAAATATAATTAACATAGAGACCTAATGGGCAACTTTTTTAATAATGGACCAAAAATTTTGAAATTAGTTGTCAAAGTTCGTATATATCATATATTAATATACATCTAGAATAAAAATTGTTGATTTGAAAACTGGATTTTTAAGAATTTTTTTCTGGAGATTTATAGAAGTCAAACAAAATATGTCAGTTTACCAATATTTACTGGTCAGATGTCATTCTAGACTTTTAAGAAATCATCGGTATTTAACTTTCAAAGTCTAATTATCAATACATGAATGTACTACAATGATATATTAATTAGTTGAATGATTTTCTAATGAACTGTAAATCGCTTCTAAAACACCAAAGCATTACAAAGCGATAACCTTTTTTTCCTAATACTGACCTTTCAGA
The DNA here is from genome assembly GCA_963383655.1 of Bathymodiolus septemdierum. Classification (NCBI taxonomy): domain Eukaryota; kingdom Metazoa; phylum Mollusca; class Bivalvia; order Mytilida; family Modiolidae; genus Bathymodiolus; species Bathymodiolus septemdierum. The sequence goes on along the minus strand of OY726517.1, from coordinate 40,360,901 downwards.
TTGGTCAAACCAAAGACTATAAAATTGGTATTTATTGCTTTTCCGCTAAATTCACAGCATTAAGAAGAAAGAGCAAAGACTGGTTAGCTCGGAACCAGGATAATGTGTCAGAGTGAAGCGAAAAGTCTACCAGAGGATTGTTGTTTCTGTGGGTTAGCACTATAAAAATCCAACTAAGGGTGTTGGTCTAGTAAACAGTGGCCATCATTATCATCTCGTCGATTGTAACTCTTGGCATGATATAACTTCAAAATAGCTCATGTGGCGCTAAGCAACAATCACTCACTCACTATTGCTGAATTACTGCTAAGGTTGGCATTAAACACCAACCTATCAATCAAAGCTTAGTATATGAGCATCTAACATTAATGAAAATCTTCCTATTAAATGGCACTCAAATTGAACACCATACTGACAGTGCAGGAATTTCTTTTTATAGGAATTTTGGTTGACATAGAAACAGATCCTGTTGTGGAAGCCCCAAAATGCTTCAGTGAAATGTACGACCAGATTAAGGCCGAATCAGAGGACACACTGAATCTCCATCTTAGTCATGACAAGATCAGAGAAAACTATAAGGTTCCAGTGTTTGATATTGGTGGGAAAAGGTAATAATAATGTAATTGTAATCAAAATCATGGGGCCATGCACTGTGGCTGTGATCATATGGTAGCTGGATATACCTATTTAAGAAGAGTTTGAAGATACCAAAGGGGTAATCAGGGGCCGTAATTCGAAGGACAGACAACACAAAAATCCCACAAAATATTGTGTAGTCATATATTCATAATACATAATGATCATACTTATATTACTGGAGATTACACTAAATTGTGTTTGAACATAATTTGTAATCGGTCATTTTTTCATTTTGAAATGATGTCAGCTTTGTTCCGGTCCGAGTTTTACACAAGGGTGAAAAGATATTGGGGCGAAAACATATCTATTTACCGCATGCGCAAACTGCTATTTACGATTCTAAGGTAAAGTTATTTTTAAAACAGGGAAAATCCCATCAACTTGGTCGTGACGCAGTTGTTCGATTTGAATGCGAGAATTCAGCAATTGACGTGATCATTAATTTTTTATGAAAAATATTCCACAAGCCTATCTACCATCGTACTTGTGGTTTTGACCTCCGCTAATTTTGGGGGGTTCAGTAATTTCTGCCGGTACTATACACGATCTCAGGCGGGTAAAAGTACCGGGTACCGGCCCACTTTGAAACCCCTGCAATATGTGATCAAACTTGTCAGTGACTTGTAGCAGGTTAGTCAGATTATCTCCCAATAAATAACTGATGGCAATCAAAGAACTGAAATATTGTTGAAAGTGCCATTAAACATCAATAACCAATAATCAAAATAAAAAATGTTCCTCCAAGACAACAGATATTATTATACCTTACATATTTGTTTACTATATAAAAATAATAAGAGAATTTGGATGTGATGACGAGGGAAGCAACTCGGTGGACAACCCAAGCATATATAATGTAGGAGACAATAGATTGTCGTCCGATCTATAACGCCTGACAAAGGGAAGTGTATTGAAAATTAGTTTTTTGAAGTCCGGTTCCGCAATTATATTTTCTATGCCGGAAATTATTTTGTTGTCTTCTGCAAAACAAAACATTCAAGTTACATGTAGAAACATATTAGAGTAGTTTTGGTATAATAAAACAGTTATTGCTTTCATATGAGGTGAACATCAAGTTGTCAATCCACGTTTTTATACTTTTTTTTTAATTTGAATTAGTTCCCTTACAATGGACAAAATGGTACCTGGTCTAGCAAGAGCAAGGGAAAGAACAACAAATTTTAGTATACATGTACTTGGCTCATAATTTGTAGATATTTGAACCTTGTAAAAAATCACAGGCAAAAGAAAATTCACAAGTTGTTACAACATTAAAATGGAAACAGATTATGGGGGGAAATTTTATGTTATTTTCATTGAACTTTGCACTGTGGGTATTTGCCTGCCTAAAGGGCAGATAACTCCTGTAAAGCATACAATTTAAGAATCAAAATCAGAAATTTGCAAATATTCATTATCACTATGGAGAGTTTAATACTACTCTTTGGTTAAAATAATCAAAACTTCAGAAATCACTGAGCTGTATGAAACCAGGCTGTACACTATGGACAGTTTAAAAGCACTTTGGTAAAATAATAAAAACTTCACAAATCACTTAGCTGTATGAACCCAAGCAGTACATAATTGGATGATTCTTTACCATTCTATTCCAGGTATTATGCTGTAATGCTTGAGTTTGAGACTTACTACTCTGCCACACCACAGAAGCCATTATGGGTAAAGGCATACTCAGAACATACAACTATGCTGAAAACGTCTAAGATTGTGAATGACCCAGAACAACAACTCAATGAGCAGCTTAGGAAATACTTTGGATATAGGAAAACAGTCAAAATAGTGCAGGTAAGATATAGAAAAACAGTCAAAATAGTGCAGGTAAGATATAGAAAAACAGTCAAAATAGTGCAGGTAAGATATAGAAAAACAGTCAAAATAGTGCAGGTAAGATATAGGAAAACAGTCAAAATAGTGCAGGTAAGATATAGGAAAACAGTCAAAATAGTGCAGGTAAGATATAGGAAAACAGTCAAAATAGTGCAGGTAAGATATAGAAAAACAGTCAAAATAGTGCAGGTAAGATATAGTAAAACAGTCAAAATAGTGCAGATAAGATATAGGAAAACAGTCAAATAGAATGTAGCACATCGGTGGTGTTATTATTATAGTGTGCTTGCCTCAAGTGTGGCAGATCCTGGGTTCTAGCCTCTGGTCATGTCAAACCAAGACTGTAAAATTGGAGTTTGCTGCTTCTCCGCTAAGCACACATAACTGAGGAGCAAGAGCAAAGACTGGTTAGCTCAGAATCAGGATGGAGTGACATGTCTACCCAGTGATGGTTGTTTAAATTAGCCAGTTTTTAAAAATCCAACTATGCATGTATTGCCGCAAAATTGCTCACTTTCCATTAAGCAACACTCATTAATAATGAACTCCATGAGATTGTCTTTATACTGTTTGATATATATATTTTAATTGACTTTTGAGATTTACATGTTAAGAATTGTTTCACTGTAGCTTGTTTTTTTTATAATAATGAAGAGGCCGTCATGATCGTATGGCAGTTGGATTTACAACTACCTGTGCAATTGTGCCTATAACCACTGACATTGTGAGTTCAAATCCCACTCGTGGGGAGGTGTACTCAATACAACATTATATGATAGAGTTTGTCAGTGACTTACGACAGGTCAATGGTTTTCTCTGGGTACTCCTGTTTCCTCCACCAATAAAGCTGATCGCCATGATAAAAGTGAAATATTGTTGAAAGTGGCGTTAAATACCACAACCCTAAACCTATAATAATGATTAATTTTTCAGACAATGACAGCTCCTAAGGCAGCTATACAGAAAGGCTTACTGGGTTTGTTTATATATCTATGTAACAAAAATGTCCACCAACCATCACGCCTCAACAAGCAAGACGAGCAAGGATTATCTTTGTTACACCATGCAGCTATCAACAACCATCCAGAAATTATTGTGGCTCTACTTAAACAAAAGATGGACATGAATGTACGACGTAACAACATATCTACAGGTTAGTAGGCCATGTAACTAGTATATAGAGTATTTTAATATATACATAATCAGGGCTCTGGAAGATATCAACATTAAAGGTTCATGGCATAATAATATTTTGGTGTCGCTTCATGAACACCACATAATAACATGGCATTTATCTATGAACTTTTAGCTCACTTGGTAAAAAAATCTACTCTAGATTGAGTGAGTATTGGAGTGAATCTCACCTACAATAAGAATTGGAGTAAATCTATTCTATTGTAACAGGGCTCACCACACTTTATAAAACTGGGCCACTTGACGACTTCTTTCTTGGTTGACTTAAGGGCAAAGTGAGGGAAAATCTGGGAGACTTCCAAAAAACTAGCAAAATTTTAATGTTTCTTTCCCCGCTACCACATGTCCCCCTACCTTTAACAAAGCAAAATGTGCTGCACAACGAGCTTAAAAAGGATGCAATCAACGAGTATGGAATAAAGTATTGAACATCAAACCCTGTATGCATCAAGTTTCAGGAACACGTGGAACTCCTTTTACATCAATATTGAAGAAAAAGTATCACTTTCAAAGACAAATAGGGTAAATCAAAATTCACATTTTGACAGGAAAAGGGCAATTTCAATGAAACCAAGGCCAAACAGTAGATGACTTTGCCTGGTTTGGTGAGCCCTGTTGTAAGAGATAGAGTAAATCATATCTAACCTATCATTAATCATTTTCATTTGATATTTATTTTCATAACTAAAAAATAATGATGTTCACTGCAGTATTAAATTCACAGCTTGGCTATGTTATATTAATTGATGACTCTTTGATGGAGCATTTCATATCGCTGCTCATTTTGTAATATATCGGTAGATATCAAGAAACAGTGTTCAACATGGGTATTCTTTAACAGGGAGAATCGTTTAATTATCATTTATGTTTTCACTTGTTAAGTAAAGAATATGTATGCCTCCCGGGGGAATAAATAATATATATGTACTACAGTCAAGGAGCCTAATTTATTTAAAGTTTGAAGCTTAATAGGAAATAATGTTGAACATATTTAGCGTAAAGAAATTATCTAACTTTGAGACAAAAATTTCCATAGTAAATGCATTTATTTTTGTTATAAATTGGAAAGTAGATTTTGACTGGACAGACTACATTACTGTATATTGTCTATTGTACATTACAGAGGTTTTACTTAAGAATTGAATGCAATTTTTGTAATTTTATTGGCTTGTAAAAGCATTGACCAAAGTACGTTTGGTACAAAGTGTGATAGCACTTCATATATGCTTGTTTGTTTGACGCCACTTTCAACAATATTTCAGTTTATTATATCGTGGCAGTCAGTTTTATTGATGGAGGAAACCGGAGAAAACCATCAACCTGTCGCAAGTCACTGACAAACTTTATCACATAATGTTGTACACCTTGCCATGATCAAGATTCGAACTCACAACATCAGTGGTGATAGGAACTGATTGCATAGGTAGTTGTAAATCCAACTATCATACGATCACGACCATGGCGGTTCACTTCATATAAAAAACGTACTTCTGTTAACACTTTTACATCCTATCAAACAACAAAAATTGCATTTATTATTATTTGGTATAATATTCCACATTTTCAATTGTTGTTATTTTGCTTAGTTAATAGTTTTCATGACGTTCTGAAAATATTTTCCAGAAATGGACATGGGTGAATGGTTGTGCACTTCAAATCACATGTCACCCTATTGACCAATCACATGAGGTTTTCTAATTTAAAATTAACATATAATTTAATTATTATGTATTGTATTGACATATTGTTTTGTTAGATGCAGATGTTAAGATGAATGGCGATCGACATTACCTGTTGGATATGTGTAAATAAATATTCTATAAATAGATTGCAGTTACCTCCCTTATTTTCCCTCTACCATTTCTGTATACAGAATCAAAACCTGATACTATTTTATTTTATATTTATTCAGAGGGTTGGTAATTCTCAGCTTATAACATTAGCCTATAGCTTTGCTGTCTATTTATAGATATGTAAATCAAATGCCATTTGAATCATGGAGAGATTTATGTTCTAACATTGATATATATATAATTAATAATAGTTTATTAAATCATGTATATTTAGTATACCTTATAGTACTTTTTCGTCTCAAGGTTAATCTCTACTTTGAATGTCATTTATGAGTATTATTTCTTTTCCTATCAAGATATCTCTTTATACTTATTACAGTGTGCGTTCCTATGTTAAACAATGTGAACTACAGTTAGAAAAGCTGTCATATATAACCAGAAAGGTTATTTGTGTTTCAGCTCTCAATTTAGTCTACTTCACAATTCGGGGTGTAGATGGTTTCAGCTATTTTTCAATCATTTTCATTTATTTTATATTCTAACCAGAATCATCCCGGAAAATCATTACATTGTTTAACATAGGAATGGAGAAAGTGAATGGAGAATTTTTTTTATCTTTCTATAATAATACAATATAATATTTTTATCTTTCTATAATAATATTATTGTACCTCAGTATATGAACATCACTACAAAATTTTCTACATTAAAATTGCTATTTTTCTCCTTTTCCAGTTGTTTGACTATTGAGCGTTCCATAGTTTTTAAGACTATGGACCGGCAATGTGAATCGTTTTCACGGACTTTTAGTTCCGCGACTGGATTGGATAAAAGTTTTATATTTATTCGGAACTCTCCGACTTCATCGTCTATTAACAAAAACTCTGAAATTCAAAATTTCAAAAATTTCAATTTTCATTAAATTTCATAAAATTTCAAAATTCTAAAATTAAAAAAAAAAAATTTTAATGTTCATAATTTCAAAAATTTTAATAAGGCTTGTAGTCACCATGTAAATTTATGTTGAAGTCTACTTTCTCAAAAGAATCATTATGAATGACTGGGGAAATAGCATAAAAATATTCAGATTTATAATGCAAAATACTGGCAAAAGATGCGTGATTTTATTGGTCTTTATCATTTTGAGGTCTAATGTTTTTCGGTATAATAAAATACTTATAGACTGTATTCGGGAATAGCAAGTTTGTTGTCCCCTCGACCCTGACTATTGACCTCGGCTTCGCCTCGGTCAATATATATATAGTCAGTGTCTTGGGGACAACAAACTTGCTATTCCCTCATACCCAGTCAATAAGTATATACAATATAATATTCTTATCTTTCTATAATAATACAATACAATATTTTTATCTTTCTATAATAATACAATATAATATTTTTATCTTTCTATAATACAATATAATATTTTTATCTTTCTATAATAATAATACACTTTTATATTTTTATCTTTCTATAATAATAATACACTTTTATATTTTTATCTTTCTATAATATTAATAATACAATATAATATTTTTTATCCTGCAATGACAGCATTTACCAACCAATATAGCCTGCCCAATATTATTTTGAATATTGGTCAGTTGTAAATAGAACATACAAATGTAAGCTCTGCCCACATCGGGGCACATCAGGGGATATTGTTTTCAAATACTTTTATCACCGTCCAGTAAACGTTTATTTACGATTTAAAATTGCAGGATAAGTACAATACATGTGTACTGTCGAAGCATATAGGTAAATATGTGTATTCGGCGGGAAAAGGCTCGGCAAAGCCTCGCCTTTTCCCTCGTTTCTAAGCCTCATACACATATTACCTATATGCTTCGACAGTGCACAAGTATTGTATATTTACTTTCTATAATAATACAATATAATAATAATAAGTTTTTTTTACTAAGGATTTATTGGTGTATGCTTGTCATTAGTTTATTTAATTAAATTACTAATCAAATCATGCAGAGTGACCATTATATTACTACAAGTAGTTATTATTATTTTTATTTTTTAATTATAATTTAAAATTGATTAATTACTGAAATAACATAAAAGTGTTGACAATAATTATTTATTGCACCTTAATCATCATTTATTATTACTAATTAATTAGATAAAAATTATGCTAATTAATATTCATTTTGTTTTCATTGTTTCATAGTTTTGAGAGGGTTAACGATAGAGTTATTGGTGTTTATTTTCACTTCTGATAATATTTTTAGCTCTATCGTGACTACCTGACTTAATGTGGGGAGGAAAATAAGAACAGCTTTTACAAACTGGATTGGGGTCGCACAAACCTCAATTAAATTTAAGTCTCAGTTAAACCTTGAGTGTAAATTGACAAAGTTTGTCAGTGACTTGCGACCGGTCGGTGGTTTTCTCTTTTTCTTTTTCACCTTCCACCAATAAAAATGACTGCCACGATATTACTGAAATATTGTTGAAAGTGGCATTAAATATCATAACCATAACCCATAATTCCATGTACATTTCAAGTACATGTAATTTGAAGTATCAATTAAGTTTTAATTATGTCTCCCCTTCGAACGAAGGGAGACATATTGTTTTAGTCTGATTTTTTCTTCTTCCGCTGCTTCCGCTTCTTCTTTCGCTGCTTCCGCTTCTTCTCAGCAAAGCTTGTCCGGACCATAACTTTTTTGTCTTTCCAGATAGGTCAATGATATTTGGTATGTGGGTGCATGACCATAAGGCGGTGTGTCACATACCATAATGACCTTCATTGGACCTTGACCTTTGACCTCAAGGTCAAATAATTGTTTTTTAGGGGAGACATAAGTTTTAGGTATCTAAAACAGTTCTTCCTAGTTGACACTTATATTTGAATAACATTTGTGCAACCCAGTCCCTAACAATGGAACCCCTGGCCATGGTTAGGAATGTTAAGGTAGTGTTTATCAGTCAAGGGCCATAAACACTTTGCCGCCATAGTATTGATTATATTTCATAAAAAAAATTATTGCCAAAAAAAAGTGAAAAAATGAGGAGAAAAAAAAAATCATATATATTTATAATTGGTGCACATCTTTGATAACACAGCGCTGCATTACACCTGACATATATTTGACATGCACGGTAGACTTCAATAAAGCTTTCTTCAAGGCTAAAAATCATCAATGATATAATAATGTAAGCCCTCAAATTTTGACCTTATTTGCGGTCAAGCATAATATTATGTAAATGAATGTATTGAACCTGATGAAGGTTATTCCAGAAACACGTCGTACACACTAAATTTGTTATCTATATTTTTTTACTACAAATGTCTTCATCTTGGTTTGGTTACATTTAGATATTCTATATAAGAATAAAATAAAAATATGACCATTCTTTTTGTTCACCTGACCTAAATGGGGAAGAGGAGGATGGGGGAGAGGGGGGGGGGGGGGGGGGGGGGGTCAGTTAAGCTAAAATCATCACTGCACCTCCATTATTGTTTGTAAGCTTATCAGATTACGATGTTCTTCTCAACAATCCAATAGACCAATAGAAACCACTCTACATTAATGTTCAACTGATGATTTGTGAATTTGGTGATGATCTGCAAACCAATTAGCTGTTTACTGAAGCATACCATGTCAATTAGCACCAATGTCCAGTTTACAGATTTGATAAAATTCTTGGGATTTAGTGTGGACATCACCTGTAGTGTCCATTACTTGCTTGAGAAGCCACACTTATCAAAATTGTGATGGTCTATAATGGACATTACCTGTAGTGTCTTTTACTTTGTATATAAACCATGCACTCTGCTGATAATGATCAAAATGTAAAACATCAAAACATGTAATTGATAATTTTTTATTGGATGAAAATTCCAGTAGATCATGAAATGGAGGAGAAAGCAACAGGTAAAAAATGCATGTCTGATTTTGTCAGCATGTTTGTCAGGTGACATGTCATATGACTTGTCATGTGATGATATAAAAACAGTCAGCATGATGCACAATCAAAAACACATGTTGCATGTATCAATACTTAGATGTTGTCAAGTAATAAATAAACAATATTCTTATATCAGTTTGTCAACATAACAATCCCTATTTTACTCTCAACTGTACAGTAAATCCTGTCTTAAGCTATGAAAATAATATTTTTTTAATTACTGTAGAATTTCATTTTTATAGATAATGTAATATTTTATTCATGAATGCACTTATGATAAAAAAATAAAGCTCTATTTCAAAATAAGTCATATTATACATATTTAATTATTAGTTGTCTCCCAAATAAAATACAGTTTTTGTTGTACAAAATGAATAATACCATCAGAACATTAATGACAAAAGCACTTATATTATGTCACCTGGCCATGTGTTCCCTTTTGTCACCACTTATTATGTCATTTGGCCATGTGTTCACATTTGTCACCACTTATGTCATCTGGGCATATGTTCCCTTGTGTCACCATTTATTATGTGACCTGGTCATGTGTTCATTTTGTCATTACTTATTATGTCATCTGGTCATGTGTTCCTTTTTGTCACCACTTATTATGTCATCTGATCATGTGTTCCCTTTTGTCACTGCTTATTATGTCATCTGGTCATAGGTTCCCTTTTGTCATTACTTATTATGTCATATGGCCTTGTGTTCCCTTTTTGTCACCACTTATGTCATCTGATCATGTGTTCCTTTTTGTCAGTCATCTGATCATATGTTCCCTTTTGTCATTACTTATTATGTCATCTGGTCATATGTTCCCTTTTGTCATTACTTATTATGTCATCTGGGCATATGTTCCCTTTTTTCACCACTTATTATGTCATCAGGTCATGTGTTCCCCTTTGTCACTACTTATTATGTCATCTGGTCACATGTTCCCTTTTTGTCACCATTTATTAAGTCATCTGGCCATGTGTTACCTTTTGTCATTACTTATTATGTCATCTTGCCATGTGTTCCCTTTTTTCACCACTTATTATGTACTCGGTCATATGTTTTCTTTTGTCACTACTTATTATGTTATCTGGTCACATGTTCCCTTTTTGTCACCATTTATTAAGTCATCTGGCCATGTGTTCCCTTTTGTCACCACTTATTATGTACTCAGGTCATGTTCCCCTTTGTCACTACTTATTATGTCATCTGGTCACATGTTCCCTTTTTGTCACCACTTATTATGTCATCTGGCCATGTGTTCCCTTTTGTCACCACTTATTATGTACTCAGGTCATGTTCCCCTTTGTCACTACTTATTATGTCATCTGGTCACATGTTCCCTTTTTGTCACCACTTATTATGTCATCTGGCCATGTGTTCCCTTTTGTCACCACTTATTATGTACTCAGGTCATGTTCCCCTTTGTCACTACTTATTATGTCATCTGGTCACATGTTCCCTTTTTGTCACCACTTATTATGTCATCTGGCCATGTGTTCCCTTTTGTCACCACTTATTATGTACTCAGGTCATGTTCCCCTTTGTCACTACTTATTATGTCATCTGGTCACATGTTCCCTTTTTGTCACCACTTATTATGTCATCAGGTCATGTGTTCCCCTTTGTCACTACTTATTATGTCATCTGGTCACATGTTCCCTTTTTGTCACCATTTATTAAGTCATCTGGCCATGTGTTCCCTTTTGTCATTACTTATTATGTCATCTGGCCATGTGTTCCCTTTTTTCACCACTTATTATGTACTCAGGTCATGTTTCCTTTTGTCACTACTTATTATGTTATCTGGTCACATGTTCCCTTTTTGTCACCATTTATTATGTCATCTGGCCATGTGTTCCCTTTTGTCACCACTTATTATGTACTCAGGTCATGTTCCCCTTTGTCACTACTTATTATGTTATCTGGTCACATGTTCCCTTTTTGTCACCATTTATTATGTCATCTGGCCATGTGTTCCCTTTTGTCACCACTTATTATGTACTCAGGTCATGTTTCCTTTTGTCACTACTTATTATGTTATCTGGTCACATGTTCCCTTTTTGTCACCATTTATTATGTCATCTGGCCATGTGTTCCCTTTTGTCACTACTTATTATGTTATCTGGTCACATGTTCCCTTTTTGTCACCACTTATTATGTCATCTGGCCATGTGTTCCCTTTTGTCACCACTTATTATGTACTCACGTTACATCTTGCAAGCACTTGTCACTTTTATTATGTCAGGTTGCTATATGCTATGCTACTTTTAAATCTTATGAGGTCATCTGGCCATATGCCACGTTATCTTATGTAGCACTTACCACTTTTATTATGTCATGTGACCATATGCTATGTTACCTTTCATCATCACTCTTCAATTGAAATTGTAATATGTATATGGTATACTGGCAAATTGTATATTTGAAAAAAATATGATCTATTGAAGCCTCTGAATCAGCTTGAAGTCAGTTGTAAATTAGCAGAACGATGCAGCAATCCTGGCAGCTTCTGGTCCTAAAAATAGCAAATCCTACACAAGTGCACTCACTATACAAAATTCTTTGTTTCATTTGCATGTCAACACATTGTCATTAAAATTGTTATTGATATAATTAACAGATATTTAAGATAACAGATTGTATTCAATTAATTATAATTATTAATTATAGCTTGTTGTGTATGTTGATGTTTCTTCCAATATTTTTTCTTCCGATAATGTTTCTTCCAAAAATGTTTCTTCCAATAATGTTTCCAATTTAATGTTTCTTCCAATAATATTTCCAAATTTATTGTTTCTTCCAATAATGTTTCCAAATTTAATGTTTCTTCCAATAATGTTTCCAAATTTAATGTTTCTTCCAATAATGTTTCCAAATTTAATGTAATATTTGTGTATTCACTTTAACCAACAGTTTAACAGAATGTAATTAAGCTTGTGATTAACCAACAGTTTAACAGAATGTAATTAAGCTTGTGATCAATATTAATTTCATTTTAATATTTCAACTTTGTCATGTAACAAATTTAACGAAGCACGAGCAATATGTACAGTTAACAAAATACATATAATACTATATACTTATCTCTCTTGTATATAAACTTTCAATTAATGTTTACTTAACACATAAATATTGATTGATTGATTGGTGTTTAGCGCCAACACATAAATAATTAACTTGAAAGTCTAAGTAATAAAAGCCGAAAACTATAGAGTTATATATAATTTATGTAATTTTTTTTCAGGGCCTACTGCTCTTCATTTTGCTGCGAGATCTGGAGCGTTGGATTCGGCGACATGTTTAGTGGGTATATATGCAGGAACAACGGTATTTGATCAGGATGGCTGGGCTCCCGTTCATCATTCTGCTTTCTTTGATCATTCACCGATTATAAAAATGTTTCACCGACATAATCCTGATCAAATTGAATTACAGGCGAAAAATAAGTAAGTTAATACCAGTAGTTCAGGCTACAAATAAGTAAGTTACCAGTAGTTCAGGCTACAAATACGTAAGTTACCAGTAGTTCAGGCTACAAATAAGTAAGTTACCAGTAGTTCAGGCTACAAATAAGTAAGTTACCAGTAGTTCAGGCTACAAATACGTAAGTTACCAGTAGTTCAGGCTACATATACATAAGTTACCAGTAGTTCAGGCTACAAATAAGTAAGTTACCAGTAGTTCAGGCTACAAATACATAAGTTACCAGTAGTTCAGGCTACAAATACGTAAGTTACCAGTAGTTCAGGCTACAAATAAGTAAGTTACCAGTAGTTCAGGCTACAAATAAATAAGTTACCAGTAGTTCAGGCTACAAATACGTAAGTTACCAGTAGTTCAGGCTACAAATAAGTAAGTTACCAGTAGTTCAGGCTACGAATACATAAGTTACCAGTAGTTCAGGCTACAAATACATAAGTTACCAGTAGTTCAGGCTACAAATACGTAAGTTACCAGTAGTTCAGGCTACAAATAAGTAAGTTACCAGTAGTTCAGGCTACGAATACATAAGTTACCAGTAGTTCAGGCTACAAATACATAAGTTACCAGTAGTTCAGGCTACAAATAAATAAGTTACCAGTAGTTCAGGCTACAAATAAGTAAGTTACCAGTAGTTCAGGCTACAAATAAGTAAGTTACCAGTAGTTCAGGCTACAAATAAGTAAGTTACCAGTAGTTCAGGCTACAAATAAGTAAGTTATCAGTAGTTCAGGCTACAAATAAGTAAGTTACCAGTAGTTCAGGCTACAAATAAGTAAGTTATCAGTAGTTCAGGCTACAAATAAGTAAGCTACCAGTAGTTCAATTTTGATGTGTAACTTGTAACATGGATAAAGTATGTGTCATATTAAAGTAATATGAAATGTCAAAAACATTATTTTCAGTTTTCTAAAAATTTCTGATATATGTAAAGATTAAATATATAAAGAACGTAAACCATTCACTTTTTGAGAGCTACGATGTGTAATTCAGGAGAAAACGTCATTTTATTCTGTCTTCGATAATTCTTGCTACCCGGACAATAATGCAAATCATATGCTATTGACCTCAGATTTGAACTCATTCGGTAGACATTGTGCACATGCTCTGTTATAGTCTTGACAGGTAACATCATTTCCATTCAATCCACGATTAAAAATAATTTTCCCTTAGCGAAACGTTAAACAAGGATCTCTTTACCTGGAAAATAAATATATATCACCATCTATGATCTAAACTGCCGTAAAAGTCTTTTAACAGCATTGTGTGTATAATTAAGGACATATATAGAATCTTATATACGTCCTTGGTATAATTCAGCAAATTTCGCAGGGCCCAGTAAGGGGACACTGCATACGCAGCTTGTAATTATGTTAAAACATTAGGTTTTTTTTATATTAAAAATGAATACTACTTTGTTTCAAATCTATTTAAAATTTATTTGGCCTAAGAGACAAGAATGTGAAAGAAAGCACACATTCTTTATCTCATAATAATATATAGGCAAATAATTTGATTCTGAGGAGGCCTGGCAAGATTAGACAGGTTAGAATATTTGACAGAAAATTCATTCGACACATAGTGCAGGACAGGTTATAACATTGTTTACTCAGTTCAGGCCAGATTTGTTTTCCATCTTTGGGTGGCCAGATTTATTTACAAAAACTGAGATTTCTTGGTTCTGTTTCGATTTCCCCAAATGGGGCCCTGTGTCATTCATTATTACCGATTTCAATGTTTTTGTCCAGTTTTTCGAATAAACTGATTAAGTCAGAATGAAATTCATTGCAGTTGATAATCTTTAAGGTAAAACATATATGAAATAATTTCTTTGCAAGGCAAGAAATGCAAGAAATTTAACTTCTTTCAAAACCAGAATGATACATGTGCCCACCTGTTTACGTTGGTGATGAAATTTCATGATCGGCAATCATCGGAACGGTGCATCCGAAAGTTAATTAGCCGCCATTGTCTTGACAAAACACGTACGAGATGGAATGATTTTCTGTTCTTAATCACAGATGATCACGATTTTCGTCCTCAAACATGCACGAATGGTTTAGTTTTTAGGGAATGTAAACCTATCAAGAATATTTTTGAAGATGTTTATTTCACCAAAAACTTGTTTCATATTACTTTAAGGTATGTCTTAAAAAAGAAAACAAAATTCTAAAATAGTGTTTTCATCAATAAACAAGGCAGACTCTTATTATTATTGATTAAAGTTCAAGATTTTTAACTCACTAGATCAAAAATAGGGTCATCTGAGTTGTCATCACTTTACGTCTGTAGTCGCCCTCACTGACTGTCATGGACCCAAATGTGTGCAATCAAAACAATATACATAATGTGTTCTGATTGGTTGTTGTCAAGTACAAGTTGTCTAAAGATTTATGACTGTAAAAGATGGTATTTTATTGGAATCATTTAATGCTAACTGGTAAATTATATATGGTACTGGTTCTATTTGAGAAGTCAGATTACATTAAGTGGATAAAGTCATGTTATATACTGTCACTGACCAAGTTATAGCTTTTCTGCTACCTGATTCATGTAGAGTGACAATAAGAAACGGTATCAGTATAAGCATGGATGTGATTTAGAATACATTGTACCATTAAAAATGATAAGAACGACACTTGCTTCTGCTCTTTTCAAGCAGTTTGGCAGTTTTTGGCTTTTTGACACTGCAGGATAAATACTTACGTACATTGTTTGTAAATGTAAAATTTATTTCCACTTGCTAAAATCTCACTTTTCTACCTGACTAAAGCTCGTACAAATAAATTTGTATATTTTCTGACAATGTACATTTATTGCATATACATTTCAAGTTATTGTTTTGATTTTGTTTTCAGGCTGAAATCTACACCTCTGTTATTAGCTTCTAGTTCTGGTGCCCTGTCTGCTGTTAAATGTTTAATTAAGTTAGGAGCAAGTATCTTTATGAAAGACATTGAGGGGAATGGCATTGTGCATCTATCTGCCATGAGATTACACACTAATGTACTGGAATATTTGATTGAGTCAGATTATGAAGAGGTACCAGTCTGGAAAATACTTGTCGGTGAGTAGGAACCAGTCAAAATGATGAGAATTCTGTATTATATTTTTAGATACTGTGAAAGTGTTATTATTTGTGGATTTTCAATTTTTCGTGCATTTCGTGGTTCACTAAAAGCACAAAATAATAACATAAAACAAAATATAAATTTCTATTTTTCTATGTTTTGACAAGTATGAAAACATGTATTTAGGAACTCGTGCAACAATGAAGTTTCCTTAAACCACGAAAATTGGCACCAACAAATATAAGTATAGAGTTAAAAACAACAGTTTAAGGAAAATTTAGCACAAAAACTGAGAGATAATATCAGGTTAAGTGTACAAATAGATCAATGTCATATTATGAAAAGACTGTTTATACAGATCAACAATTCCAACTTTGGATTTACAACTACTTATGCAATCATTTTCTATCACCACTAACGTTGTGGGTTAGAATCCTGTTCATGGCAAGGTATACTCGATATAACATTATGTGATCAAGTTGGAAAAGTGACTTGCTACAGATCTGTGGTTATCCTTGGGTACTGCAGTTTCCTCCTCAAATAAAAATGTTGACATTGGCATTAAACACGATAACCACACCCCATTCATTCAATCAACCACTATATATATAATGTTGTATTATTGTATTTTTGTAGCAATGCTAAGTGAGACAGAACAGAAGAAAGACAGTGCAGTAAAATGTCTGGACGTTCTATCAACTTCTAAACCAGATCACTGGAAATCTATTCTTGAAGCTGGTAAAAACCCTTTTCTGACATTACAGTCAAACCTGCCCATGTGGTCACCTGTATTAAAAGGTCACATTTAATTTCATATGATTTTAACCTCTTAAGAGGTCACCTGTATTAAAAGGTCACTTTTTTAGTGTCCTGTCATAGAAAATTTCATATGAATTTAACCTCTTAAGAGGTCACCTGTATTAAAAGTCACTTTTTTAGTGTCCTGTCATAGAAAATTTCATAAGAATTTAACCTCTATTAAGAGGTCACCTGTATTAAAAGGTCACTTTTTTAGTGTCCTGTCATAGAAAATTTCATATGAATTTAACCTCTATTAAGAGGTCACCTGTATTAAAAGGTCACTTTTTTAGTGTCCTGTCATAGAAAATTTCATATAATTTTAACCTCTTCAGAGGTCACCTGTATTAAAAGGTCACTTTTTTAGCACCCTGTCATAGAAAATTGCATATGAATTTAACCTCTATTAAGAGGTCACCTGTTTTAAAAGGCCACTTTTTTAGTGTCCTGTCATAGAAAATTTCATAAGAATTTAACCTCTATTAAGAGGTCACCTGTTTTAAAAGGCCACTTTTTCTTTGTCCCAAATGTGACCTGTATTACATTTGATTAGAATTAAGGAGGATGACCATTAATGTACAGTCAAGCTTGCCTTTACCGTCACCTTAAACTATTGGTCACTTGTTGTACACAGCCAGTTAAAAACCCTCCCGACTGGATTTACCTGTAATTTTATTCAAATAAGCAGTTACCTCACTGAAACTGTCAACGGTCCGTCATATCAGTTTACCAGTATTTTAGCGGTCTTTTTTTTTTCCAATTAAGCTGTCAAATTATTGAATAATTACCCATTTAACCTTAAATCATTAAAAAAATAAGTACCAGGTACTTTTTACCTGCCTAAAATGGTCCTTGGTACCTCCTAATTTTAAAGAGTGTTGTACTTCAGATATTCATGTGTAAATGGTGACGTACTGGTACACTTGAAAAATATTGAAAGCTCAGACAGCAGCATAAGTGGTGAATAGTCTTGTGCTGTCATTTTACCTTTGTCCCAAAGATGACTGTCGAATACAAGATTGACTGTATTAAAATGGAATAAAATCTGGACAATCATCATCATCATTATCATCATATATATAATACATACTTAACTCTGCCAACATATTCTATTCAAATATTGGTGATTATTTTTCAGTTGGTCATTGATCTTTATAGACAGGATGAGCACAAAAAATGAATGCATATAATAATCCACTTTTTATTCATAAATCTGTAATTGTCCCACCACCACTCCGCTATGGAGGGATATGGTAATGATCTCCATCCATCCGTGACACATTATGAACGTAACTCCTATGAAATCGTATGACAGAATTTGTTCATACATGGTAGGATTGTTAGTCAAGACACGTAGATGAGTTTGCTATGCTTCCATTTTGATTCCACAAAATTTGTAGGAGTTATGGAACTTTGACTATTTTTTACATTGTGTAACATAATAAGATCTTGTGAGCACAACTCCTCTGAAACCCTTCAGCAGAATGTGTTCATATATGGTAGGATAGTTAGTCATGACATGTAATTGAGCCTACTGTACTTGCCATTTTGATTCCACATAAGTTGTAGGAGTTATGGGACTTTTACTATTTTAGACATAGTGTAACATATTGTTCATATATGGTAGGATTGTTAGACATAATATGTAATTGAGCCTGCTATGCTCCCATTTTAATTTGACAAATTTTGTGGAATATGGGACTTTGACTATTTTAAACATAGTGTAACAGAGTAAGATCTTATATGGCTACGTGTAGCAATCTTGCATTTTCTATTTTTAGAATGATTCTGTTATTTTTTAATCAAGTTACAAATATCTAATAGAAATTTACAGTTCCTAAATAATGTAATTATTAATAAAACTAAGATTCTCCTACCCTTGGCATAGGTGACTTTTTTTTACCATTTGAAGTCTATGCAATGATTGATATATCTGTGTAGAAAATCAATCTAATTATTAATACATAAAGAATTTACAAGATTTTTAAGTCAATGCTGTCATCACAAATACAGTTAGAATTTAGATCTACATACTGTGCCGGATTTAGGACAAATGAGGCCCTGTGCTAGTTAAGTTATGAGGCCCCTTACTTGGGCCCTGAAGGAGGTATACCCAGTAGGCCTACACAGGCAGTCAGACATACATGCTCAAGAAATTTAGGAATAGTTAAAACATTACGTTGCACCACATAAGCAAAAATCCATCGTAAAAAAAAAAAATTGGCAGGAAGATGGGCCGCCTGACCAACGTGGCCCTGTGCTTAAGGACACCTAAGCACAATGGTAAATCCGGCACTGTCTACATACACAATATAATATTGTAGATATTCATATTTCAGCTCTAGATACTATTTTAAGGTGAGACAGATTACAGCATAATTTAACAGCTGTTTGTAATTGTTTAGATTGATTATTTATCAGGATCTAACTCCATGCTTGTTTTTTCTAGTTGAGTTTAGATTTGTCGATTGAAAGCATTTCATATGATTGTCTAACTGAATAAGTTTGTGTTTGTTTTTAATAATTACATTTGTGAATGTACAAATTTGATAGTTGTATTTAGGGGCATCATGGTTGTGATCGTATGGTAGTTGGATTTACAACTACCTATGCAATCAGTGCCTATTACCACTAATGTTGTGAGGTCGAATTCTGCTCAGGTGGGGTGTACTCAATACAACATAGAGGATTTTAGTTTATATAATAACCTTTGTGTCCAGTACAACAGACAAAAGAAATGTGGCATCTTTTTTTAGACCTCGAAAAACATGAAAAATTTACTTCCCATAGCATCTAACGTCCCAATCTTCGCCTTCGACGTGATATTGCTCTGAGAAATCCATTCTCGCAAAGCGAATCAACAATAGTATATATATATATATATATATATATATATATACATATATATCTTAGCTCCTGGCATATGATAAATAAGATATTAGACGACATGAAGATTAATTAATTATTTGACAACTTTTACATAAGGTTTATTTATGGGTAAGTTATAGAGTGTGCCGTTTAGCTTTTATTGTAGACAGAAGGTTGACACTACAGAAACGTAGATACATTTATTAGACTTATTTTATAGACTTTCTTTTGTTATAAGTTTTTTTTTCACATTTTATACTTAGTATGTCCATTTAAACTTGCAACAGAACTCTGTATTTAAGAAAAAGAAGTTTCAGAACTGATAAATTTGTTTGCATTGATTTTGTTTTTAAAAAAAAAAGCAGGTTCATCATTGGTTGAATTTTCAGCTCAACTGTCCATTTAGCATGGTAGGTTTTGCCATCAGTTTGTGTCTGTCATCTGTTGTTTGTTATCATTCAAATTTTGATATTCTCCTTTGAAACCACTGACCGAAATTAAACAAAATTTTGCCTGATATGGATCAATAATTTAAAGATTGCCACCACAACTGTGAACATTTTCAGGGTTGCCACCTCAGCTGTGAAAAGTGGATCAATAATTTAAAGATTGCCACCACAGCTGTAAAAAGAGGATCAATAATTTAAAGATTGCCACCACAGCTGTAAAAAGGGGATCAATAATTTAAAGATTGCCACCACAGCTGTAAAAAGTGGATCAATAATTTAAAGATTGCCACCACAGCTGTAAAAAGTGGATCAATAATTTGAAAATTGCCACCACAGCTGTGAAAAGTGGATCAATAATTTAAAGATTGCCACCACAGCTGTGAAAAGTGGATCAATAATTTAAAGATTGCCACCTCAGCTGTGAAAAGTGGATCAATAATTTAAAGATTGCCACCACAGCTGTGAAAAGTGGATCAATAATTTAAAGATTGCCACCACAGCTGTAAAAAGGGGATCAGTAATTTATAGATTGCCACCACAGCTGTGAAAAGTGGATCAATAATTTAAAGATTGCCACCACAGCTGTGAAAAGGGGATCAATAATTTGAAAATTGCCACCACAGCTGTGAAAAGTGGATCAATAATTTAAAGATTGCCACCACAGCTGTGAAAAGTGGATCAATAATTTAAAGATTGCCATCTCAGCTGTGAAAAGTGGATCAATAATTTAAAGATTGCCACCACAGCTGTGAAAAGTGGATCAATAATTTAAAGATTGCCACCACAGCTGTAAAAAGGGGATCAGTAATTTAAAGATTGCCACCACAGTTGTGAAAAGTGGATCAATAATTTAAAGATTGCCACCACAGCTGTAAAAAGGGGATCAATAATTAAAAAATTGCCACCACAGCTGTGAAAAGTGGATCAATAATTTAAAGATTGCCATCTCAGCTGTGAAAAGTGGATCAATAATTTAAAGATTGCCACCACAGCTGTGAAAAGTGGATCAATAATTTAAAGATTGCCACCACAGCTGTAAAAAGGGGATCAGTAATTTAAAGATTGCCACCACAGTTGTGAAAAGTGGATCAATAATTTAAAGATTGCCACCACAGCTGTAAAAAGGGGATCAATAATTAAAAAATTGCCACCACAGCTGTGAAAAGTGGATCAATAATTTAAAGATTGCCACCACAGCTGTGAAAAGTATGGGACCCATTGAATTTTTTTTTTAAATCTTCACTGAAATCACTGAACTATTTAAAAGGAAACTTGTTTGTATGTTCCTTGTATGGTCTTCTACAATTGAAAAAAATCAAAGATGGCCACCACCGTAGGAAATATTTCAACTTTATCCAACTGGAGAATCAAGTGTTAAAATATCTTGGTAACAACAAACCTGATTGAAACTGTATATAACTGATAATAAGATAACAAACAGATGATTTATAACTAAGTTTAGTAGTTATAGAATAACAGGAGTTATCAAAGTCGAGACAGACATCATTACTAGTATAGCAACGAGTCTGATAGGACAACTGGATGAGATGAAATACTAGTGATAAAGTATGTCAAGACCTTCAAAAATGACATTATTGTGTTTATTGGTAGCATCAGTGTGATTGATGTTACACTGACTGACTGATAATTTTCAATATCAGAATCAGTCCTTTGATACCTATAATATCCCCTAGGGGATGTTGTGGTCATGATCGTATGGTAGTTGGATTTACAACTACCTGTGCAATCAGTGCCTATCAGCGCTAATGTTGTAAGATCGAATCCCACTCATTGCGAGGTGTACTCGATACAACATTATGTGATAAGTTTGTCAGTGACTTACGACAGGTCTGTGATTTCTTCCACCAATAAAATTATCCAACGATATACATTTTTTTGTAGCTGAAATATGGTTGAATGTGGTGTTAAACACCATAACCCCCTCCACCTAACCCATTATAATATCACTCAATGCTTCAATGTGATCAAAGGAAAAAGGTAGAAATTACTCATAAACGTTCTTTAGATATTTATTTTTTTAGCTAAGTAGACTTAATGCACTTGAAATAAATGATTTTCACTGCAGAACACATTGTTTGCTTTGAATGTCTTTTATTTTTAATAGAGACATCATTTTATTGTAATAGATTCAGAACATTTTCGGTTTTATATATAGCAAACTGTTCATCTTTAGAGATTTATGTTTTCAGTTCAGATTGAGACATCAAGCTTGCCTCAAGTCTCTTTTTTTTATTAATAATTATATATAATCCCTTTAAATAAAACTTCTATGAAAGTTTTCACACCACGATATAGCTAAAGTTGGCGTTAAACACCAATCAATGTATGAAAGTTTACACATGTCTACATACAAACCCTGACAAGTGAGAGGAAGATCAATATTCTGTAGTTCTAAGTACACCTAAAAATATTGTAATAATTGTTTTAAAGAACTTTGGCCTCCAGAAAAGTTCTTCTTTGTGGATTTATTACCCTTATAACTATAAGCCAAGGGATGAATTTTTTGAATGCATTGTTCAGTGCTTTACTAACAACTAAAATGTATGCATGAAAAATGTGGCAGTTATAAACAATGAATGCTTTGTGTGTTGTTAACAAAATAAATAATTGTTTTCATCACGCTGTTCAATGAGGGAAAAAAGAAGTGGGGTGGGGCCGTGGAAGTATATTGATTTTTGCTTAACATGTCATCACTTATTTGTCTGTACCTATCGCCACTAAAGTTGTGAGTTCAAATACCGCTTAGGCGAGATGTATTCCATACAACATTATGTGATGAAGTTTGTCAGTGACTTGCGGCAGGTCTGTGGTTTCCTCCGGGTTACTCTGGTTTCCTCCACCAATAAAACTAAATATAAATAAATATTGTTGAAAGTGGCGTTAATCCCCATAACACTAACCCTTTAATGCTTAGTGATCTAAAATTTAAATGTCTTGTAGTGCCAAACGTATTTTAATATATATTTTTAAAAATCTTCATCCGAGAAACTAGGATTCTAGAGTTAGTGATTTTGTGTCAATCGTATATTTTAGTATTGGCAATAATTGTTTGAAATTTACTTAGTATCAGTTGGTCTGTTATATAGTTTGTTTTTATTTTGTGACGACTCCATAAAATCACAGCCATACATAGATTAACATAATACCATGTGGTTAATATGTTTTTAACAATTGTTTCAAATTTAAAAATGAGTGGAAATTTGAAATGACCACCATAGCACCTGGACAAAGTTTATTCATGTCAACTTTTTGGATAGCTTGTCAATTAAATTTTGTATGTAACAATTTAGAAACAAACATTAGCTCAGTAAGAAACTAATTCATGCTGACTTATAGAATGTGATTATTATCAAGAAATGTACCCAGGATAGTCGCAAAAATTATTGTTTTGAAAACCCCTGTCACACCTTGGTCAGGTGGTGATGTAAGGGAATTATAAAATCATGACTATTTGAAAAAAACAATAATAAATAAATCTGACCACCGCGATATAGCTGAAATATTGTTGAAAGTGGCGTTAAACACCATAATCCTAACCCATAACCTATACCTAATATTTAGTAATTTATTTATAGATGCAGTACCAGCACTTGTACAATTGATGTATTCTGATAACGAAGAATTACAAGCTGTAGCAGCGTCAGTTCTCTGTAACATATCGCAGGAAGACGAGGTCCGTGTAGCACTCACGACATCTAATGCGGCCGAAATACTCATCAAGCGCCTGATGTCGCCTAATGAAGATATACAGTCAAGATCGGCCATTATCCTCTCAGATATAGCCTATGTTGACGGAAACCAATCGTTAATATCAGACAAAGGCGGAATTGAACCATTGGTAGAGCTAATGGATTCGGAAGGTCATGATGTGTTAGTGAATGCTGTAAATGCCGTTCGTGTGCTGTGTGATGGTAACGAGTATAATCAGACAGCTATATCTGAGTGTGGTGGGATTCCTCCTTTAGTCGAATTCCTTACATTGATCAACTTTGGTATGTTCTGTTAATCATAATAAAATCTTACTTCATTTAATTTTAAATTTGTGGATATTAATTTTCGTAATTTGAGTTAAAAAAATGGTATTTTCGTGGATACGTAATTTGTGGATCCCCTCTTCATATGGTGACAAATATTCATTGAATTCTTAATATCTATGATTGATACTCTCCATGAAATCCACAAAAATTGGTATTCCACAAAAAATAATGAATCCACAGTAAAATGTTTATATAAATTTGGACTGTTTTATAATGAACTTGTGATATCTATCCTGGTTAAAAAATATGCAAGTTTTTTCATTCACTGTTTTTCCATACATACATCATTATCCTTTCATTTTATAAACTAAAACTACAGAAATTAACTTCAATCAAATTGTTATGGTACGGTTCTTTTTTAAAATGATATCCAACAGTCCCAACCTACTGTCTTTAGAATAGAATTTAAAGTTTCTTGTTATGACCAAAGTCGTTTTCATTTTAAGCCAGAATGCTGATATATAAGCTAGTACTAACTAGATACATGAGGATATGGTGTTCACTTTTTAGCTCACAACAGACTTAAACTTAAACTATATGTACATTAAATGAGACTATTTAGTAAGAATTAGATAAAATTAAAATTAATTTGAATCTTCTTGATAAAGGTTCAAATTTCCTGGTGACCAATTGTGTTTCAGCTTCAGACATTGCTTTATTATTTTTTCAGAGATGTTACAAGCTGTTTCAGCTTCAGCCATTGCTGCTATTGCCACTGGTAACAAAAAGAACCAGGATGACATAATTAAAGAGAGTGCAGCTAAGTTAGTATTTTAAATTAGATGACTTAATAATTTTTATGCCCCACATACGATAGTATGGGGGCAGATGGTTTTTCGGTTTGTCCATACATTCGTTCGTCCCACTTCAACTCGTTGTGAATGCAACTCCTCTGAGGTCGTTGGTCAAATAGCTTTCATATTTGATAGCATGATTGGTCATGATATCTAGTCAACCATATTATTTAGTGGGGCATTGTGTCCTTTGGACACAGTAGATTTTTATTGAAAAATTGGGGTAATTACGATATAGTTGTAAAACCACTACCATACGATCATGACCATGACGACCCCTGGATGTAAATGAACATGAGAGACTATCCAACATTGCTCTTAGACACAAATAAAAGTAAAGGAATAAATACATAGAGCATATCAAATATAGAGTGCACAACAGGTTTCTGGAATAATATTCAGAAACAGTGTTTTTATTGCCGTTTTGTATTTCACAGTCACAGTAAGGTTTTCAACAATGAGTAAAACTCGTAACCTAAATATATGTGATTGTTTATTTTAGACCCTTGGTGGATATTATAAACAGTCTAAAAAAAGAAGATGTTAAACTAAAGGCAGCAAAAGCCATAGAAGCATTGTCTGATAACAATGAAAGAAGTCAACAGGCATTTATAGACCTAGGAGCTCAGAAAGCCTTGCTTAAGATATTAAAGGTAAATACAGAATATTACTGAAAATATGTACCCTCAAATGACTGTTTTATATTAGCAAGATTTATTTTAATATTGACTATAATGATTTTGACAGTGATCATTTTTAGACAATATTTTTGATTCCGAAAAAAATTTCAGGGAGCATATAGCTGCTGCTACTGTCCTTTAAATTAAGTCCCAATGTAGGACATCTTTGTGAATGTAACCTGTATAAACCAAACACCTGTCTATTGCAAACACAAAAGCAATGCCCAATGAAATTCGGTTTAGACAGTTTTCACTTATTTAAGCAAATGCAGTTTGATTTTGGCCAGGATTCCTTCTACTGATTGGTACCATTGAATATAAGGAAAATACATGAGACCTATTTGTGTTGAATTAATTGATTAAATTATGAGGTGTATATTAAGGGACAAATTCTAGTAAGCCATTATCTTTACTTTGATTTATCCCAAGATACAAAGGTTTAATTGCATATTCGTAAAGCACACAGTATTAAGGTGTAAGAGCAAAGACTGGTTGGATCCAAATCCAGAAATGTGTCGAGGTGTACCATTGTGAACTAGCACTATCAAAATCCAACTAAGCTGTTGGTCTAGTACAAATCGGATATCATCACTATCTCAAAGAAATGTAACTTTGATCTTGCCATGATATAGCTAAAACAAAAATAGCTCATGTGGCGTTAAACAACAATAACTCACCATCAGCGGGATTGGAACTCACAGCTGTAGTGGTGATAGTTACTTATTATATTGCATAGGAGGGGGGGGGGGGGGGAGGGGGTAATGGTATTTAATGCCACTTTCAACAATATTTCAGTTATATCATGGCAGTCAGTTTTATTTTATGGAGGAAACCAGAGTACCTACAGAAATACAATTTTTTTTTCACATAATGTTGTATGAATAATGAGTACATCTCACCATGAGGGGGATTCAAACTCACAACATTAGTGGTGATAGGCACTGATTTGCATAGGTAATTTTAAATCCAACTACCATACGATCATGACCACTACAGCCCCTAATTGCATATGTACAGTGGAACCTGTCTAATCCGACACACCAAGGGACCAGTGAAATGTGTCAGATTGTACAGGATGTCGGAATACTCGGGTTTTATTTTAGTAACAGAAATACTTGGGGACAATAAATTTTTATCGGATGTTACAGGATGTCGGAAAATAAATTCAGGTGTCGGATTGCACAAGTTCCACTGTACTACCATGTGATCACAGCCTTGATAGTCCCCTGTAATATTGATAAACATGTTAACATTGTTACAGAACCAGAGTGTAGAAGTAAAGGAACAAGCAGCTTGTGCATTGTGGGCTTTGGCTGGCCAGACTAAAACTCAACAGAAAAAAATAGCTAAAGACACAGGCATTACAAACATATGTGGGATGTTATTAGATACTACAGAGAGTATTGTACAAGTGGGTAAGTAATCTCTGATTGCAGTGCCGGATTTACCTATAGGTGTGAAACCACTAATTAATTTCTTTACAGTTTTCTAATGAATTTGTGTTTTTTCGAGCCTACCTGGCCATTTTATCTTAAGTTTAACCTTTCCAAGACCATATATTTTCTGAAACGTACATGATTCCTCTACATTCTGTCAAAATATCAGGGCATTTTTGTTTAAAGTCTTGCAGTGAAATGCCATGCTACGGAAAACACCTACTCTAAAAATAGCTCAGTTATCCCCAAGAAATTCAGTATTTATAGGTCATGCATCAAATCCTCCATAGAGGTATTAAAATACAACTAAGTCCATCAAATTTAGGCTCAAAATAATCCCTATATATTTAACTTCAATTATCAATTTTAATTAGTCCACTCCATTCAGTAGTTTTCACAATACTACAAAGTGAAAGGAAATGTTTTCTTGAAAAGGGACTACTTTCGTATATGTTCTAAGCTCTGATTGGTGAATTAATGATTTGACACCTAAAGGCTTGGCAGGATGAAGCCTAGGGCCACAAAATCTAAGGGACCTCCATCCAAGGTGTAGATTTTTTTTGACATTTTCATAGACCTTTCTTACACATGCTGCCATAACCCTTCTGAAATTTTCCTTGCACTCCATTTCAGAATTATACTGTCTTAAGCCAATAACTTAACACTTTCATTGATTTCTGTATTAATTTTGTCCTACCATAAAAGCAGTGAGATATATGAAAACACAAATTGTTGTCAGACATCACATTTGTTTCGATGTTGTGGCTTGTCTCCTGCGGAATTAGAAACGCCTGTCATCATCATCATCGGCTTCACTGAATTTTGTTTAGAATACACGTCCATCTCCCTCTAGTCGAAAGGGTGGGAAATGGGAGGGGCCTCATAAGTAGAATAACCTAGGGCCTCTCTTCATCTAAATCCAACCCTGTCTGATTGCACCTATATTGAAGATATGCACCTCCTATTTTGGACAGATTTGAACAAATGTGTTGAAATTGCCAGTACCCTTTGTTATTGAACAACATCGCATTAAGAGTTCATGTCAAAGGTCAATAGGTTACAACCTTATATCGACCAATGAAAATATTTACTGTGGTATCTTTCTGTCCAATAGGTGGTCCTCTGCCAATGTTCGGTTTGTGGAGTAATAATAGAGCAAACAAGCAGTAAAATTCTATCTTAGTTTATCATGAAGGAATTTAAAAAAAAAAAAAATAGCCCTGCCTTATTCTACTTTTGTTGATCATTTTAATAGCAAATGGGAGTGGCCATTTTGTCTATTTTGCTGTTAATAATTGTGCCCCTTTTATTTGCTGGAATTTGATAGAAATTTCCACTGATTATGTCAGTCTATCGCCCTATTCTACTTTTGCTGGAATTTGATTTTTTTTTAAATTTCCACTGACTATGTCAGTCTACTTTTGAAACAGTGAAGATCTGGGAACCATGATTTTGATTGGATAGAAGATTTTGACCTCTGACATGAACTGTATTGCGATGTTGTTAGTTCTCTAACACAGAGACAAAGACAGAGGGTTAGCAAGTGAGGAGATCTCATTTTCATTAGTACCTTGCTTGCGTCATCTGTAACTACCGTTTAAATTAAAGCTTTACAGAGTGGTAGCTGCTAAATAAATGTTAAAGAATACTGAAGAGGCCATCTGAATGAACAATCCAGAGAAACTGGCAACATAGGGTATACAAGACGAAGAAAAACAAAACAAAAACACAACACAATATGTGTTGGACACCACTATGTGCAAACAAACAAAAATAATGTAAATAAGACATGCGTCCCTCTACAAACAACTGCGCCACATTCATCAATAGTATTTTGCAACATTTATTTTTATTTTGTTTTCAGAACCTTTTCATAGCCATGTTGTATATTGTACATGTATATGCATTAAATATTTTGTGAGTTCAAACCCCATTCATGGCCAGGTGTACTTGATACAACATTATGTGATAAAGTTTGTCAGGGAATTGTGACAGGTCAGTGGTTTTTCTCCGGGTACTCCGGTTTCCTCCTCCAATAAAACAGACTGCCACGATATAACTGAAATATTGTTTAAAGTGGCGTTAAACACCAAAAACCTAATCTAACCTAATCTAAATAATTTGTTTTTGACTATTGTAGGATGTAGAATGGCAATATCGCTAGGGAGAGAAGATATAGACTACCAGAATCAATTAGCTAATACCAATGCATTTGAACAACTTAACAGATTGTTACAGCCTCAGAAGTACTCCAAAAATGTTATTCTAATGGCCATCAAAGTACTAGGAATACTGTGTGTAGGTCAGTATACTGCCTCAGAAGTACTCAAAAAATGTCATTCTAATGGCCATCAAGGTACATTTTGTACTAGGAATACTGTGTGTAGGTCAGTATATGCAGTGCCATCTTAACGCAAGGGCATGATGGGCAGTTGCCCAGGGTCCTCACGAGGATAGGGACCCATGCTTATTTATGTATGTTGTATACAGCATGTTTTTAATGTTTAAAGGCTGATTTTGTTGGAATTACCAATACAATAAATTTATGTTTAATTTTATCGACCATTTACAGTTTTATTCCTGTGAGTGGTTGTGTAGATATGGTCCCCAGTCAGTCCGAGATTCCTCTGCCGTCTAACGGCTTTTATGGATTTTCTGTAGCCGTTGGACGTCAGAGTGCTATGCATACGGAAAACAGCGGATTTGCTTCTCCAACTTTGGGTCAGCACATTTCCACGTTTCGTGGCTATCGGATTTTATTTTCTATCAGAAACCCTTATATAAATCGCTTCACCAATCATTTTTCTATTCATTCATAACCATCTTACCCTCAGAAAGTGGTGCTACACTCCATTACAATGCGATTTTGCCTTAGATCCTATGATTCCGCCATTTGTCTTCCATTTTTCAAACATTTGTCACGTGACTACGAGAAAACCACGATTACCGCAATGTATCATGGGAGATGATTTGCATATAAACAAACAAACAAATATTTGTATTGCCAATCATACACGCCTGTTAAGGCAGAACAATTAACATAAAATTTAATACAGTTGATTACATTGATTGGTAATGATTTTAACAGCAATAGTGAATTACAGATAACCATAAGAAGAAAAAAATGATGTAGTACCTTGTCCAAAAAGGAGGGACGTAACACATGCTCTTTCCGAAGCCCGTTGGTAACACTCTGCCATTGAATCTTTTCTTTCCAACACATTCTGTATTATTTCCCTCTGCTCTGCTTTGATCTATAGATGGACTGTTTGTTCTGCAGAATACGCTTAAATGTATCGTCTTCCATGTGATTTGAATGTTGTTTACGTATGCAAATAATGCTCAAATAATTTGGTTCGCTGAATTAAGTAGCTCCCATCATGCAATGCGTTACTGTTATCATTCAGTTAGTATCGCGAGATCACATTTGTAGATTCGAAAATGGAAGTCAAATGGCGGAATAATAGGATCTAAGGCAAAATCGTGATGTAATGGAGTGTGACACCACTTTCTGAGGGTAAGATGGTTATGAATGAATAGAAAAATGATTGGTGAAGCGATTTATATAAGGGTGTCTGATAGAAAATAAAATCCGATAGCCACGAAACGTGGAAATGTGCCGACCCAGAGCTGGAGAGGCAAATCCGCTGTTTTCCGTATATATGGCACTCTGACGTCCAACGGCTACAGAAAATCCATAAAAGCCGTTAGATAGAAGAGGAATCTCCAGTCTCCAGTGTGCTACTTTGCCCGGGGGCCTATAATGCTGTTAAGATGGCCACCAAATAGCTATGCAGTATAATGCACATGAACAGCATTTATTGTGTAATGGTTAGCTTGTTACCCTTGAAAGTGGTAGATCATAGGTTCAAGGCATGATCAGGTCAAACTAAAGACTAAAAAATTGGTATTTGCTGCTTCATCGTTGAGCACACTGAGTCACAGCAGGTACTAAGTAAGGAGTAAGAGCAAAGAGTTGGTGAGAACGGAATCAGGATATTGTATCCGAGTAGAGTGCCATGTCTACCCATAGTCTGTTGTTTCAGCTAATCGAGTTGTTCTAGTGCAAAGCTAACAACACATCATCTCATTAAAATGTAACTTGCTCTTGCCATGATAGTGCTGAATAATTGCTAATTTGGAGTAAACACTCACTCACTCACTTATGTCTTGCACATGATTCACTTGGCTTAAAATCTGATCTTATTGGAGAGCAATTTAGAAATTATTCCTCTCTGAAGACTTATTTGAGATGACAGAGCCTGATATACCTGCAGTAATCTAGGTTATGTTTCTTATAACAACAGAGATGATTTTTTTCAGTTATTTAACTGATTTCGTCTATTTTCCTCTGAAACAAAAATTCTGAAAGTTGCAGGATACAGTCAGAACAGGTCAAGAATGACCTTTTTGAAAGGAAGTGTAGATGGGTTCAGTTGTTTTCAATGATTATCAGTTATTTTATATTCTAGCCAGAATCATCCCTGTCATAAGATCTTGAGATTTTTTGAATCTCTACCATTTCAAATTCCCCATTCATCCCCCCCCCCCCCCCCCCCCCCCCCCAAAAAAAACCAACAACAAAAAAACATGATAAGAGTAAATTAAGGAGTGTGAATGTATACCACACTGGTCTTTTAATTATTTTATATTGATGTTTTAGGAGTGGCTACAACTAACAATAAGATGACACAAAAGAGAATAGCAGAAGAAAGAACCATTCCTACTCTTGTCACTTTACTCAATGACCCATTAAATGACCCCACAGGAGAAGTTCAAGTGGAGGTCGCAATGTCATTGGGATGTATTGTGCTCAGTAATACACAGAATCATGAATTACTCCGAGACATCAAAGATTTTAGTTTTGATGTTTTATTAGAACTTCTAAAGTACCAAGATCAGGTAACTCATTAATATATAGCATATTGTATTTGTGTGGCTTCTATTTTTGACCAACTCACTCTTTTGTATATACACTTTAAAATAATCCCACAGTCTATTGCTCCATTAACAATATTTATGATGATGTTATGAAAAAAAAATTGTGCAACAGAAGGACAAACAACAATCTACAAAACACTACACAGAAAACTAAAGATCAAGCAACACGAACCGCACTTAAAACCGGGGGTGAACTCAGGTGCTCCGGAAGGGTAAGTAGTTCCTGTTACACATGTGGCACCTGCCATGTTAATCTTGTTGCAAACCCGGTGATAAGTCATGAATGAGGAAAGGACTTACTATAAATAAATATTTGTAAACCTTAGGTTACTAAGAATAGATTATAAAATTGAGGTTAGGATAGCTAGTTTTTGATTGGATTTTTTTCTGGAATACATGTGTATTACAAATCAAAATCAAGCTTTCATTCACACTTCTGTTGAAACACTTTCAAATTTTACCAACCACAACAATGTAAACCACGCTCCTGTTTCACCATAAATTCATTATGTTTGTTTATAGGGGCCGTTGTGGTCATGATCACATGGTAGTTGGATTTACAACTACCTATGCAATCAGTGCCTATCACCGCTAACGTTGTAAGTTCGAATCCGCTCAGGCGAGGCGTACTCGATACAACATTATGTGATAAAGTTTGTCAGTAACTTGTGGTAGATCGATGATTTTCCCCAAGTACTCTGGTTTCCTTCACCAATAAAACTGATTGCCACGATATAACTGAAATATTGTAGAAAGTGGCGTTAAACACCATAACCCTATATTTGTTTATAGGAGATCAGATTGAGAGGTATTTCACCTTAAATACATTATATTTGTTTACAGGAGATCAGATTAAGAGCTGGAATGGCTTTAGCAATATTTGCTTTTAATAACACACAACAACAGTTTGCTATAAGAGAAGCTGGTGGTATAAGTTACTCAGTGTTTAAAGATTTCTTGGATTCAGAGAATGAGAATTATGTTTGTGAAGCTGCATTTCAGGTAAGTACCATCATTAGGGTTGCATCATGTGCATTCATGCATAATGTACATCCCCTCTTGGCCTTGAAAATCTGCAGAAAAATGTGATTTCCCAGGCTGAAAAAAGAGTGAAACATATTGTTCTTGTTTATAATGTGCACCCTTCCTGCAAAACAAAGAATCTATGTAATATCTAGCTCATTATGCATAGGTCAATATGGTAATTCAATACATACAGGGGAAAAAATCTGATTTAAAAAAATGCTTTGTTGGTGTGCATGTCTTAAGTGTTTTGGAGAAAAGAATTGCAATTGTCAATATGATCCCGGCCATTTTAAAATTATACCTATTTAATATTGATAAAGACGATTAATCTGCATGCCTTAAATGACGGAGAAAAGAATGGCAATCGTCAATGTGATCCCGGCCATTTTAAAGTCATACCTATTTAATATTAATAAAGACGGTTAAATGTGCATGTCTTAAATGATGGAGAAAAGAATGGCAATTGTCAATGTGATCTCGGTCATTTTAAAGTCGTGCTTATTTAAAATTAATAAAAACTTCACCTACAGTTAATGATTCTGCCACATCACATTACAAAGCAAAATAACACTGTAAAAAATTCTCAAATATTCTAATGAATCTTCTGGTTAAACTCTTCAAGCTGACAGTACCAGATAATTACACAGCACATCCAGATGAACTTCACGGAAGATTGTCACTGCAACAACCATTTATAGATGCCAAGAAACTCGACTTTCTCAACATTTTCATTGTGATCATCACTATAATCTGTCTTTTGAAGTTATTTCATTCCATGGATTAGTCACCATGGCTACGACATTAAAGTTGAAGGTCAGAAACTTAGGAAGGTATCTAATTGTTTCTCGTAGGAATAGCTGCTAACCAGGGCTGGGTTGCACAAACGTCAATTAAATTTAAGTCTCAAGTAATTTAAAGTGTCGATTAAGTTTTAATTGACACTTAAATTTAATTAAAGTTTGTGCAACTCAGTCTTGATTTGTTTTTGTCTTTATTTGTTTGTGTAGCTTGATAATTTTGACAATTTTTTTTCTTCAGATCGTTGTATTGGCTCGGGTGATTGTTGATGATGATCAGGTTACGTTGACGGCTAGAGGTGTAACGATTCTTGTAAACAAAATTAAGTCACATGATGACAATGTTGTTGTTCGGGCTGCTAGTCTTTTGGCAAGTTTAGCTCATACAAGAGCAGGCATACCTGATGCCATGGTAACGGTTGGAGCAATTGATATTCTTGTTGATCGACTGTCGTCTGTTAATGACCAAGTCCGATGTTCTACAGCCATTGCTTTAGGATATTTAACTTTTAATAAAACTGCTGCTAGAATCTTGTTAAGTGCTTGTAGGAATACTCCAGGATTATATAAAAAAATGATGGAAAATATAGGAAAGAATTCAAAAATAAGCAGCGATTTCTTACAAGATTTCAGACGAGCAAAGATTGTTGGATTACCCTCACAATGGTATGTATAACAGTAATTAAATATCAAAATAAAAATTGAAGATGTTACGTTGCAAAATATTTCATTTTTAGATTATATTTTGAATTAACTATTTTATCAATTGTCATGTGGGGGCCGTCGTGGTCGTGGACAATGTAAGTCATACATCCGGGTATTTTTTTATATGGCTGGATCCAGCATCAAAAGGAAATATTGTCTGAATGATTAGAAAAATGACAACAGCTTTTTGAATATTATCGATGTAAATAGTACCATACAAGTCTGTAGGGTACTTTGGTCTGGCTTTTATCATACAGGTTCGTTGTTAAAATAGTATAAAAATGAGTTTTATTTTGTCAGATGGTTGAAAAATTTCCACCATTATAAAGTTTTCGATAAAAAAAAATACCCGGATGTATGACATACGTTGTCCACCCTGCATTGGCCAGTGAGTTTTTTGTATCACTTGGTGTCTGTCATCTGTCATCCATCATGGTTAACTTTCATGTTTTAATCTTCTGCAAATTGGCTAAACCAAACTTGGCAGGAATGATCCTAGACAGGAGGAGATTCAGAACTGCACAAATGAAATGAACCTAATAAAGCATTCTTGTAACTGATTCATGTAGAGCGACAGAAAGAAATAATAACAGTATAAGCATTGACGTTAAATATAAAATGAATTTGCACTCGCTGCGAAACAGGCTAGAAAAACTCACCAAAGGCTCACTTTTCTACCTGTTTCTAAAGCTCGTGCAAATAAATTATATATTTTCTGACAATGTAGGTATATTGTATATTTATATGTATTTTTTGATTTTTTTTTCCATTTGATATCACCGAGTCAATGAACTGACTTGTATACCGAAAATTATTTGTCAGTGTGATGTCAAAACACATTATAGCGTTACTGATAAAGACAATAACGTGAGTTTTGAAGGCATTGAAATACATTATCATTAGTATCTCTGCTTGTCGTATTAGTGGACTCTGCGATACAAACTACCGTTATTCTATTCTAATGTATGAAGGTCTTCACAATGTTACTTTATAATCACTGACTGATTTGTATTTTTCAGTCTTGAGATTAATGGAGGACCACCTGTCAAACCACCTAGTAGGAGGGAAGGTAAGATTTATTTATATTTATTGTTTAGTAGGTAATTTTCTTATGTTTATACTGTTTAACCTCATTAAAGTTAAATCATGTTATTTCAAAGTTAGACAGGTCAACAAAGTTAACAGCTGTGTAGGGAATAGCAATTTTACTTAGAATTAGTTATAAATAGAAAGGTTAAACAGTGATGATAAGCAATTCCACCAATATCAACTAATCAAGCAATCATTTCTCACCTCAACTCGGTGAACATAAAAAAAAAACATGACATATGACGTTGGAAATCCAGGTTCTAGCTTTGGACAGGCACAACAATTGTGGTGGGGTTAAACCGGTTAATAGGATCCCCCCCCCCCCCCCCCCCTTCTATGCATTCAAATATAGTTCAACTGTTAAGTTAATAATCTTATAACTTGTATGAAGGTGGTCAGTATTTGATGATCAATTTATCCATTAATAAATGAGATGATTATTACTCTTTTATATCAAGACAAAGTTTCTTTCATAACTCTTAATCAAAAGAAATATGATATCAATCAAGCATAATTGGTTGGTTTATGGTGTTTGACGTCGCTTTCAACAATATTTCAGTTCTAACGTTGCAGTCAGTTTTATTGGTGGAGGAAACCAGAGTACCAGGAGAAAACCACCAATCTGCCGTATGTCACTGACAAAATTTATCACATAATGTTGTATAGAGTACACCTTGCCATGAATGGGGTTCAAACTCACAACTTTAGTGGTGATAGTCATTGATTGCATAGGTAGTTGTAGATCCAACTACCATACAATCACAACCATAATGACCCCTAGTGTTACATGTATACAATGGATACCAGGATAATTTAATTGGTACAATCATGTATTGAGAACGCTTCGAAAGTTTTTAATTACCAGTGTTTTTATAAAGTCTAGAATGGAAAGTGACCATTAATTACTGGTGGGAGACATTCTTGAGTGACAGCTGACTGTTAGTAAGGTGACCGCTGACTGTGTTAGTAAGGTGACCGCTGACTGTTAGTAAGGTAACCGCTGACTGTGTTAGTAAGATGACTGCTGACTATGTTAGTAAGGTGACCGCTGACTATACATGTGTTAGTAAGATGACTGCTGACCGTGTTAGTAAGGTGACCGCTGACTGTACATGTGTTAGTAAGGTGACAGCTGACTTAGTAAGGTGACCGCTGACTGTACATGTGATAGTAAGGTGACAGCTGACTGTACATGTGTTAGTAAGGTGACAGCTGACTGTACATGTGTTAGTAAGGTGATAGCTGACTGTTAGTAAGGTGACCACTGACTGTACATGTGTTAGTAAGGTGACCGCTGACTGTACATGTGTTAGTAAGGTGACAGCTGACTGTACATGTGTTAATAAGGTGACAGCTGACTGTGTTAGTAAGGTGACCGCTGACTGTACATGTGTTAGTAAGGTGACAGCTGACTGTTAGTAAGGTGACTGCTGACTGTACATGTGTTAGTAAGGTGACAGCTGACTACATGTGTTAGTAAGGTGACAGCTGACTGTACATGTGTTAGTAAGGTGACAGCTGACTGTGTTAGTAAGGTGACAGCTGACTGTGTTAGTAAGGTGACCGCTGACTGTACATGTGTTAGTAAGATGACTGCGGACCATGTTAGTAAGGTGACCACTGACTGTACATGTGTTAGTAAGATGACTGCTGACGTGTTAGTAAGGTGACCACTGACTGTACATGTGTTAGTAAGGTGACCACTGACTGTACATGTGATAGTAAGGTGACAGTTGACTGTACATGTGTTAGTAAGGTGACCGCTGACTGTACATGTGTTAGTAAGGTGACAGCTGACTGTACATGTGTTAGTAAGGGTTACTGCTTATTTGAGTTAATTAAGAGAGGCTTTAATCTGGCCATTTACACAGGTGATATTTAATTCAAGTTGTCTGTTAGGGCAAGTTTGACTATATTTTTAAATGATTTTTTTGTATATTTCAGGTCGTCCAACTACTGCACACTCACTGCAAAGTATGTCTAGTCGTGCTCTGTCAGGTCATAAGAAATCGCCTGTTCCCAGTG
The DNA here is from genome assembly GCA_963383655.1 of Bathymodiolus septemdierum. Classification (NCBI taxonomy): domain Eukaryota; kingdom Metazoa; phylum Mollusca; class Bivalvia; order Mytilida; family Modiolidae; genus Bathymodiolus; species Bathymodiolus septemdierum. The sequence goes on along the minus strand of OY726517.1, from coordinate 40,323,292 downwards.
TAATTATCAGTAAATCAACGGACACCAGTCGTCCTTCTACAGGAGTTATCTCAAGGGGAAGTAAGCCTCATTCTAGACCTATGTCAGCTGCTTCAACAAAAATTCGTAAAGGAAGTCCATCTCCAGAAACCAGCTTCAAGACACACTTGTCTGCATGGAAGAATGAAAAATAAAATGTTCAGTGCTAGCTTAAGGGTTATAGACAGTGCTAATATATAATCAGGCATTGTAATATTAGTTTTAAAACAAAAGTTGGGCTTTGTACATTTTCCTGACATTATAATGACTACAGTGCCTATAACAGTAAATGTATGATACCTGCAGTTTTTTTTTATTATTCATTTGTTTTTAAATGAAGGTAAACTACAAATATTATGTTTTATGCATGTATGTCATTGTGTATGTAAAGATGTTTTGTTCACTTTTACATATTGGTTCATTTTATACTGTAAAATTTACCGTCCCCATTTTTAATTCTTTTGTTGAAATTTTCACACAAATTAAAAATATAGATACAAGTTCTTTGTGAAAAAGCATTTTGAAACAAGGGTCTATTGATGTGCTTACTTTCCCCTCGCCAACGAAGTTGCGAAGGGATATAGTAATGCTACCATCCGTCCTTCTGTAACATCCTTGTGAACACTCTAGAATCAACATCCTTCAATGGATTTTGACCAAACTTGGTGCATACTTAGTCCTTAAGAGAATCTGGAACCCTATTGATTTTCAAGGTCATAGATCAAAGGTCAAGATCATTGGGTCAAATTTTTAGGCGAGGGGATATGCCACGCTTTGCTTTGCCCTTATTATACATTTAGACTACAGTCAAGCCTGCTTTAGTGACCACCTGTATTAAGCAACAACTTTGTATTATGTGACCTTAATTTTTATTTCCCTTCACAGTGCATTTCATTTAAATTAAACCTGTATTAAGTGACCACCTGTCTTATGTGACCATATTTCACTGTTCCCTTGAAAAGTCACATAAGACAGGTTTGACTGTATTTACAAGTAGGAATATACACAAGACCAATGATTTATACTGGCTGGAGACCTATCTGATTGCTACTCAACATCGCCATTTCCATTTTCATTTTGTGCCGGAGAATTTATCGTGAATTTTAATGCATAGCATTCCATAAGATATTATAAGATAAAAAAACACTGTAGAAACAAAAAATAGTTTTGAATGATATTCACAAGTGCCAAGATTGGGTACTGAAATTAAGCCTATCGGTATATATAAAGTGGAAATACAGGAAATCAGGACCTTTTCTTGTATTTTTTTCTTCACTCTCGTGGTGTAACTAAACTTAATGAAAGGAAATCAGAATCTTGTCTTATTTTTTCACTCTCATGGTGTAGCCAAACTTAAATAGATTCTTTAGTATCCAATGACATTGTGTTTTTTATCTAAAAATTTTGCTCTTTTAATATAAAAAATTGTGGCACTTTTGATTGTATAAATATACCATATGCATGTATAGTGCAATATACTATATATATATATTATGTATATAATGAATCTATATTACACAGCTCCTCTTATTATTACTTATTAATGGAATTAGATAAAACTTGGTTACTATGAAATGGTAATTAGCACATATTTTTATTATTTTCCTGTCTGTAGACACAATATTTTTTTCACAATAACTTCAGTTCCAGAATTTATTGGTCCAAATCAAATTCTTGAATTTATTTTTATATAGTTCTAAATAAACACTGAAAAATTGACTGATCCAAACAAAGTTTTACTGGTCTTGGGTCATAGTTCATGGTGAGGACTGCAGCTCTGTTTGACTGATCCTACTGTAATTTAAAATCAATAATCCTTGGAACAATATCTAAATTTGGATTCATTTTGGGAATTCTAGCCCTATATGTTTCCAAAACAGGAGGCCCAAAGGTGCTGAAAATGAACCTTTTTTGTTGTTGGGTTTTTTTTTGGTGTATTTCAGCAGATTTTTGTATGACTTTTACCATTTTCAAGATATACAGGGGTCAAAATGAGACACACCTAAATTTTGGAATTATTATTTTAAATTCGATTTTGATTTCAAAATAGTAGTACAGATATATAATGAAGATTAAGATTCAGTCTGCACCAAACTAGTTACATCTATTGTACTTGAGTGTTTTCATGAAGTTGTATTAAATGATAAGTTCATTTTGTCTAATTGAAGTTCCTGTCCACTGCCAAGGTGCTCTTTTGTGTTTGTAAACAAAATTAAATATATACATAGGTTTTGGCCACTTTCTATGTAATCATATTTTTTTTATTTTATAAGTGTTATTCATTTATGTTTTTGTCAGGTTTATAGATTTTAAGCACATTTTTGTATTCAAGCTTTAATTCTGCTTTTGTATAAAAAAATAAAATTATCATAATTTCATCTCGATCACATGACAATATTGCCATTAAAGGTGTAGTTATTTTTAAAGATGATAACATGTATTGTTTGACAAATCTTGTTTTTTAACAGTTCTTATGATAATATTATAATATTAAGATGTTTTATTTTATAATTATTGCTATGATCTCATGACCTTTGCCGTCCAATGAAATTTGTGATACTGAAACTATTAAACTGTTATAATTTAATACTAAATGGATTTTTTTGCTATGAGCAATCAGATCATATCATGTCGTAGGGTTACTCACATGTGACCTGTTATGGGATTTCTTCAGATTCCCCACACCGGAAGAAATTGGTAAAGGGAAGCAAGTGAAATATGTGATATTAATTGATAAGACCCTTTCTTCATTAGGGGCCGTCATGATCGTGATCGTATGGTAGTTGAAATTACAACTACCTGTGGAATCACTGCCTATTACACTTAAAGTTGCAAGTTTGAATCCTGTTCATGGCGAGGTGTACTCGATACCACTTTATTTGATAGTTTGTCAGTCACTTGCGGCAGGTTTGTGGTTTTCTCTGGCTCCCTCCACGATATAACTGAAATAGTGTTGAAAGTGGTTTTAAACACCATAACCACACATGACCTGTAATGGGGTTTCTTCAGATTCCCATGCCGTAAGAAATCGGTTGCAAGTGAGATATGTAATATTAATCAGATTGATAAGAACTCCACTAATAAAACTAACTGCAACAATATAACTGAAATATTTTTGAAAGTGGCGTTACTGATCCAAACAAAGTTTTACTGGTCTTGGGCCGTAGCTCATGATGAGGACTGCAGTTCTGTTTGACTGATCCTACTACATATATAGTGAATTAAATTAATAATAATTTTGTATAAAATGTTAAATTTCCAGTTCATCAGAGAAATTTCTTTTTACATGCCACGATATAGCTGAAATATTGCTAAAGTTGGCATTAAATGCCACTCAATCAATCAATCAATCTATAACTTTTTTAATTCACCTTTATCGCCTGCTTTATGAACATGGACTATGTATGTTAAATAGATCACACTGTTGTCATCAAATGAAAATGTTTTGTTTTTGTTGTGAAATCATCACTTTTTTGTTGTATGTACCTTCTGTGATATTTTTTTTTATAAATCACTTTAGTTTATAAGTAAATTGTTACTTTTTATCAATAAAATTTTGAAACATTTATTTGTGTTCCGTAACAACAGGAAAAGTGGCCACTGTTTTAGAAAATTAAGGGTTATGGGTTATAGTGTTTTAATGACTAAAGACTAAAATTGGTATTTGCTGCTTCTCCGCTAAGCACGCAGCAAAGACTGGTTTTACTTGGAATCAGGATAATGTTTCTGAGTGGACTGTTGTTTCAGTAAGCTAGCACTATAATGATCAAACTAAGCGTGTTAAGTCTAGTACAAAGTGGGCATCATCCTCATCACATCAAAATGTAACTTGTTCTCGCCATGATATGACTGAAAAATCACTCATTTGGCTTTTAAACAACAACAATCAATAACTCATATTTATTAATTATGCCAATAGCTCACTATAATTGTCTACAACCCAAAGACAATAGTAATATAGATGATAACAAATAAAGCAGTTTGATTGGCTATGTAAGCTAGCAGAAACAAATCACTTTTGTAAAACTTTATTATACACATCAGTGTTCTAGGATTCCCATTTCCTGTGACAGGAGAATGTTCGCTAGAATAAAGTGGATTTCCAAACCTTAGTTATGTGTGGGCAAGTAAATTTCAACTACTGTACTCAGTTCATTTCAAAATTTTCTAATTTGCATAATTGTACAAATGAAGAATCAAACTTTTATTTATAATTGTATTTTCATACAACATAGTCGTCAGCAGTACAGGGGATATCATAGTGTTGGGGAAGGAAATATTTGTTCTGTTCTGGTTTTTTCCTCCAGTAATTTATGGAGCACTCCCACTTTAAGGATATTTTACCCATCATTAGTTGCCCACAATCACTTTATTACTTGATCAAATGTCTTTCATCTAAATAACATTAAAAAGTTGACAAAATGCATTAATCAGGAAAAGTAAATTTGGTCTGTGGGCAAGTGAATTTTTTGGTATGCACTTTCCCATGGAAAGTTTCTGTTGCAGAAAAATCCTAGAACACTGCACATTTTAATAGATATAAATGTATTATATTACATGTAAATTATATCATCAAAGATGTATATTAAGACTAGTTCTTGATTATTTGTCCTTAAAGTTCTGATTTTGTCTTTATAGAATCTGAAAAATAATATATAACCATATAGTAAACTCATAAATTGGTATAATTTAAAAGATTCTTCCCCAAATAGGAGGATAGGTGTAAAATATAAACAAAAAATACTGATTAATTACAATAAACCATATTTAATTACAATAAATAATGGGGGCCATTGTGGTCATGATCATATGGTAGTGGAATTCACAACTACCTGTGCAATCAGTACCTATCACCACTAAAGTTGTGGTGGGGTGTACTCGATATATCATTATAGGATAAAGTTTGACAGTGACTTGCGACAGGTCAGCGGTTTTCTCTTGAGTACTCCGGTTTCCTCCACCAATAAAACTGCCCGCCATGATATAAATGAAATATTGTTGAAAGTGGCATTAAACACCATATACCAAACCAGCCAATAAGCCTCCTCTGATTACAGCTTTGTAAGAGGTCAACGTTCAGGTTTTGCCATTATTTTTTTTCGCTCCCGAAGATTTAAAAATTATTTGGCTTTCCAATGTTTTTGACTTTGAGGGTACCTGATGAAGGATATTCCAAAAATGTGTCGTGCAGACTAAATTAGATAACTACCTTTTTATTGGAAGTTTTAGAAGGTAAGTTTAGTAGAATTTACCAAAACGGATATGAATATTCAAACCTGCAGTGACCAACCCATCTGGAGGTTATTAAACCATCAATACCACAAAAGGAAACACAACCATATAAATAATGTATGATACATATAACTTTTTTTTTTCAAATAATAAAATTGCATGTAAATTTGCAAGTTTGAAATCTAGATTCATTTTTTTGTGGAAATTACAAAACATTTTAAACATTCTTATTCTAAAGCTTAAATTTACAAAAATACATTTATTTCTGTTCTTCATTCTACATTTGCTGTGAAACTTTTTATTTGACCCTGTATCACTCTCCTTTTAACCAGCTAGACATAAGTGAAAAAGACAGTTCACAGAACTTTGTTTAAACCATGATGGTTAATGATCAGAGTTGCAATATCAGCCATATCTGGATAGGTAATGAGGTCAACAGACATATTTTTAAAGTGACTACACAAGGACTTTTTGTACCAAATTGAGTTTTGATTTTGCCCAGTGAATATGAAGAGAATTGTCATGTTTGAATTTTTTCATAAAAAATCATGCAAATTTGCATAATCCGTCATGGCAGCCATTTTGATTAGTGGACAGGTTCAATGAACATGATTTTGGAAGGAAGCCACCCACACCCAAGGAATATTTGGACAAAATTATGTGTCGTTACATCCATTGGTTCTGTAGAAGATTTTTAATTTTCAACCAATCAAAAGCCTTGATGGACATCTTGGATGTCGGGCAAGATCACAGGACATGATTTTGGAACGGTACCATCCAAGACGTGTCATATTTGGTTCAATTTGACCCAGTGATTCCTAATAAGAAGACCAAAATGAGAAAAGTTTAACACACATCAGATATCAATTGATGGGGAAAAGCTAATGTCTGCCTTTGGCACTCTTGAGCTAAAATTACATTATAAACAGTTTTTTAATCAATGTTTTTCCTGTGCATAAGTGCATATCACCACTAAAGTTGTGAGTTCGAATCCCACTCAAGTTGAGGTGTATTCGATACAACATTATGTGATAAGTTTGTCAGTGACTTGCGATAGGTATGTGGTTTTCTCTGAGCACCCCAATTTCCTCCACCACCAAAACAGAACACCGTGATATAGCTGAAATATTGTTGAAAGTGGCATTAAACACCATAACCTCTTAAGCCCCTTTAATCAATATTATTGACTGATGTACCTTAATCAAGGATTTCTGTACCTTTGAATGGATCCTTTCTATAAGACTCTTCATTCCACTCGGGTGGGAAAGTATCCTCAAATTTAACGCTTGGTTCCAAAGAAATAAGTTTTTTCTCTTTTAAATTGAGAATAGAGTCTGCTATTATTTTTGCTGTTTCTCTGGTGTATCCTCCACTGGTTACCATGACAATAGGTATACCTTTAGCTCTCACTTTAGTGAAGACTATTTCATCTCTCTTGATAATCCCCTGAAAAAGAGAAAATATATATATAACTAAAACTGAAATAAGTAATAACTAATACAGATGTAGAAGAACTTATAATACTTAGTTCAAATAAAGGCATTTTTGTATGACCAATATAACCGGAAGTCAACTGTCCATATTTTCACACCCCGGGAAAATAACCGGTTATTGGATTACTACAAGATCATTTCCATATCGAGGCCCATATTGGCGGCCCGGGCCAATATGGGCCACGACTTCGTCTCAGGCCAATATGGGTGTCTCTTTTCTAGATGTCGGAAGTATGTAATAAATAGTTTAATATATGGGCATTTCCATATTGGCCTGGTTATCATCCCTCGACCCATATTGGCCCTCGACTGCATCTCAGGCCAATATGGGGGTCTCGGGATGATAACCGGCCAATATGGAAATGCCCATGTATTAATCTGTAATTATAATACAGTCAACTCCACCTATCTGCATTTGCGTACAGTAAATGTCAGAGCATATTATTAATTTATCCCTATTCAATTAGATGATAAACATACTTTCATCAAGGGGAGATTTTCAGGACATTTCTTAGCATGTCCACCCATGAGTAAAAACAAGCTTTGAATGAAGATCATTGATACAGATTTTTATTAATGAAATAAAAATGTCAAGAGTTTATTATTTCCATCTTTCAATCCTTTGTTGTGAATTATTGTCAAGTCAGAAATCATATGATGACATACCTGTTAACCTCTGGGAACTGCTAGGGGGGAGATCTCCCCCTTACCAACTCTTCTAAAGGGGAGATTTTGTGCGTCGCCTTTAAGCGCACAAAATTGTACCTTGTAGTTGCATACATGTGATAGAGTTGAAATGCTACAACTGGAGATTTGTAAATTTTTGGCTGGAGATTTGGTCTCATAACTGGAGATTTTTTATTGACGTATTTGATGCATGTTTTTATTGTTAATTGATGTTTTCTTTTTGTTTGTTTCAGTATTGAACCAACTGCATCCCATTTCAATATATATTGTTTACATTTCTGTCTTATTAGTAGTGTTTCATATGATGAATGAAGGATAAAAACTGTATTTATAATTTATTCATAATCATTCATAATCATAAGGTTATAACAAAGCAATAACAATGAAGACAGAATGCTCTGAACAATAAAGTCATAGAGCACTAAAATTAAAGTCACTTTGCTGCTGGTGCGTTGGGTAATAGCATACGTTTTGGCATTTTTGTGGTTTATCAATTCCATCCTGGAACTTAGTCCTTAAATAATACTTTGATCGGCTTTGGTCCCAAACAAGCCATAACAACTCAATCCGAGATGAATTCATTGCACGTTTGATCGAAATAAGAAGTTTTCCTCGGCATCAAAGGTTGTCCGACTCCTGTTTGCACAATGGTTTATAACTATTTTTAATTGCCACTATCACACTTCTAATCATCTAAGCGTGTGCCACAAACCCACTTCCTTATCCCCAATTAACTGTCAATCAGTGGATAATTGTTGTATAATCATCAACACCTTAATTAATCTCCATGACCCAATATACCTGTAAAGGTGTCAAACAGATCAATAACCGGATATCATTTAAACACCTTTACTATTCATATCTCTCAGTGTTTTTCATCAGCGCGGGAGTTCCAAATGGGGAATTTCCAGAAATATTGATCGCAAAATGTAGGTCAAGATTTTATTGTACTTGATTTTTTTGTTGGGGGGAGACCGTGCGGGAGGAAAAGGTGTGTGCGGGAGATTAATGTCTCCCGCACATGAAACCCAGTCCATGAGATAAGGCTCTTACGCGGGAGACTCCCGCGAAAAGGGGGAGGGTTAACAGGTATGTGATGATAGTTTATTTCTAAGCAAATGTTCCACCGAAAAGTTGTGTTAATGTTAAGAAAACAAAAGCTGTTTCCAACATTGAAACAGTGTATTGATTACGCAATATATCTGTTTTACTGTGCATTGAACTACACGACCCACCCACCCCCCACAATGACCAGTATACCAAATGTTCAGAATGAACTTTTAGCAAATTTTCAGCAATCAATTTTCAAAAGAAAATGTTATTTATTTTCACAAGGCTACAATGACCCCAAGATGACCCACATTACCACATGCTCAGACTTTAACTTTGAATAAATTTTAAATTTGTTCATTCTTGTAATTCGTCAATTTCATTAACAAAAATAAACTGTTATAAAGAAAATATTATTTATTAACAAATCAGAATTAGATGGAGAGAGAGTGCTACCTTCAAACTATTTGTATACAAATACAGATTTCTATGAGGTATAATGATATAGTAGTTCCTACAATCAACATCATTTTTTTTCTGGAGTTCTAAATTCTTGACAAAATTTTAAAATCATGATAATAATTGTACCTGATCTGTGATGTCAAGGTTACCGAGTGGATCACCCAGTAATATATCTGTACCAGCATTATACACTACGATATCTGGAGTAAATTCTTGCAATGCTTCTTCAATTGTTCTAAAAATAAATTACAAATGAAAATAAACAATTCTCTTTGAAAATTAAAAAAAAGTCTTCAATATTCAAAAAGTTCCAGTATCAATTTTGAGCGTACCTGAATGAATGTTATTCCAGAAATGTGTTGTGCGCATTAAATTTGATACCTACGGTTTTATTACTGTAAATTCTCAAGTTTATATGATGTATTTTTTTTATAAATATGAAAAATTAAACCAGACCAAGATCACATTAATCAAATAATGTAATTATCATTAAAACTAAGGTTCTCCTGCCTCAGACATAGGCAGATTTTGGCTATACTGTTTAGGCCCTTTGGTTTACTTTCCCCAAAACTTTTAAAATTATTTGGCTTTCCAACCTTTCGACTTTTGAGCGTACCTGATAATGGTTATTCCAGAAACATGTCGTGTGCACTAAATTTGATATCTATGTTTTTATTAAAATCTTGTATTCGTAATCTGTGCATGAAAAGGGTGTGAATAACGAGAGTATAAGAAAATTAATTTATCTTATTTATTTTAATTTAACCAGTAGTCAGACAATAATTTTTATTTCATTCAACTATGACAACAATATTATATTAATTCCAAAGTGTGAGTGTGTGTGTATGGTGGAGGGGGGTTACATGTCCACTTGTCCACCTCTACCCCCCTGCCCTCCTACGCTCCTGACATTTGTACATATGTTTATGCCTATGTGTGTAGAAGTATAGGCATGTAACCATGTATGTATATACATGTACAGCAAAAGTCATTAAAATATTGATTAATATAACATATTTAATCTATACCTTTTAACCTTCTCTAAGTATTCAGAGTCCTGTGTATGATGCAAACAATTAGCTCTTTTATTTATACCCTCTGAAAAATAAAACAAAACATCCAAAGAAATAAAAAATAAAAACTGACCAAAGATGTTGCACTCTCATTTGTATATAATATATACTATTGCAAATTTGTTTTGCGAGAATGGATTTCACATCGAAGGCAAATCCCTAAGCCCCCATGTAAAAAGCAAGGAGTCAAGAGTTAAGGTTCGATTATGGTGTTTGACGCCACTTTCAACAATCTTTTAGCTAAATCATGGTGGTGTTTTATTGGTGGAGGAAACCAGAGTACCCTGATAAAACCACTGACCTGCCGAGTGTCACTGATCACATAAAGCTGTATCGAGTACACCTCCCCTGAGCGGGATTCGAACTTACAACGTTTGTGGTGATAGGCACTGATTGCATAGGTAGTTACAAAGCCAACTACCATACGATCACGACCGTGACGGCCCCTCACTGCATAAGGATAAAATTTAGGAGATGAAATATCTGATTATTAGTCAAATGTTAACTAATTTTATTACTCTTTCATTTATCTTTACAAATGTGAAGTTTAAATAATGTCATTATTTTTTTTCGCATATTAAAACTACACATTAATTTGTGAATTAAGTGAACATCAAAACTTGAATTCAAACAAACCTCTAGCTACAAAATCTTTTGGATATATTGCACCATTATATACATCTAGAATATAAACATTTTCATCTTTCAGAAAATCTCGTCCATGTCCATTTCCCTGAACAATAAATAAAACAGATTAACACAAGATAAAATAAGTTTTATTTAAAGTCGGCATGTCAAAACAACAAATACAATACAAGCTGTAGTGAGCTTTTGACAAACACATACGATGTAATGAAAATGCTATTTAATATTTTAACATTTATTATACAAGAGGTTTCAAATTTTCAATGAGTTTATAATGTATATGTCGGCTTTTCTCTTAATTTTCAACAATTTTAAATCTCAGTTGTGTTGAAGTAGTAATTTCTGATAATACACTTTTAAAATTTTATTTGTTATTTGACCAAGAAATATTAACGGTAACAGGACAGCTTCCTTTTTATGTCAAAAATTCAATTACACGATTTGCCACATTTTATTTGAGTAAAATGGGTAAATTGTCTATATAATAGATGATAAAAGTGATGACAATAGGTCACATGGTAATCTTGTAAAAGTGAGCAAAAATGTGAAAAGTTGATGGAGATGAATGCCACCTGGTGGCAAATGGTCAGATTGCTTTTGACATTATTAATTACAACAAGAAACATTTGATTTTAATTTTATTATTCAAATAAACATTAATATTCCAAGTATAAATGGTAATTATCGATAAATAATTGGAAGTAAATTTAGAATTTGTCTAAATTTGTTTTGTGCCCAAATTTTACATGGCAAAAGCTGGGATTAATTTTTGGCAACCTATGGTCTATGTATGTGTTAACAACCATTTGTATTTCTTTTTCTTTTCGGTGAAAAAAAACACTAATTTCTTTGAACACTTTCTATTATATTTTCAAACTTGGCTAGTTTAACATTTCCAAAACCATATATTTTCTTAAACATACATGATTCATCTACATTCTGACAGAATATCAAAGCACATTCAAATCTTATAGTATAATGATGATTTTCAAGAGAACCCTTATGCTAAATATAGCACTACTTTTACATCATTCTGATTGGTGTAATTAGTGGTTAGATTGGTTGGTTGGTTTATGGTGTTTAACGTCACTTTCAAAAATAGTTCAGCTATATCGTGGCGGCCAGTTTTATTGGTGGAGGAAACCGGAGTACCCAGAGAAGCTCACAGACCTGTCGCAAGTTACTGACAAACTTTATCACATAATGTTGTATCGAGTACACCTCGCCATGAACAGGATTCAAACTCACAATTTTAGTGGTGTTAGGCACTGATTGCACAGGTAGTGATAAATCCAACTACCATACGATCACGACCATGACGGCCCCTTCGTGGTTTGACATTTAAAGTATGAGATAGTGATTACAAAATGGCACACAACTGTTAAATAGGACTGAAAATCAATATTTTCCCATGTAGACCTACCTGATGAGCATCCAAGTCAATGATCATGACTTTTTTCACACTTGTGTTAGAAGCCATAAGGAATTTAATGGCTAGTGTTATATCAGCATAAACACAGAAACCTCCTCCACTCTGGCTGTGGGCATGGTGAAAACCTCCTCCAATATTTATAGCCCAACCTCTTTCTAATGCAAGCTTGGCAGCCTAAAACATGATAAACATATTACACAAATGAAAGCTTTCTAATTACAAATGTTCACAGAAACATTGGATATACAAAACTTCTATAGCAAATCCATTTGATTTGATGGTCAATTTGTGTTTCTTTGTTTACCCTTCATTTTTACTTGTTATATTTTGTAAACATCAATGATGTATCTCTGATATTTACTAAATGTGGTTTCTTTGACAGAGTTATCTCCCTTTTACAAAAAAATCAAATTCATTTAGAATCGGTATTACAATGTACCATATCTTGAAAAATAGCACAGGTGATTATATATATTTAATCATTATTTTTCTTTAACTTAGTCTCTTGTTGGAGAAAAATCTTCCAATATGATATCTGTTCTTCCTTCTTCTAATACTTAGGCCAAAAACAAAACAAAAACTCTTCATAAAGATGGTTTCATCCAAGTAAAAGATATCACTTTTTACTGGTATTTGGGCATTAAATGAACAAAAACAATGAAAAGAAGGCTAATCTGAATAAGAAGTGAATCTAATATTTTTACCATACTATTATATATAGATGGTTTCACCCATTTAGTTTTAGTATTCTAAGTAAGTTATGAAAAGAAAGTTCAAACAGCGATGATCATCAATTCCACCCATATTAACAAAACGAACAATCACTTCTCATCTTAACTGAACTCACTGAACACAAAAAAAGACCATGACATATGATGTTGGAAATCCAGGTACTGGTTTGGGATAGGCAAAAATAACTGGTTAAAATCTAGGTTTAATATTTTAAGTAAGTTGTAAATCTTGTTAAAAGTGCTTACGAGAATAGTTCCTCCAGTTTGTAACCTCAATGGTCTCAACAATATCCTCTGTAATATAAAGTTGGGAACCAATGCAACAGGTAAAATTTCTGTAATCTTGGCAACCACTGAACTCCACTTCAAAAGATAAAATATTTAATTAGATCATAAACCACAAAGCTTTTGGCTGCAATAAAATATTTTAAAACATAATTTTATGGTATTCACATAGATAAATAAGTCAGTGAGTGATTGTCATTGAATAACATGTGAGTAATATTTCATATTAAAGGGATATTAAAGCTCATTTTGTAACTTTTTGTATCTCATGAAAACTTGCAATTGGTTCAATAAATGATATTTATGAAACATTAACCCGGTTTTTATCAATGAAACTTTGTAAAAGTGACATAATTCGTTGATAATTCTGTCATATCTTGCGGTTTTTCCATTAATTGAATTTTTGCTTCCTGAACAAAAATTCATTTCGACCCTTTTAAGTGATATTTTAACGATATTAGGGATTATATGGGTGTGCAAAGTATTTTTGGATTGTTTTTACAATTAAATTGAAAAGAAACAACCTTCGTCACGAGTTGAAAAAATATATATGTTAAAATGAGCTTTAATATCCCTTTAAAAACAAGGTAAATTTTGATGAGATGATGATGATGTCTGTTTTGTTCTTGACCAACATGCTTAGTTGGATTTTTGTTGTACTAGCATATAGAAACATCAGTCTACAGGTAGTCGTGATTGTATGGTAGTTATATTTACAACTACCTGTGCAATCAGTGCCTATGACCACAACAGTTGCGAGTTCATCTCTCGCTCATGGCGAGTTGTACTCGATACAACATTATGTGATAAAGTTTGTCACTGACTTGCGACAGGTCGGTGGTTTTCTCTGGGTACTCTTTGTTTCCTCCATCAATAAAACTGATTGCCATGATAGAACTGAAATAATTGTTGAAAGCGAGGTTGAATATAAAAACCCTAAACCTTAAAAATAATTCTAAGATCACGATATCATGTACAATGAGTATATAATAGTTCTGCATTCGTTTAATTAAGATAACATATACACAATGTAATATAGAAGTGCTGATGATAATAATTCAAACTAATATTTACATTTAAATCATCCAGATATTTTTGTGTGTGAACAAATAGTAGATCTTCTTCTGTTGCTTCTTTTGGTGTTACAACTGTTGACTCGGTTACCATGTCAGCCTCTAGAGCATAATTAACATAATATTAATCATCAAATTTAACATAATTGTTTGTTTTACATTCTTTACCATAGATAATTCATTCAAGCAAAGTCATTACGATTTGATTTGATTTTTGGTGTTTTAACGCCACTTTCAGCTATATCATGGCGACCAGTTTTAGTGGCGGAGGAAGCCGGAGTACGCGGAGAGAAGAACCGATCCTGGGCAAGCAACTGGTAAACTTTATCACTTGCAGCTGCGAGTCGAGTGCACCCTTTTTTGTAATTTATAAAGCTGGGCACGAACCCACGCCGTATTGGCGATAGGCTTGTATGAGCTGTTAGATCCAACGACCTAACTCATTGAACCACCCGGGCCCCTCAAAGTTATTACCACCCAAAACAAACTTGACTAAATTAATAAAAAAAAAAAAAAATCTTGTAACATGAATGCAATCTTTTCCTTTGATCTTTTTACGGTTTATATACCAGAATGTAAGCAACAGCTAAGAACTATGTAATGTAATAACATATGCAGATATGAGATATTGCTCACTTTAAATCTGGGTTGTAGTTTTAGTACTCTCAGAGAGCCGTGCAATAAACAATGACCTAGATGTTATATTGCATGACCTTATTCATGTTACAAATCATTTATACCACGGTTTTCCAAGTTAAACAGTAAAACAATCTCACACTTTACAATCTGCTGCACACATGGCATGCATGTTAACCATTACATTGTAAATGATGTGGTTTGTTAATCAAATCTGAATACCTGTTATATTTGTATCAATACAGCGATAATATACTTAATAATATAAAACAATTTTGAAGCAAATTTTCCCCTTAATGTATTCTTCATTTGAAAGAAGTGTTTCTTTCAATCTTACAAATGTACAAAATGGTCTCTGTTTCTATGATATTTCATTTAGATTTTGGAACTGTTCCAACAGTGTGGTATTTCTCGTTTTCCATTTTGTATTGTCATGGTTGTGATCATATGGTAGGTTTATTTATAGATTTATTAATAACTGAATTTATTACTATTGTCACACATTCCACAAAATCTCATTTGTACAAGGGACAGTCGTGATCGTATGGTAGTTGGACTTACAACAACCTATGCAATCAGTGCCTATCACCACTAAAAGTTGTGAGTTTAAATCCTGTTCACGGTGAGGTGTGCTCGATACAACATTATGTAATCAAGTTTGTCCGTGATTTTCTTCGGGTACTCATACAGGATACAACATTATGTGATAAACTTTGTCAGTGACTTGCAGCAGGTGGGTGGTTTTCTCAATAAAACTGACTGCCCAGATATAGCTGAAATATTGTTGAAAGTGTCGCTACACCCCATAACCCTAACCCCTTATCAAGAATTTCTACTAACCTTTCAACATCTCAAAAACACGTCCCCATTTCCCAGCGTCGAAAGGATGGAGATTTTGCATACCAAATGCTTTGATGTTGTATTCGCTTGTGTATACAATAGGCCATTGTGTAGGTTTTGTAGGTACATATAATTGGGTTGGATGAAGCTGTCTGAAACAAAAAGTATAATATGCTACTAAGTAGGTATGTAACATATAACTAGCTTATATGCAGAACAAGGTATCATCAATAACCAGGTATGCACTTGTAACTATGCATAGGGTACAATCAGTTTTGCATAACTATGCATGGGGAATAATTAGGTTTGCATAACTAGGAATTGTGAATAACCAGATATTGATAATAAGGTTTGATGGATAACAAAATATGCATAAATAGTTATGGTAAATAACCAGACTTGCGACAGGTCGTTGGTTTTCGTCAGATCCTCCGTTAAACACCATTAAAACAAACAAACAAACAATCAAAATGATATTCTGAACAAGTTTGTTCAGTTTTAACAAATAATTCATGTCTTAGTGCCAAATTCTTATATATCTAGGGACAATTAAAAAAGAAATGATCTCAACTTCTATTTCATTTAAAGTACAATGACAACAAATGTGTTCTTCCCTTTTAATTTTTTTGTATCTCCCCCATTTAATTTCTAATAAATGGTAACTGTTTTCATTTGACATATTATTTTTCTGTCTTCAATGCAAAATACAAGGGTCAATATCAAATGTTATTCTTATTTTTAAATTTATTATAAAGGTATAATTATTTGTAATTTTCCTCTATGGAATGTAATTTATTAAAAAAAACTCTTTTCATAATTTTCCTTTAATTTATTCTAATAATTTTTAGTGAAGTTATATAAATAATTCAACTATTAAAGGTTCAGTTCAATAGGAACAATAGACAAACATACACAATAAAACTTATTTTACGATACCATAATCAGTGAACAAACTCCATCCATTACATTAATTGGGAAGATCTAGACTTTGAAAAAAAGGAGGTTTGGAATCATTATTTTTATTCTACAAAAAGCTGAAGGGATCCACAACAAAATTATAATCAATCATTTTATATGATCAGTCTATGATATTATCCACCTGTGACCGTAAATCGGTCAGTTAAGACATTTCCTTATAATTCTCATTCAAATTGGTATTTATATCAAAGATAAATGCCATGTTTACTTGGGATAAATCAAAATAATTTTCTTTTATTTTTGTTCTTTTGTTTAAATCTAAAACATAAAATTGATGATTTTTCTTAAATTCAGAAATTGCAAAGGGAAATAGATGATTTTAATGTAGTTGTTAATATTCCTGGTTTGTGATTGGACAATGCTGTAATTTTCACGGTATCAATTACACGGTTGAAATATCCTGAGATATTTAAGCAAATTACCGCTTACATCATCTTGTCAATAATGTGGCAATACACATGATTACATTAGAATGGAGATAACTGTATTGTATTTGAGAATTTCACGGTATCAATTGTGGATTTAATGTTGTAATTTTTACGGTATCAATTCCACAGTTGAAATAGCACGAGATATTTTTTTCAAATTTTAGCTGATTACCGCTTACGTCATCTTGTCAATATTGTGGCAATACACATCTATACAGATGATTACATTCGAATAGAGATAACTGTACTGTATTTGAAAATTTCACGGCACCAATTGTCGATTTCATGGTCGCAAATATCCGTTTACTGGCTCTGCTAACGTGTAGCCAGTAAACTCAATTTGCCACCATCAAATCTCCAATTGATGCCGTGAAATTTTCAAATACAATACAGTTATCTCCTAATCATAGGCCGATATGGGCTAAAGTCTTGCGTTACTTCGCTTTTGTATCTCCAATCACAGCCACAGGCTCTATTGTCAGTCTTGATCAAGTTGATGAAAAATATGTTGACTTACTATTAACAAATTTTTTGTCACATATTACCACTAAATCACATATTTTGAGAGAAAATGCAAGACTATTAATTACTAGAAAATAAAATTAAGCAAGATTACAAAAACAGGAGTGGCCTTTCTTAATACAGTCTTTTACAGAGCAGAACATTTCTTTGCAAGTCAAATCTCTACGAGATAAGGGCCTTTCCTCAAAAGCTTGTGTTGCACATCGTAAATACACTATGTAATTTTCTGTTTCTGTTTCTGTTTCTGCCATGTAATTGCCTCCTTCATCATGTTGAAGATTATGCAATGAATTTTGGAATGCGCATTTTAGTTGAACTAATCAAGTGTGTGGGATAATGATTTAATGGGGCTTATTTACAATTAAAACTACAAATGTATATACATGTACATGTTGGGACTGCCTGGCGGTTAAAGGGACACAATCCTGGCCTTAAAGGCTTCAGGTGTGTCCAGCTCCACAATGTCTGGTGGCAGCAGATTCCAATCCCTCACTGTTCTTGGGAAAAATGACATCTTTCTGGTGTCAATACGACAGGATTCTATTTGAAATGCCCTGTTGTGTGTATTTCTAGAGCGTCAACAAGGTGGTATTAGTCTGTTTTCTTTGGTGATGGATACTAGCTCTCTATCAATTTTGTACATCATCATCAGTCTTGCATCTTTTCTCCTGTTTGCCAAAGGTCTCCATTTGAGTCTCTGGAGCATGTTGCCGACACTAGATTGGTTTCTCTGGTTGCTGACGACATATCTAGCTGCTCTTCTTTGTACGGCTTCAATTTTGTTTATTTCTGTTTTCATATAAGGATTCCAAACAGTACTGGCATATTCAACCAACGGACGAACAAGCGTTTGGTAGGCTTGTTCTTTAATCCTGATTGATGGAATTTTCAGGTTCCTCCTGAGGAATCCTAGAGTTTTATTTGCTTTGGCAGTTATATTGCTTATGTGCTGATCCCACTGCAACTTATTGGTGATTGTTAATCCAAGATATTTAGCTGATGTTACTAGCTCTAGAGTGTGACCATGCAGATGGTAGATTGCCTCAGTCTTCTTTGTTTTATTTGTTACTCTTAGGACATTGCATTTATCTGGATGGAACTTCATACACCATTCATTTTCCCATTGGCCGAACTTATTGAGGTCTTCTTGAAGTGTTGATGCGTCATCTTCATTTGCGATAGTGAGGTATATGATGGTATCATCAGCAAAGAGTTTGACTTTGGAGGTTAGTCTTGACTGGAGGTCGTTGATGTAGGAAAGGAAGAGTCCTGGTCCTAGTACTGAGCCCTGGGTAAAGTTAATACCATGATAAAAATTCATATAGAAAAATAATTACTTTTATTATTACATCATGGCCATGGGTAAACTAAAATCAGGAAATGAAAGTAGGTAAAAGTTACTTTCACTTTCGCCGATGCCGTGAAACCATTTTTAATCTAGTTTTACCTTGAGGACACTGGGGATGCTGCCATAACTGTGAAACTTAAACTACCAATGTGCTTATACTGAATTAACGGCGATGATGTCAGAATGATAGCAATTTTCAAGACAGTAGATCTGATCTGGCGCAATGACATTTCATTTCCCTTTCCTATATATTTCTTCCGAAAATAAATATTGTGTTCCGAATGTAATTGTAAGATTTGCGGGAAAATTCAAATTTTTGGGGGTTATACTCAGGGGTGTTGTTTTAAATGTGAACAGAGGAGTATTTTATCTATTTTTACAATGAGAACAAATTTACAGGCAAGGTACCAAATATGCTAAAGGTGAGTCTTATAGACGGATTCTTTTTTATTGCCATAACTAATAATTTAACAATAATATTTTTGAAAAATCATGGTTTTTAAATATGAAATAAGTATATAGAGAAACAATGTTCGCGTGGGAAAAGACATTTATCCCATTACTGTAGATAAAAGCTATAGTGTACATCTTAATTGTGTTAACCTTTCGCTTATATGTCGAATTTTTAATCAGGACGGTAGCTTTATCTTTCCAATACTCCATTGGCACCACTTTTCAACCCCTTTAGTAACCCCCAATAAGTGTCTTCTTAACAACCATCGTTCATTATGACGTTTTCCTACTTTATAATCTATACAGCACAACATAGTCTCGGTGACCATTGATAAGACGCAAAGATGGGGTCTCGAGCTCAGTGTAACAATTTACCTTTCGTTGTTGATAATAGCCTTAACCCTTCAGCTCATAATGCGTTTTCGGACCTTAGAAAGGAGTTTGTGGACCTTAGAAAGAAAGGACAACTATGTGATGCTGTTATAAAGGTCGATGGTCGTGAATTTCCAATACACAGAGCAATTATGTCTGGGTGTAGTCCATACTTCAGGGGATTGTTTACTGACTCATTGAATCATACCGATAGAAGAGAAGTTGTAATTCCAGGAGTTACAGCCGAAATCATGGAAATTATCATAGATTATGCGTATACTACAGAAACAACTATAACCGCTGAAAATGTTGAGGAGATTTTACCAGCAGCCGACCAATTCCACGTAGTTGGATTAATAAAGGCGTGCTGTGATTTCCTTTTCAGTGAAATGGTTCCCGAAAATTGTATTGGAATTCGAAAATTTGCAAACTTTTACTTTTGTCATAATCTAGAACAAAGTGCAATAAACTATATTATGAACAAATTTAGTGAAGTTGTTTCAAAAAGCACCGAGTTCTTACAATTGGATATTGATGAAGTGTGTGTGTTACTTAGTTCTGACTATCTAAACATGAAGAATGAAGAACATGTATTCGAAGCCGCTTTAAGATGGATAGATTACGAACCAAATTCTAGGAAAATTCACATTGCTAGACTCTTACACACGATTCGATTGGGATTATTAACGACACACTACTTTGTAGAGAAAGTAAAATCGCATCCCTATATCAAAGATGTTGACCAGTGTAGGCCCATAGTTATTGAAACATTAAAATTTCTGTACGATTTAGACATGGATGAAAGAAACGATATTGATTTGAGTAACCCAATCGCCAAACCGAGAATTCCACACCAAGTTTTGTTTGTTATCGGTGGCTGGAGTGGTGGCTCGCCAACAAATAGTGTCGAGACATATGATACACGTGCTGATAGATGGATTGCTTGTAGTTCAGTAGATAACAGTATGTATGAATATATTCATTGACATCAGATTCTGCTCTTGTCTTCTGTATGTTTCACCGGGCTAATAGGGGACCGTCGTGGCCGTGATCTATGGTAGTTGGATTTACAACTACCTGTGCAATCAGTGCCTATCACTACTAAAGTTGTGAGTTAGAACCCCGTTCATGGCGAGGGATACTCGATCTAAACATTATGTGATAAAGTTTGTCAGCGACTTGCGACAGGTGAGTGGTTTTCTCCGGGTACTCCGGTTTCCTTCAACAATAAAACTGTCGACCGCCACAATATACCTGAAATATTGTTGAAAGTGGCGTTAAACACCATAAAACGAACCATTAATTCGCCTGAATTGGCCAAGCAGATGACAAAGAGAATAAAATGTATTGCAGTACAATTCCTATGGGAACCTTTGACAGCTTATCAATTATAATGATTGTTTTATAAATTCGCAGACACTGGACAAAAGTACAAATTGAGGATTTAAAATGTATGACTTGCGACAGGTCGGTGGTTTTCTCCGGTTTCCTCCGCCAATAAAATTGACCGTCACGATATAACTGAAATATTGTTGAAAGTGGCATTAAAAACCCTACTATTTGTAATGTTAAATCTTCAGTAAATTTTGGGTCAATTTCTTTAAAAAAGATTATTTTCATTTGAGTTTTTAAAACAACCAATAAAAAGAACGTAAACGACAATCAAACGAACTGAACTATATTTGATTTGGAAACATACCATTCTCACAGACAACTGAGGACACATATTGCCCTACCATTTTTATACGATATACTGTATACAGAGAATTTTCAATTATATTTTGACAGATCCTAGAGCATACCACGGAACAGCAGCACTGGGCCATAATATCTATGTTATTGGAGGTTTTGATGGTGTAGAGTATTTTAATAGTGTAAGATGCTTCAACCCAGTCACCAAGGGATGGTCAGAAATAGCCCCTATGAATGTCAAGCGGTGAGATAATATGTTATTATTATTTATGTTATAGCTTATTTGATATAATTTTGATGTATTTTAAACCACATCCTTATTTATGTTGTACCGCACCTGTGGTGTAGGGGTTATCGTGTTCGTGGGTTCGAGTCTTTTCTGGTAAAAAATAAAGACTAAAATTTATACTTTTTGCTTTTCCGCTAAGCACGCAGCATTCAGAAAAAATAGAAAAGACTGGTTGGCCCGGAATCGGGATAATGTGTCCGAGTGGAGCGACATGTCTGCCCGAGTGCTGTTGATTTTATTGTTTAAGCATATTTTTATTTGCTAAATATAACAAATAGGGATCGGACACAAGTTTTTCCAACTTATGAAGTCTTCTCCCGAATACAATAATTTACAATATGGATTAGCATGCGCAATGAAATGATATAATATGTATATAATAGCATAGAGTTAAATATACAAAGAATGATTATATACAAAAACATAGGTTTAGACAGTATACGGAAAAAAAAGAATAAAAAAAAAAGAAAAGAGAATAAATGCTCTTGGAGATGTGTGTTGGTTCTTTAGATCATTTAGACAATTGTAAATCTTTTGGAGTCTTTAATATATTTAAAAGCATGTTTAAAAATAGTTATATTTTCTTGATATGTTAGGAGATCACTTCCTTTTGTCAGTAGATTTACATCAATATGCTGTTGATTCAGTCAGTTAACTAGCACTATAACAATCCAAGCGTGTTGGTCTAGTACAAAGCGGATGTCATTATCATCTCATCGAATGTAACTTGTTCTCGCCATGGTATAGCTGAAAAATTGCTCTCTGTACGTTAAACAACAATCACTCACTCATCTGTTGTAGAAGTTGTGATAAATATGTGCATTGATTCTTGTTTTCATGCTTTGTAGAGTAAAAACTGACTCATTCTCTGAGATGGAAGAACTAAATAATAAAAAATGATGCTATATTGTTTAAACATAAGAATTTCATGTACGAAATATTGAAGAGAAACCGAACATGTTTCGATTGTTAACCGTTTAAACTCTGGTATAAATATTACTTATTTTTGAAAAAAAACAGCCCTTTAAGCCATAACCACAAAACATGATTACTGATACTTTATATATTTCTGTGCATGACAAAATACTTTATTTTGATTGGATGACTAGTGTTTACTTTTTTATACATGACAACGGGTGATCAGTGACGGAAACGATACCAGTTTCAAACAATTTCCCACGGGCACTGTACATGTGGAATAGATTTTCCTGGGTTATTTAATCATATATTGTTTTGGGAAGAATAGACGGCGCCTAATATTGATAATGAAATAAATTATATTATTCTAAAATTGAATTAAATATCACATTAGAAAAAAATCATATCCACAAAATACAGTGTAACCTACTTTTATTGTAGAAGGTAAAATAACAGACGCACGGTTTTTATCATGATAGTTCGGTCTCTTTTTTATAACGTTGTATTGTTAATATATTGGTGTGAATAAAAGTGTGGTATAATACAAAATCTATTGTATTGGGAATTCTAATATGACGTCCTTCACACGCTTCGAGTCCAAACCCGTGGTAAAAATAATATATACCTACACCCATTGTAATTTATGACGTCATCGACAATTTATAACGATATTTTACCAAATTTTACATATTAGAATCGAAATAATTCATGGAAGCCATATGTATATTGTTTTTACCACGGGTAGGCCTTTATGTCAGCTTTTGATCCCTCGCTTACGCTCTGGGTAAAACTTCGTGACATAAAGGCCTACCCGTGGTAAAAACAATATATACATATGGCTTCCATGAATTATTTCTTAAATTAAAAATAATGTTAATTGTAAATGAAATTATATTTTGTATATTACTTCACTATTTTAATTCAATCACATGGAAGCCTGAGCCAAGGTGATATATGTTAAAGGAGAACGAAACCAACTGATGATTTGGGATTTTACAGAATTTAGAACTAATAAAAAAATGAAAATATGACCTTTTTAATGAAAATTTTACAAGGGTACGTTTATATCTTATTGATTTTAAATTTCCCGCTAAGCATGCAGGCTGCCATTTTTTCCTTATCAGTGACGTAACTCCATCGGATACAGGTTTGTCCGAAGTCCAATTTGTCCCAAACCAATTCGTCTCAACTTTTGTTAATTTGTCCCAACTTTTTTCAAAATGGTTATAATTTTTCTTCTCTAACATTTTTAAAGAGATGAGTGTGCTTATAACTTTGGGTGTTGAGACTGAATCTCAATATTGCAATTTCACTACATTTTTTTCTTTTTAGGGGGTGTTATTTGCATATTTTACTCCATATCCTTATTGTTATTGGTGTGCATTCTTGTTCAACAGATCCAAATAACAATAAGATTGAAAAATAAGATTATATTGCTCTGTATAGAAATAAACTTGAAGACTTATAAGATTTATTCATTTTTATTTTACACAAGAGAATTTTTAACTATTACAGTGCATGTGTACACACAATCATACAGTTGTAGCACTATTCTCTCTCCTTTCACACAACCATATAATTAAAAACCTTGCTGTTTCTGTTACTCTTTTTCACACCTCCTTTCACTCTCACTGACTCTCATATATTTTTACTATTCTTTCTCATTCATACAATTTCCTTACTACATTTCTTTCTCACTTTTTATACAATCATAGACATTCTTTTTTGTAGCATTTACTCTAAAACATTTCTTCATGCACTATTCAGCTACTTGCCACCTCTCCTTCTCTATCAAATATACAATAACTTTCAATTCATTTTAAGTATTCATAAAACAAACAAACAAAAAACAAAGCACAGGGAGAATATAAACATAAATATAAAGGCCATATACTGTCTCAACTGAAGCATGAATAACTGCATAACAATCATAATGTTAAAAAAAAACAAAAAAATGTTAAAAAAAACCCCAATCATTTACTTCAATCATGTCCTTTATGAGAGTTAAGTAAATGTCCTTCGTGAGAGAGAGTTCAATAATGGTCTTTAAGAACTCTTTGGGGCCACTAAGAGTCCTACAGTCTTAAAAAGTTGAGATGGACTGATTTTACCATTGCTGTAGTGATCCCACAACTCGAACACCTTTGCCTGTGTGCATCGTGAAGATGCTCTTTGTGTCCTGGGGAGTTTCTGCTCTGAAACCAACTGGAGCTGCATAGGAACATCTGCAAATGAATAATAAAATCAATAAAATATTATTAATATATTGACATGATGAAAGAAACCTGAATTTAAGAAAACTGGTATACAGCATAGATACTTTCATATTTAATCATATATTTGCATGATTTTGATTTCATTATGTAGTTGTTTATTACTCTACCAGAAACCACTATATGTTGTTTATTGTTTCTGTCTCCGTTTTCTTTGCTTCGTCTTTGTACCTTGACTTTCGAGTTTTGGATATCACTTTAACCATGTTCACTCTTGATTTCACTTTTATACCACAGAGGATTAGACTGGTTGTCTTACGGTACAGATACCACAACTTACAAGTACAGGTGACTTCACTGGTAGTGTATGGTCACCTGTGCCACAAGTCATTTATAATTACAGTATCGTTAATTTAATTAAATCATACCCTCATGACACATTAACTACATGTAGTTGTTATTTATGAGGTACATTGTACACTGTCAAAATTATATATGTATGAGACAAGTAAAACATATTAATGTGATAAAAACGTAGAGATTTAAAATCTATGCATGAAAAATATTCCATTTGATTGAAACTTAATGAAGGAAACAAAATGAATTAAAATACATGTAATAAATAAATGAAAAAAAAAAAAAAAAAAAAAGTATGAATAATTTAAACTATTGATTTATATGGTCTAAAAATATTTTTTTAAATCCAATAGTAATACATGTACTCAGATAAGCAAAGAGTACAAATGTATATAAATCTATTATTTGACATTTAATTATTTGACTAACAATGAATGTTGTCTTTTATCAATTTAAATAATAATACACGGTCAACAGATCTATTTAAGCTAACTTCATCTTCAATTTCACTTTGACTGAATAGATATTAGCAGGATCTTTACAGTCGAAGTCTAGTACCAAAATACACATCTTTGTAGAACTCTATTCCAGACTGATATTAAATATTTAATTAAAAAGTAAAAACATCTAGCACTCATTGACATACTAATGAAAATATAATAATATTAATAATAGTAGGATGCGAGTGTTTTCTGCTTTAAAAAAAATGTAAAATCAACAGTTTGAAAATGATCTTTTGATGAATCAATTTTGGTGAAGTCCATTTCCTTTTACAGACATAATTATCGAAATTATTATGACAAAAAGTGCATTATTCTTTCATTCCTAATTGGAATATAATAAATATATAATACATTTGTACTTATCACTACAGCAGGTTCTGTGGGTCCAAGAATTACACAAATCACAATAAAGAGCTTGAACTGTGAAGGCATGGTTTTTAGCACGAACTTTCCGACTACAGATAACACATTCGGATGACATGATGAAAGTTTATGTATGCAGTGACTAAACCATCTTCGCTAGCCAAGGGTTACGATCCGCTCTACTCATCTTCACCCTTGGCATCGTTAGACGGATTTTCGAGGTCACACGGTGACGGTTTATATGTGATGCAGCTAGTGGTAGCTGCAACCAATCAGAACGCGTTTTACAAAAAGCACATGTTCTGTAGGAAAAATGTCAACAAAATAAAAATGCGTGTACATATAAAATAATGTTGTAAGTTTGAAATAAAAGCACTAGCTTACCATTGAATAACAGTATGAGCCTCGTCAAATCTTCGCTTGAAAATCAGCCATATTATAATCTCGAATCAATTTTCAGGGTATTCAAACGAAAGGAAATGAAAGCCTCGCGTCGATTGACTGAAAATGACATCATTACAAGGGGCGTAACTGTCAAAATCCAGCAGGTGACAGTGCGCGGGAATTATGAAAATCCGATTAACGATGCCAAGGGTGAAGCTGAGTAGAGCGGATCGTAACCCTTGGCTAGCGAAAATGTGACTAAACATTTTCCTTTAATATATTTGTTTTTTGTAATGTTTTTAATATGATTGGTTTTAATGTATTTGACCTATAAGAAGACACTATTTTGTCTTTCCCCACCCCCCAAGCTGACTGCATATTTCTTTTGTTTCTTTGATGTTTGTGTTTGGTTTCATGAAAAGGACAGTGAGTAAAAGCTATATTGTAAAATATACACAAAACTGGTTAAGAGTAACTGTTCTATAAACATTAACTGTACTAATTGATTTGATGCTGAACAAATTGCCAAAAGCAATCAAGTAATATTAAAAAAAAACAATAAACTGTTCTTCAGTCAGATCATTCAATAATTATGTCCAAACTGATTATTGAAGCATTTGTTTGATCTATCATCAAAGAACTATAAGTAATGACTTTATTTCAAGAGGGTAACACAGTTAGCAACAATAAGCTAATCTTCCCTGTGGCCCCCAAAACAATAATAATCAAATACAACAAATACAATTTCAAACAATGCATACATCTTCACCACAGGTGCTCGTGGCACGGACTTACCACCCCACCCCTTTTTTTGCTTTCAAACTTTCTGTTTACAAATTTATTTTCAATAAAATTTCTTCATTTCTTTATTATTTCATCTCTTTTTCCTTATTTTAACTTGTTCGTGCCAATATTCATACAATCCCACGTTAACAACAACTTGCATGTGTCGACCCGTGGATTATATTAGTATCTATATAGGGTCGACACACGCAAGTTGTTAACACAAAATCGCACGAATATTGACACGAACAAGTAAGAATAAGGAAAAAGAGATAATAATAATAATAATAATAATAATAATATCCTTTATTTAAAGAGGGTATACTCAATTAGTTTTCACTAATCTAACTTGAGGTCCTCATAAATCAAATACAATACATAATACAATCATACAATTTACAATAGAAAAATAATTGCTTTCACACATACAAGAGTATGAAATATGTATCATACAACAAATAGGAGTTCTTATTATAGTATTGTTTATTATTTAACCACTAATATTATATTGATGTTTCTTTGAGATATTTAAAGCATTTCGTTTTAAACATACTTAAAGTTGTTGACGTTTTAACATTGGTTGATAATTTATTCCAAAAAACTGCTGTACTATAGGCAAATGATTTTTTCATTACATTTGTTTTCGGACGGATGACTGACAAGTTATTAACTATAACCAAATTATAGCTTAAAATTAGGATAGTCAAGTAAGGTAGTGGCTTATTACACAGAGCAATACTTTTTATTGTCTACATTGAACATATTCCATCTTTTTTATTTTACTAAATCTTTAAAAAAAAAAGAAAGATCCACATTGATAAATTAGAGTTGGGACAAATTGTCCAAAAGTGGGACAAATTGGCAAAACATTGGGACAAATTGGATGGGACAAATTTGACATGGGAGAAATTGACCAGACACCACTCCATCTATTCAGATTTACCTGTTCAGCTTAACTGCATCATAACAATAATATAATTTTTGGAATTCCGTCATAATGGATAGCTATTCGATGGAGTTACGTCACTGATAAGGGAAAAATGGCAGCCTGCATATTTAGCGGGAAATTTAAAATCAATAAGATATAAACGTGCTTTAACATCAGCCCTTGTAAAATTTTCATTAAAAAAGTCATATTTTCATTTTTTTTATTAGTTCTAAATTCTGTAAAACCCCAAATCATCAGTTGGTTTCGTTCTCCTTTAACAGGCAGAATAAGAAAATAAAGAAATGGGAAAAAATAGACGGCGTTGAAGTCTTGTTTATCGTTTTCTGTCAATATGGCGAGATGTGGCAATATAAATGTCGACGAATTTGCCTAGTTTTTCGTATATCTCCAGAATGAGATGTTATGTACTAAACATATTATTGTCTTCTCCCTCGGGAACAGTTTTCCTAGAGTGTTGTTTGGAGAGATATATTTATATATAGCTCTATACCACACCAGATAACACTATAGGAAAACAGGAGAAGGCAACTGTATACCACAGGCGCTCGTGTCACGGACTTACCCCCCCCCCCCCCTCCTTTTTTTTTTAAACTTTCTGTTTACAAATTTATTTTCAGTAAAATTTCTTTATTATTTCATCTCTTTTTCCTTATTTTAACTTGTTCGTGTCAATATTCATACAATCTTATGTTAACAACAACTTGCATGTGTCGACCCTATATAGATACTGATTATTAGGAGGGGGGGGGGGGGGGGTAAGTCCGTGCCACGAGCGTCTGTGTTATATACTAGTACTATAGAATAATATTACATGTATTTTGTATGTACATGTTTAACAGGGGAAGTCGGAAATGTAACAACGCGCCTCAGTATCCGGCTCAACATGGACTTTGCAACATGTATATGATTAATTATACTTAAATATACGAGTTTAAACAATTAGTCATTAAATGTCAGGTCTTTTTTTGTATTATACCCATGATAAAGTGAGCGAGTGTTGCTTAACGCCATTTCAGCAATTTTTCAGCTATATCATGGCGGAAAAGAGGTTAATTTTCAATGAGATGATGATGAGGTCCGCTTTGTACTAGACAAACACGCTGAGTTGGATTTTTATAGTGCTAGCTCACTGAAACAACAGTCCGCGGGTAGACATGTCGCTCCACTTGGACACGTTATTCTGATTCCGAGCAAACCAGTATTTGCTCTTTCTCCTTAATGCTGTGTGCTTAACGGAGAAGCAAAAAAATAAAAAATACCAATTTTATAGTCTTTGGTTAGACCCGACCGGGGCTCGAACCCACGATCTACCGCACTTGAGGCGAGCACGCTAACAATTACACCACCGGTGATAAAAATTACATTAAAACGATATACATGGTCAGTTGTTCTTGTCGAGATAAGTTTGACAAAGACGAGCAGCAAGATCTGTGATCAAGATCAATCTTATTTGTCGACTGCTTGAAGAACTGGAGTGGAAATATTTTGACGACCAGAGAAAAACACCTAGGCTGACTGTTGTAAACACTATCAAATAGAATAGGCAAAGTAAACACAAACCAACGCATTATTCAAGTCCACCAGTCTTTGTACTTACTGTGCGCATGCGTTCTATAGCCGGTAAGCAGCAAATACCAATTTTATAGTTTGTCACAAATTGAAAAAATAATTTCAGACAACAAAATATAAAACAAAATAAAGTAAACGTAGTACTTATACAACCATGTTCTAAATAATTGGTATTCGCTACTTAATAAATATCACGAGGGGTCGCCGTGGTCGAGATCGTATGGTTGAATTTATAACTACATGTGCAACCAGTGCCTATCAGCGAGTTCAAATCCCACTCAGGCGAGGTGTACTGACGTTACGCGCGATGTTGGTGACACTTGACGTTACACATAATTAACGTTGAAAAGAACGTTTCGCGTCTTCTTTTTCATTTTTTCTTCTTCCTTATTTGTGTTTGCATACCGTGGGTTTGGTTAGGATGGAGGTGGTGTGGGTGTGTTTTGGTGTATTGTTCTTTATTTCGGAATTTCACTTTTTGTTTTTATTGATTTTTATTTTATTTTGGCTTGCTTAATTATATATTTGTGTTGTTGGTGTTTTCCTTTAGGTGTTTATTTCAACGTTTGTTTGTTTGCTTATTTACTCGATACAACATTGTGTAATAAAGTTTGTCAGTGACTTGCGGCAGGTCGGTGGTTTTCTCCGGTTTCCTCCACTAATAAAACTGGAATATTGTTGAAAGTGGCGTTAAACACCATAACACTAACCCTTAATATCATGTTTTCGTGATTGGTTTATGTTGTATATGCACTCGGGGCGGGATGGGGTTCATGGCTGAATCATGTTAGAAGAGATGACATGTCCACATATGTAACAAGTTTTTGACTGTATATATCATTTGAACTCTATACCGAAATATGTGAAAATATCTGTATTATTTACATAGCCTATTTAAGAATAACAAGTTTTCGTTTGCGGATCTTTTTTGTAAGAAGGCATATTTGCCAAGCTGGTGTCCTTGAAACTGTGCAAAAAGAAAGAAAAACAGTAGAGGCACTGCCGAAAACTAAACTATATATTTACAATAATGTTTATAGAAAAGTCAGGAAAATGTCTGTATTTCCAAAAAAAAAAAAAAAAATAAATAACCTATGGATATGTTTGTATTTCGAGGGGAAAATAATACAATCAAACCTGCCTTTAAGAGCACACTTGTATAACAAATCACTGTCTATAAAGGACAGTCTTATTTTCCCCATTAATGCATACTGCATCTAATTTAAACCGGCATAAAAGTGCAATTTCCGATAAAGAGCACATTTTCAGGTTCCTTTGGGTGCCCTTTACATACAGGTTTGGCTGTATATGAAAAGGTATACATTGTATTTCTGAAATTAGAAATATATGAATGTGGGAAGTGGTCACCGAAGCATCTGCTGCTCAACTATCGATAAGGTGTGTGTGTTGGGGGGATTATGGAGTTTATCGCTAATTTCAACAATATTTCAGTAATACCGTGGCGGTCAGTTTTATTGGTGAAGGAAATCAGAGTACCCGGAGCAAACCATCGACCTGTCTCAAGTCACTGACAAACTTGATCACATAATGTTGTATCGAGTACACCTCGCCATGAACGTGTTCAAACTCACAATTTTAGTGGTGATTAGGCACTGATTACACATGTAGTTGTAAATCCAACTACCATATGATCACGACCACTAGGCTAATAAAGGGCAAATTTTCAGGTTCCTTTGAATTTCCTTTTACATACAGGTTTTGCTTTATATGAAAAGGTATATATTTCTGAAATTTGAAATATACGAATGTGGGAAGGGGTCACCGAAGACTCTGCTGCACAACTCCTACTGATGAACCATAGCAGTTAACACTCAAGTATATTTACATAATGTATCCATATTCTCCTTGTTATATATTCATGTCCTTGTTTACAGTTGTTATGTAAGTGTAGCTACTGTGGATGAGTATATCTACGCCATGGGAGGTTTTGATGGACACGTACGTCAAAATACAGCTGAACGTTACTTACCCAGCAAAAACCAATGGAGTATGATTCCGTCCATGAATCATCAGAGAAGTGATGCACGTGCGACTAGTTTACATGGTAAGTTACCACTTTTTAATTATTACCACCGTTATTACCAATTAACTTATTAGAGTTCACCGTCGGTTTTAAGTGGGGTTCGTGTTACTCGATCTTTAGTATTATGCGTATGTTTTGTAGATCGTTGTTTGTTCTTTTGTCCTTTTTTCCTTTGGCCATTGTTTTGTCTGTCCTGGAATTCTTCGACTTACGGATTCTGATTACCCTTTTGGTATCTTCAAACTCTTACCTAAACAAGCGAACCCGAAGGACGAAGTTTGTTTAAGTAAGTTCACGAGTAAGACACGTGGTATATATGTTTTATTACAAAAAATAAAATGATTGACATATAGCAAGGATTGAGCTCAAGCTATAGTATAACATTCAGACCTGCATGTTGTACCTTGGAATAAACTCCGCCCATTTCCATTTGGATTCAACAAAATATTTTTTATTGGTGGTTAATTGAGTATGGTACAACATATCAATTCCAGATAATAGGCCATGGTTTTTTACAAACATATTTTTAAGCTGAATAATTCATAAAAAAAAAACATCAAAGGAAAAAAGGTCATTTATGCTACAATTTATTGATGTTAGAAAGAAAAGTTTGAAAATATCAAAAGGACAGACAATGTAATGGACAAAAGAACGTTGTGTTGTCTGTCCTTCGATTTACGGATTCTGATTGTGCCTTTGGTATCTTCAAACTCTTTTTCTACAAGACTAAAGACCGAGCAACACGAACCCCACTAAAAACCGAGGGTTAACTCAGTTGCTCCGGAAGAGTCGGAAGTTCTCGTTCCACATGTGGCACCCAAACTGACTTATTTGGAATACAATTGATGTAGACATTTTGATGGTTTTACATTGTATATGGTTAATACTATGTACTCTTTCTCATGTTTTAAATTTTGTTTTAATGTATTTTAATTTATTTCCACAGGAAAAGTATATATTTGTGGTGGATTTAATGGGCAAGAATGTTTGAACTCCTGTGAGTATTTTGATATAGAATCAAACCAGTGGACAATGATTGAGGCAATGAGGAGCAGGAGGAGTGGCGTGGGAGTAATAGCTTACAGAGATTGTGTCTATGCCATTGGAGGTTTTAATGGACTAACAAGACTGTTTTCTTGTGAGAAATATAACCCATTGACAAACCAATG
Organism: Bathymodiolus septemdierum; assembly: GCA_963383655.1. Taxonomy (NCBI): domain Eukaryota; kingdom Metazoa; phylum Mollusca; class Bivalvia; order Mytilida; family Modiolidae; genus Bathymodiolus; species Bathymodiolus septemdierum. The sequence continues at coordinate 40,290,301 of OY726517.1, read as the reverse complement.
GACCGCAGTTCCGGAGATGTTTAACCAAAGGAGTAACTTTGCTATTGAGGTGAGAATTTCCTGGGTTTTAATGATTTGCTCAAACACCATAAATGGGATAATAGCCAAATTCAAATGTGACCAGTATTGTGTAGTCCGAACCATTATTTGAGGGTTAGGGTTATGGTGTTAAACACCATTTTCAACAATATTTCAGTTATATCGTGGCGGTTAGTTTTATTGGTGGAGGAAACCGGAGTACCTGGAGAAAACCACTGACCTGTTGCAAGTCACTGACAAACTTTATTACATAATGCTGTATCGAGTGCACCTCGCCCCATAAAAGGAATAATAGCATAATTCAAATGTAACCAGTATTTTGTAGTCAGAAACAGTATTTGATGAATTTCAAATGACTTGCCTTAAGCAAAACTTAAGTTATTGAGCAGAATTATGAGAAATTGTGTTTGGTTTTTATTGGTAAGGCAATGGGACTTAATTTCAGAATTAAAAAAGTAGTAATGTCCAAAATCAAAATTTGTCTGCCCTTTATGACCCCTGACATTGTATGTACATTTCAAACGATTTGCTCAAGGGGAGATAATTCTCATAAAAGTTATTTATAGGAAACATGAGAAATTATTTTACAGTAAAATCAAGGGCCATAACCCCATAATGGAAAAAAAATGTGAAGTCAGCAATCAAGCTTAGACTGTCTTCTTTTGCTTCTGACCTTGTTTATAATTTTCATAAGATTTGCTCAAGAGGAACTTAAGTGTTTGAATAAAACCCAACAAAATTGTATTTTACAATTGCTACAGCAAACCAAGGGCCATAACCCTAGAACAGAAAAAGTGGTCAGGTTCAAAATTAACTTGGCCTTCCTTTTATGGTCCTCCACTTGTGTATAAATTTCAAATCATTTGTTTTAATGGAACTTAAGTAATTATTTGCTTTCCTTTACCGATACACTAGTATCTAATACTATCCTCCCCACATTTGGGATCACGTCTTATTAAAAACGTCTCTCATCTTTGCTAGTCCAAACATATGTATTGATGGCCATGATATAACTGAAATATTGTTGAAACTGGCGTTAAGCACTATAACTGTAAACTTAACCCAAACATATTTAAAACAGTTAAATATATTTACCATTTGCACAACAGTTCTGGGTAAGGCTCAGTTTTGACACCTAAAGATTTAGCATGCTCATTGCTAATTGGTCGGTTCAAAATATGACCCCTGACGTGATCCCACTCGAGATGGCGTTATGTTATTGTTTCGTCAAAGAAAGTTTAAAAAAAAATACAACAAACATCTAATTTTAATTGGATTGGCATCTCAATTCTCACTCGAAAAGTAACACTGTTCCTTATGGAAAGAGGAAAAAATGATGGTTTGGTTTATGGTGTTTAACGCCACTTTCAACAATATTTCAGAGGTGGTCAGTATTTAATGGTGGAGGAAACCAGAGTACCCGGAGAAAACGACCGACCTGTCGCAAGTCACTGACAAACTTTATCACATAATGTTGTATCGAGTACACTTCGCCTGAGCGGGATTCGAACTCACAACTTTAGTGGTGCCAGATAGGCACTGATTGCATAGGTAGTTATAAATCTACTGAACTACCATACGATCACGACAGCCCCTGACAAAAATCTGTTATTTTTATAAAATATAATATATTTTTTTACAGTCCATTGACGACATGATATTTGCTATTGGTGGATTTAATGGCGTCACAACAATCTTCAACGTGGAATGCTTTGATGGAACGACAGAGGAATGGTTAGTAATAAAGTCTATTAAAGGGAGATAGACACGTTTCTGATTCATTTAATATCACACAACTGGAATGGTTAGTAATAAAGTCTATCAAAGGGAGATAAACACATTTCTCATTCATTTAATATCACACAACTGGAATGGTTAGTAATAAAGTCTATTAAAGGGAGATAGATACGTTTCTGATTCATTTAATATCACACAACTGGAATGGTTAGTAATAAAATCTATTAAAGGGAGATAGACACGTTTCTGATTCATTTAATATCACACAACTGGAATGGTTAGTAATAGTCTATTAAAGGGGGATAAACACGTTTCTGATTCATTTAATATCACACAACTGGAATGGTTAGTAATAGTCTACTAAAGGGAGATAGACACGTTTCTGATTCATTTAATATCACACAACTGGAATGGTTAGTAATAAAGTCTATCAAAGGGAGATAAACACATTTCTGATTCATTTAATATCACACAACTGGAATGGTTAGTAATAGTCTATTAAAGGGGGATAAACACATTTCTGATTCATTTAATATCACACGACTGGAATGGTTATTAATAGTCTACTAAAGGGAGATAAACATTTTTCTGATTCATTTCATATCACACAACTGCAATGGTTAGTAATAAAGTATTGAAGGGAGATAAACACGTTTCTGATTCATTTAATATCACACAACTGGAATGGTTAGTAATAAAGTATATTAAAGGGAGATAAACACATTTCTGATTCATTTAATATCACACAACTGAAATGGTTAGTAATAAATTTATTAATGGGAGATAAACATGTTTCTCATTCATTTAATATCACACAACTGGAATGGTTAGTAATAAAGTCTATTAAAGGGAGATAAACACGTTTCTGATTCATTTAATATCACACAACTGGAATGGTTAGTAATAAAGTCTATTAAAGGGAGATAAACACATTTTGGATTCATTTAATATCACACAACTATAAATCTACAGATGTTCATAAGGTATTGGTACTAAATCTATCAGAACAAATTTTTTTGATTTCTATGGTTACCAGTGTATTAATATCACACAGCTGTCAAATTTCATCTAGTTAAAAGTTAGCTGCAGAACCAAAGCTTTTGTTGTTTTTTTTTACCAGTCACAAATTATAATTTCTATATAATAATTTCTATTCAACAGTATCCAGTGCCTTTTATATTAATACATGTAGTATTTTTATATACTTTTATAGGTATGATGCAACAGATATGAATATGTACAGAAGTGCATTAAGTGTGTGTGTGGTATCAAATCTACCTAACATAGACGATTATATATACAAAAACAGAGAAACAACAGACTAGACTAAACCTGATACAGAGAAACAAGACTAGATTAGATCAGATAATCTTGTTTGAGAAACAAAAAGCAACTGCAAATAAAATAAATCCTGCACAAATAGTTATTGTTTATTTCAATCATTGATTGATTGATTGGTTGTTTGAGTGTTTAATGCCAACTTTAGCAGTATTTCAGCTATATCATGGCATTTCTGATATAAACATTGTAGATAACTACATTTAGTACATCAGCTGTTTCTTTCTGCAGTTAACATCATCGGTTGTGTTTAAACTCAAGTAGAAAGGTTAGGATGCTTAACGCCACTTTCAACAATATTTCAGCTATATCTTGGATGTCAGTTTTATTGGTGGAGGAAACCGGAGTACCAAGAGAAAACCACTGATCCGTTGCAAGTCACTGACAAACTTTATCACATAATGTTGTATCAAGTACGCCTCGCCATGATCGGGATTCAAACTCACAACCGTAGAGATGAATAGGCACTGATTGCACAGGTAGTTGTGAATCCAACTACCATGCGATCACAACCACGACGGTCCCAGTAAAATTTTTAAAACAGAATACAAAGCAAACTCATTATTTAAAGATGTCTTTTTAACTCCATGCAGATAGAAAAATTAAGTTCTTTAATTTGTTTAAATAATGAATTTCGAGAAACATATTTAAATATTTTAATATAAATAATTTTTTTTTTTTACAAAAATAGAAATGATACATGCAAAAGTGTACATGTGTGTCCAGGACTTTACCCACTCTATCCTTAGAGTCTAGTCCCTTAATTGGAAGAAGAATAAGAAAAACATGCTTCATCAATTAGAACAATCAAATGATGCATTTTTTACAAATCTTGTTATCATGTCTAATCCTCTTTCTGGTTGGTCATAGGGTAATATATGTCCTGCTGTTCTAACTATCACCTGTAAAAAAAAACATACAGTAGTAGATATTATTGCCCTCCTGTTCTAATTATCACCTGTTAAAACTAGAGGCTCCCAGGAGCCTGTATAGCTCACCTGGGTATAATAACAACATCAGTGAACTGTCGATCGAGAAAAAAATAAAATATTCTAGACAGGCAGCATATAGCCAGTCAATGGGGTTTGCAATTAATATTTCGCATGCACAATAGCGACCCACCACCACAAGGTGTGGCAAATAGAAATATTCTTCTGTGGTTTAAATGTGTATTAACTGCATTACATGTAAACTGTATTATTCTGTTTGATAAAGTCCTTTAACTAGAATAGAATTTTTTTTACCCTTGAGTGAAATAGTGTTGTAATAAAATATCGTGAACGTGATGTAAAAGTATGAAAGAATGTCAAGGTATATTTTAAATGAGGTTGAAACATGTTGCCATTTGATATCAATTCGGTTGTATTTCATTTTGACGATTTTAATTACGGAAGACGATCACAACCATATTTTTTTTAACAATTGCAACTCAGCTGTTTTTTTTCATAGCGTATAATAAAATGAAAAAATATATATCACGCTGTCGGAACAGTTCCAATATTCAATAGAAAAATCGTAGAAATAATATCATTTAGTGTCCGTCGTCTGTTATCCATAACTTTTCATATTAATATTTAATCTTTTTCTTAGAAACTGCAAAACCAAATGCTTTATTTTACGTTATCAAGTTCTCTCAACCCGCACCTTGGCATTTTTTTTTTATAGATTTATGATGGTTGTCCGTAAAAATGTACTGGAATATATCATAACATTGGTTGTCGTTAAGAATAAAGTACGGTTAAAAAAGTGCTTAAAAAAATTTCAAATATGATAAAGTTCTATTCCTCAAATAAATCTATCTATTACTTCTTTAAGGTTAATACCAAAATTTCGACCAGTTTTCGACAATCAATGTTAATAAGTTTCTGAATTGATATGATCTCAATATGTACATTATCAATGTCATAGCAGACGATGAAACCAAAATTGGTCTGTATGAGATATGTTTATTAAATGATTAAAGCTTTGTTAAGGTGACGAAAAAATGAATTACGAAAAAATACAATTTGAACGTGAAATAATAGATGTGGTACGTAGTTCTTACATTTAAAGATGACATTTTTAGATCAGATTTCTTGAGATCATTCATGCAATTTCAGCATCATAATATAACCTCTGACAAATGAAGCGATCAAAATAATGAGATTTTATCACGTGAAACAAACCGTCGAAAACAGGAGACCGTCGAAAATGGGTGACGTTGTGACATTACTATTCGTTCACTTTAATTTCATAATACAGTTTCAGAACATGTTTTTATTCCTGAAATCAATCCACATTGCATATTAAGTTAAATTTATGCTTTGTTTATTGAGTTTTATTATGCTTTGTTTTTCTTTTTGTTTTTGTTTTTTAAAGATATGCATTATAATACAATGATAGGTACATTCTGTATTCTGAAAAAAATGACGTTCAGTGCTTTTCATTACCTGACTTTGTCGGTCCGCTGCGAGGAATTAGATGCACATATTAACTAACTGTATTTATTTATGAAAAGCACATATTGTGAATACATTTTGGAGAAAATTTTATCGACATCTGAGGTGGGGCCGATTTTGGCTCTTATAGCTCCCAATTTAAACTTATAGTTTTTGAAATATAAGACGAAAAGTATTATTATTTTTTTTTAATTTGATGAAAAAAAGGCAAGAACTCCAAGATGGGTAATCAGATTTACTTCAAAATTGCAGGGTAGGTAGATCTCGACATGGTGCACATTTTTGCAATTTAAACTTAACATCTATCTCTTATAGTTGATCGAAGGGCCGAACCGCCGGACACATTTTTGGAAGAGAACCATCCAATGACTATTTCATCAAAATGTTGTTCTTATTGAGCAAATGGTTTCAGAAAAGAAGATTTTTATGGGAATTTCCCATAGGGTCCTATGTTAAATTAAGTTCGCTGTGGTGGCCATCTTGGTCGGTGTTCTGAAATGCCGGACACAAATTTGGAAGAGGACCACCCAAGAATCATTTCAGCAAAGTTTGGTTGAGATTGGCTCAGTAGTTTCAGAGGAGAAGACTTTTTTTAAATTTCATCCCCCCTTTTTTCAAATTTGCATAATCGGTAAAAATTGGCAAAAGTTCAAAGTTCATAAAAAACCCTGTAATATATGTTAAAAAGCTCATCATTATTCTTATACAGTTCAAATTTGGGCACTTTCTGACTTAAAATAGAGGAGTTTTGGCCATTTGAAGAAATTTCTATTTTTAGTAATGGCGGCCATCTTGGATACAGGACGGCGCTGACGGACACAATTTTCAAAGGGGGCCACCCAAGGATCATTTCAGCAAAGTTTGGTTGAGATTGGCTCAGTAGTTTCAGAGGAGAAGATTTTTTTTAAATTTCATCCCCCCTTTTTTCTAATTTGCATAATCGGTCAAAATCGGCAAAAGTTCAAAGTTCATAAAAAATCCCCTAATAAATGCTAAAAACCTCATCATTATGCTTATACAGTTCAAATTTGGACAATTTCTGGCTTAAAATAGAGCAGTTTTGGCCATTTGAAGAAATTTCTATTTTTAGTAATGGTGGCCATCTTGGATACAGGACGGCGCTGACGGACAAAATTTGAAAGGGGACCACCCAAGGATCATTTCAGCAAAGTTTGGTTGAGATTGGCTCAGTAGTTTCAGAGGAGAAGATTTTTTTTTAATTTCATCCCCCCTTTTTTCAAATTTGCATAATCGGTAAAAATCGGCAAAAGTTCAAAGTTCATAAAAAATCCTGTAATACATGTTAAAAAGCTCATCAGTATGCTTATACAGTTCAAATTTGGGCACTTTCTGGCTTAAAATAGAGCAGCTTTGGCCATTTGAAGAAATTTCTATTTTTAGTAATGGCGGCCATCTTGGACACAGGACGGCGCTGACGGACACAATTTTGAAAGGGGACCACCCAAGGATCATTTCAGCAAAGTTTGGTTGAGATTGGCTCAGTAGTTTCAGAGGAGAAGAATTTTTTAAAATGTCATCCCCCCTTTTTTCAAATTTGCATAATCGGTCAAAATCGGCAAAAGTTCAAAGTTCATAAAAAATCCCGTAATATATGTTAAAAACCTCATCATTATGCTTATACAGTTCAAATTTGGACAATTTCTGGCTTAAAATAGAGCAGTTTTGGCCATTTGAAGAAATTTCTATTTTTAGTAATGATGGCCATCTTGGATACAGGACGGCGCTGACGGACACAATTTTGAAAGGGGACCACCCAAGGATCATTTCAGCAAAGATTGGTTGAGATTGGTTCAGTAGTTTCAGAGGAGAAGATTTTTTTTTAATTTCATCCCCCCTTTTTTCTAATTTGCATAATCGGTCAAAATCGGCAAAAGTTCACAGTTCATAAAAAATCCCATAATATATGTTAAAAAGCTCATCATTATGCTTATACAGTTCAAATTTGGACAATTTCTGGCTTAAAATAGAGCAGTTTTGGCCATTTGAAGAAATTTCTATATTTAGTAATGGCGGCCATCTTGGATACAGGACGGCGCTGACGGACACAAATTTGAAAGGGGACCACCCAAGAATCATTTCAGCAAAGTTTGGTTGAGATTGGCTCAGTAGTTTCAGAGGAGAAGACTTTTTTCAAATTTCATCCCCCCTTTTTTCAAATTTGCATAATCGGTCAAAATCGACAAAAGTTCAAAGTTCATAAAAAATCCTGTAATACATGTTAAAAAGCTCATCAGTATGCTTATACTGTTCAAATTTGGGCACTTTCTGGCTTAAAATAGAGCAGTTTTGGCCATTTGAAGGAATTTCTATTTTTAGTAATGGTGGCCATCTTGGATACAGGACGGCACTGACGGACACAATTTTGAAAGGGGACCACCCAAGGATCATTTCAGCAAAGTTTGGTTGAGATTGGCTCAGTAGTTTCAGAGGAGAAGATTTTTTTTTAATTTCATCCCCCCTTTTTTCAAATTTGCATAATCGGTCAAAATCGGCAAAAGTTCAAAGTTCATAAAAAATCCCGTAATATATGTTAAAAACCTCATCATTATGTTTATACAGTTCAAATTTGGACAATTTCTGGCTTAAAATAGAGCAGTTTTGGCCATTTGAAGAAATTTCTATTTTTAGTAATGGCGGCCATCTTGGATACAGGACGGCGCTGACGGACACAATTTTGAAAGGGGACCACCCAAGGATCATTTCAGCAAAGTTTGGTTGAGATTGGCTCAGTAGTTTCAGAGAGGAGATTTTTTTTAAATTTCATCCCCCCTTTTTTCAAATTTGCATAATCGGTCAAAATCGGCAAAAGTTCAAAGTTCATAAAAAATCCCGTAATATATGTTAAAAACCTCATCATTATGCTTATACAGTTCAAATTTGGACAATTTCTGGCTTAAAATAGAGCATTTTACTTCAAAATTGCAGGGTAGGTAGATCTTGATATGCTGCACATTTTTGCAATTTAAACTTAACATCTATCTCTAAAAAGTTTTTGAAATATAAGACGAAAAGCATTAAAATAAAAAAATAAAAATTGATGAAAAAAGGGCAATAACTCCAAGATGAGTAATCAGATTTACTTCAAAATTGCAGGGTAGGTAGATCTTGACATGCTGAACATGTTTGCAGTTTCAACTTACCATCTGTCTCTTATAGTTTTTGAAATAAAGGACGAAAAGTATTAAAATTTCGAAAATTTGATGAAAAAAGGGAAATAACTCCAAAATGGGTACTGAGATTTACTTCAAAATTGCAGGGTGGGTCGATCTTGATATGCAATTTAAAGTTAACCTTTATCTCTTATAGTTTTTGAAATATTAGACGAAAAGTATTAAAATTTTACAAATTTGATGAAAAAAGGGCAATAACTCCAAGATGGGAAATCAGATTTATTTCAAAATTGCAGGGTAGGTAGATCTTGATGTGTTGATCATTTTTACCCCATGTCAGATTTTTGATATTATTAACAGGTTTTGAGTTATTACCCAAAACCTGCAATTTTACCATATGTTCTATTTTTAGTAACAGCGGCCATGTTGGTTGGTGCACGACATCACCGGACACAATTTTGAAACTAGACACCCTAGTGATGATTCAGACCAAGTTTGGTTTCCATTGGTCTAGTACTTTCAGAGGAGAAGATTTTTGAAAAAGTTTACGACGTACGACGACGACGGACGCCAAGTGATGGCAATAGCTCACATGACCCTTTGGGTCAGGTGAGCTAAAAACCAATACACAATAGAACGAGATTATTACATGGAATTTTCCATTTCGACCCTGGTATCAGCCTGAAACTTCGCATATCAAGCCCAACAGCAAAGCTGGAGGGCTGATATGGGTGGAAGGCTGATACTAAGGACGAAATGACAAATTTCATGTCATAATCTATTTGTCACATATTTTACATTTTTTTCCAAGCTGTTGGGCTTGATATGGGAGTCATGGACTGATACCAAGGCCGATATGGAAAATGTTATGTAATAATCTCTTATTATTATCCTGCTGATCTAACTATCACCTGTGGTCATAGATAAAAACATAATAAAATGAAATAAACCCCTTTATTGTGAAATGGAATTCAATTTTGTTCAGTATGTGAAAATATAGATCATTCTGAAAAAAATTACCATATAAATATGAATATGTACATAATGATAACTGGTATATTTCCTCTTTATGATTATCCCTTTTAAATATAGAATAATGTCAGTTTTGAAGGTAGAGATAGGAAGAGATGTGATACTAATGATATTATTATACCTCATAGATATAAGAGTGTCTGTGATTAGTTAAAAAACGTCACATGTCAGGAAGACAAACCTTCATGCATCCCTAGACCGCGTGCTCCGGGGAAATAAATATCATGTATCCCGCTGCCGCGTACCCCCATGGCGACGTCATATACAAATCGACACAATAGAAAATTTCTCATGTCGTGGAATGTTTAGTTTCAATCTTCATTTTTCGGATAACTGCAATGTAACCATCAACATAAACAACTACACAAATTGAATAAAATTTTAAATTAGTTTTTAAAAAATGTTTTGTTGTGTGTGTAATTTCGGTATAATAAACAATTTATGGCCCTTGTTGTAGGGAGATATGAAGCTTTGTTTACCCTCATAAGTCATATTTCTCGAGGGCGAATTCTTCGGGTAAACAAACCTTCATATCCCCCTGCAACAAGGGCCACAAATGTATAATGTTATATGTTATTCAGCTATCAGACAGGGTATATAATGTGACATTCCCAGCTTAGGATCTATATTCCCTGAGGCGCACCCGGGAATGTCACATTATATACCCTGTCTGATAGCTGAATAACAGATATATTACAGATTTAATCTTTTTTTTTTAAATACAACATCCAACTGTATTAAATAAATTTGCCTCTTTTATTTTCATTTTTCGTATCTCTAGATGTCCGTTTCCGTACCTTTGACGTCATTCTTCAATGACGTCAAAATAGGTGTCACGTCATATTTCATGTATAGGGTGTCTCATGAAGGAAAATACTGTACTAAATTTCTAAATCAATGCAGTTTCATATGTAGTAAATTTCATAAACTTTATAAATATAACATTAATATATCACATAACAAAACAACGGGTTTGCGAAACAGCTTGAATAATTTAAATGTTAACTACATGTAAATAAAACCTTGGTGTGGCCCCATGACGTCGAAAGTTTTCAAGGCTCAACGTTTTGTTTATTTGTTATGGTACAGCCGTGGAAGATAGGAGTTTGCTGAATCGATCAGGTATTTGTGACGGAATTAATCGTTGTAATATTTTTTTGTTCATGCAGCCGTTTTGAGTATAAAAACAGCATTTAATTTGGTAAAAATACATTTATTATTCCGTATTATACCATTGATTCAGTGAAGCGTAATGTTTTGTCGTCCATGTTTTAATCTTTTTTGGGGACTGAAATATGTACCCCGTCTGTTTTCTGAATATATGCTGACATTCAGGGCTGAAGAACCAATGAAAATATGTGTAACAAACTAAATTCGTAATATATGTTGATATCCCTAATCACAATAACAGGCCCGTAATCCATACCCAGGATTGTTAATTTTGGATAGAATCAAATTTTAATACTCAAAGTTCAATAATGCAAATCTATTAGAATAGTGAATCAAAGGTTGAACTCTCCTGTGTAATATTTATGTCTTATTGTTTTTCTTATTCACATTGTAAATGTGTATTACAAAGCTCTTCAGTCTTACTTTTTGTACATTTTGGTTTTGTATATGTAATTTGTGTATTTTTCTACACCATTTGGATTATGGTTTGGTTTGGTTTTATGGTGCTGAATGCAAATTTCAACAATATTTCAGCTATATCATGGCAGTCAGTTTTATTGGTGGAGGAAACAGGAGTACACGGAGAAAACCACAGGCCGGTCGCAAGTAACTCACAAATTTTATCACATAATGTTGTATCGAGTACATCTCGCCTGAGCGGGGTTCGAACTCACAACTTTAGTGGTGATAGGCATCGATTGCATAGGTAGTTATAAATCCAACTACCATATGACCACGACGCCCCCTTTAAATTAATAAATTAAACCAAATTGAACGAGTCAGTGAGTGAATGTTGTTTAGTGCCAAGTGTTCAATTTTTCAGCTATATCTTGGCAGAAACAAGTTAGTTTCGATGAGATGATGATGAGGTTCACTTTGTACTTGACTAATACACTTAGTTGGATTTTAATAGTGCTAGCTCACTGAAACAATAGTCTGCAGATAGACATGTCGCCCCACTCGGACACATTATCCTGATTCCTAGCTAACCAGTCTTTGCTCTTTCTCCTTAATACAGCGTACTTAGCGGAGAAGCAACAAATACCACTTTGGTTTGACCCAATCGGTAGCTGTAAATCCAACTACCATATAATCACGGCCATGACGGCCCCTTTTGGATTATGAGAACAAAGATATATTATACTTTACGTTTATATTTTCCCTATTTGTCTTTGTTAGCAATCCAGTCCATATAACAGTATATAGACCGGGCCCGGTCCATAAAACATCTTCATCAAGATTCACCATTACGACGTCAAATTTATTGCCGGTTTCTATATAATATTTTGTGGGTGACATCCCGGTCCATAAACTGCTATATGGCCCTCAGTACCATGAACTATTTGTTAAGTATATAATCCAAATCCTAACTTTAATAGTCATAGGTAAAAAAAAATCTCAACTTTAATATACCATCTTGGTATTTTATATGAACCCGACACCTTCCTACCTATGGCTATGATATTACAGTATCGTACCTGTTAAAAAGGTTTTAATATGGACCTGACCTCTTCCTGCCTATGGCTGTGATATTACAGTATCGTACCTAATAAAAAGGTTTTAATATGGACCTGACCTCTTCCTGCCTATGGCTGTGATATTACAGTATCGTACCTGATAAAATCCACCGACTTGTCTGACATAGCCTGCCACCTCTGTATCTGATGGATTAACCTTCCATATTAATCTGTCTGCCTGCTTATATTTCTGAGCTCCAGACCATGGTACAGTTAGAAGGAATGCTTCAGTCATAGGAACAGGTATAATAATATCTAGTTGTCCATTATAAAACATCACCTATAACAAATAAAGTCATTTTGAGTGAGTCAGTGTTGCTTAACGCCAACTCAGCAATTTTTCAGCTATATCATGGCAAGAACAAGTTAATTTTCAATGAAATCTGTTATGTACTAGACCACCATGCTTCGTTGGATTTTTATAGTGCTAGCTCAATGAAGGAACAGTCCCTTGATAGACATGTCGCCTCACTCAGACACATTATCCTGATTCTGAGCCACCCAGTCTTTGCTCTTTCTCCTTAATGCTGCATGCTTAACGGAGAAGCAACAAATACCTATTTCGTAGTCCTTGGTTTGACCCGATAGGGGCTCGAATCCAAGATCTACTGCATTAGAGGCGAGCATGCTATTACACCACTGATGCCATTACAGTCATTTTGTATATAATGCCCATTATAAAACATCCCCTGTATAAACTAGAGGCTCACCTGAGCCTGTATCGCTCACCGGATTAATCATATACAGTTTGTGCTCAATAATTATCCATGAGTACAGCTACCCATGGTTTAACAGTATCCATCACATCTTTCAGTAGGTGTTTCTCTACAGCTGATCCATGAGTACAGCTACCCATGGGTTGACATAAGTTAGCCTTACCTTATAATTATCCATGAGTACAGCTACCCATGGTTTAACAGTATCCATCATCTTTCAGTAGATGTTTCTCTACAGCTGATCCATGAGTACAGCCACCCATGGTTTAACATGAGCTAGCCTTACCTTATAATTATCTATGAGTACAGCTACCCATGGTTTAACAGTACCCATGGTCTGTCTTGTGTTGTCCTTACCTTATAATTATCTATGAGTACAGCTACCCATGGTTTAACAGGAGTTAGCCTTACCTTATAATTATCTATGAGTACAGCTACCCATGGTTTAACAGTACCCATGGTCTGTCTTGTGTTGTCCTTACCTTATAATTATCTATGAGTACAGCTACCCATGGTTTAACATGAGCTAGCCTTACCTTATAATTATCCAAAAGTACAGCTACCCATGGTTTAACATGAGCTAGCCTTACCTTATAATTATCCAAAAGTACAGCTACCCATGGTTTAACATGAGCTAGCCTTACCTTATAATTATCCAAAAGTACAGTTACCCATGGTTTAACATGAGCTAGCCTTACCTTATAATTATCCAAAAGTACAGCTACCCATGGTTTAACATGAGCTAGCCTTACCTTATAATTATCCAAAAGTACAGCTACCCATGGTTTAACATGAGCTAGCCTTACCTTATAATTATCCAAAAGTACAGTTACCCATGGTTTAACATGAGCTAGCCTTACCTTATAATTATCCATAAGTACAGCTACCCATGGTTTAACATGAGCTAGCCTTACCTTATAATTATCCAAAAGTACAGCTACCCATGGTTTAACATGAGCTAGCCTTACCTTATAATTATCCAAAAGTACAGTTACCCATGGTTTAACATGAGCTAGCCTTACCTTATAATTATCCATAAGTACAGCTACCCATGGTTTAACATGAGCTAGCCTTACCTTATAATTATCCATAAGTACAGCTACCCATGGTTTAACAGTATCCATCATATCTTTCAGTAGATGTTTCTCTACAGCTGATCCATCATTAAAGGTCAAGTTACCAACATGGATGGCCTTCCTTACTTCAGGCATGGCTAAATAATTTCCATAATAAGTAAATTCATCAGGTTGCTAAAATTGAGATCAGAGAATAAATTTGTTACTCCTTTCTTTGATGGTTAGGTGCTATGGTGTTTAATGCTACTTTCAACAATATTTCAGCTATATCGTGGTGGTCAGTTTTATTGGTGGAGGTACACAGGAGTCCCCGGAGAGAAGACCACTGACATGTCCCAAGTCACTGATAAACTTTATCACATAATATTGTATCGAGTGCACCTCACCATGAGCGGGATTCGAACTCACAAGGTTAAGTGTTGATAGGCACTGATTGAATAGCTAGTTATAAATCCAACTACTATATGTTCATGACATTCCCCTTTCTAATAATATTTTAATAATTTGACAAAAAGATGTGATAATGTTAACTAAAAATGTAGATACATTGTATCAAATTTAGTGTGTATGACGCATTTCTGGAATAACCTTCATCAGGTACTCTCAAAATCAAAAGACTGGAAAGACAAACAATAAACAGTTTTGGAAGCAATAAAACCAAAGAACCTAAACAGGATAGCCAAAATCAGCTAAAGTCACCTATGTCTGAGGGAGGAGAACCTTAGTTTTATTAATAATTACATTATTTAGGAACTGTAAATTTCAGTAATAAATATATCTACTGGTACCTAATAAACCATGTTAGTGATGAAGCATAGACTACTGGGTGGATGATACCCTCAGAGACTAATAGTCAGCTGATTGACATAACAAAAAAATGAGCTGAAAATATATGACAATAAAGTCATTTGACTATTGACCTTAATTTCTACACTTTTGATTGCATCTCATGATATACTTACTGGCAACAAATATATCATTTGTAATAGTCTGTATCTTTTGAACTCTCTTTAGAAGTGATATCCTCATTTTTATCATTTTGACCTTCTTATTTAAAATCTTTGATTTTTTATGTAATATTTTAACCTTTTTATGTTTTATGTTAATCATTCTATTTCATTTTCTTGCATTTTGTTTTTAAAATGTTAAATTACCAATAAATAAATTTGAAGCACCATTTTGCTTCCATAAATATTTAAGCATTTAAAGAAGTCATAGCTAGAATTTCGTTGGTTTAACGTTACTTTCAACAATATTTCAGCAATATCGTGGTGGAGGAAACCCGAGTACCCTGAGAAAACCACCAACCTGCTGCAAGTCATTGACAATCTTTATCACATAATCTGGTATCAGGTACACCTCACCTGAGTGGGATTCAAACTCACATTTAATGTTGATAGGCACTGATTGCACAGGTACTGTAGTTGTTTAATCAAACTATCATACGATCATGATCACGACGGCCCCCACCATCTAAAACAAGGTATATACTTACCGTAGTCAATAAGAAGTTATAGTAGTTACTTGTTCCAGACACATTATAGAAAAATGATGGGTAAGGTGTGATGTCTCCATTTAATAATTGATCAAAAATCTGTAAACAATGACATAATAACATTATTGAAAAACGACGGGTAAGATGTGATGTCTCCATTTAATAATTGATCAAAAATCTGTAAACAATGACATAATAACATTATTGAAAAACGACGGGTAAGGTGTGATGTCTCCATTTAATTGATCAAAAATCTGTAAACAATAATACAATAACACTTAGAGGCTCTACAGAGCCTGTATTGCTCTCCTGGTTGTTCATGGACTGGGTTTGGTTTGGTATTATGGTGTACTAATGTGTGCCATATTACATGGGGTGCAATATGGATTTTTCAAAATGGCGGCCGGAAATTTTGCATGATATCAAGTATTTAGTTTTTCACAATAATTTTATCTTTTTTAAGAAAATATATTTCCCGAAATTCACGTTTTCCAGTCCGATCAGTTTTCGTTATTAATGTATCATTGTTTATTTCCGTCGTCTTCTACCGGAAAAATGGACAACGAAGAAAACATGGAAAGTGCTCGTTATGCACTCCTTTATGAACCAAAGATTAATTCATCTTGTGTTGTTGTTGTGTAAGTGTAACTGTATAAGGATTATGTCTCTAAATACATATAATAAATACGTAGATATAAATTATAATATGACATTATTGCATAATATCTCATATCAAGCCATGGTTTCTGTAAATGAACAGACCTCATCATCATTTCATTGAAAATTAACTTGTTCTCGCCAAGATATAGCTGAAATATTGCTGAGTTGGCGTTAAACAACAATCACTCACTCACTCACCCATGAATGAATTTCTCAGAGTAATTTCACATCGAAGAGATGTGAGATGCAATGAGAAGTCTATTTAGGGACCGTCCATTTGACTTGCAGGGGGGGGGGGGGGGGGGGGGGGGGGGCTATGGTTTTTTTTCGGACAACACAAGAGTTAGAATATTTTTTTTTTGGTCGTGCAAAGCGCAATTTTTTTTCCCAGAAATTAGCATTAGGCTATATGACAAAAACTCTGAATCAGATTATTTTGTTTTCCTCCACCAAAATCAGAATATTTTTTCAGCAACATTGGGAGTCAGAATATTATTTTAGAAAAAAAAACTATAGCCCAGCCCCCCCCCCCCCCCCCCCCCTGAAAATAGATATTACATGTAAAGAGAAAATTTACAATTCATTGATGAATGACAATATCAAAAAGGGATCTTTGGTTCAGGTGAGCTATTCAAACAATTCTACTATATCTAGCCACATCAGTAGCATGAGGGTTAGGGTTTTGGTGCTTAACGCCACTTTCAACAATATTTCAGCTATATCGTGGCGGTAAGTTCTATTGGTGGAGAAAGCCGGAGTACCCAGAGAAAACCACCAACCTGCTGCAAGTCACTGACAAACTTTATCACATAATGTTGTTTCAAGTACACCTCGCCTGAATGGAATTCAACCTCACATTAGTGGTGATAGGTACTGACTGCACAGCTAGCTAGTTGTAAATCCAACTACCATACGATCAGGACCACGATGGCCCTTATTAATATGGAGACTTGACTGCTGAAAAGAAATGTACAGTCAAACCTGTCTATAAAGGGCACCGAAGGGAAACATGTAAGTGCCCTTTATAGACAGGTGCCCTTTATAAAGAGGTTTGCTATTTTGAGTGGATTTTTTTCCCATATGTAAATACAAATGTACTCTACAAGTATAGTATTTCAGGTAACATTAATAAAGAACATGAATATGTGCAATCTTTGTTTGTTGTATCTTTAAATTGTAATGCAGAGTAGTCATTGGTCCATTTGGAAGACTGTTAAGACATCTATACATTTGATCTTTTTGTAAGACTCAAATTTTTGTATTTTTATGGATCATTGTTTCATGGGCAATTATTCCATATCTCAATCTTTGTCATACATGTTGTATATTAGATGGTCTTAACTATTTTACTATTTACATTTATTGACAGAAACGTATGTGTATTGATATCAGCACTATAATTCATAAATATCACATTATAAAATGTCCTGTTGAAAAAATAGAAAAGTGTTACAAAAAGTCCTCTATTCTTGTCTGCTTCACTGATACAGAGATCAGCTGTGTCATCTTCCATCTCAATAGCTGCATTCAACAAGCGTTGTCTCCCGTTGACAAGTGCGAAGTTCTTAATTTGCTGAATATGAAAGTCAAGTTCACTTAAAGAGCACGCTATAGGAGGTTCAGTTTCCTCATTGTCATCATTGTCTGATGCTGTTGACTGGTCATCATTGTCTGATGCTGTTGACTGGTCATCATTGTCTGATGCTGTTGACTGGTCATCGATGTCTGACGCTGTTGATTGGTCATCATTGTCTGATGCTGTTGACTGGTCATCATTGTCTGATGCTGTTGACTGGTCATCGATGTCTGATGCTGTTGACTGGTCATCGATGTCTGACGCTGTTGACTGGTCATCATTGTCTGACGCTGTTGACTGGTCATCATTGTCTGATGCTGTTGACTGGTCATCATTGTCTGACGCTGTTGACTGGTCATCATTGTCTGACGCTGTTGACTGGTCATCATTGTCTGATGCTGTTGACTGGTCATCATTGTCTGATGCTGTTGACTGGTCATCATTGTCTGACGCTGTTGACTGGTCATCATTGTCTGACGCTGTTGACTGGTCATCATTGTCTGACGCTGTTGACTGGTCATCATTGTCTGATGCTGTTGACTGGTCATCATTGTCTGATGCTGTTGACTGGTCATCATTGTCTGACGCTGTTGACTGGTCATCATTGTCTGATGCTGTTGACTGGTCATCATTGTCTTGACACTGTTGACTGGTCATCATTGTCTGATGCTGTTGACTGGTCATCATTGTCTGATGCTGTTGACTGGTCATCATTGTCTGATGCTGTTGACTGGTCATCGATGTCTGACGCTGTTGATTGGTCATCATTGTCTGATGCTGTTGACTGGTCATCATTGTCTGACGCTGTTGACTGGTCATCGATGTCTGATGCTGTTGACTGGTCATCGATGTCTGACGCTGTTGACTGGTCATCATTGTCTGACGCTGTTGACTGGTCATCATTGTCTGACGCTGTTGACTGGTAATCATTGTCTGACGCTGTTGACTGGTCATCATTGTCTGATGCTGTTGACTGGTCATCATTGTCTGATGCTGTTGACTGGTCATCATTGTCTGACGCTGTTGACTGGTCATCATTGTCTGACGCTGTTGACTGGTCATCATTGTCTGACGCTGTTGATTGGTCATCATTGTCTGATGCTGTTGACTGGTCATCATTGTCTTGACACTGTTGACTGGTCATCATTGTCTGACGCTGTTGACTGGTCATCATTGTCTGATGCTGTTGACTGGTCATCATTGTCTGATGCTGTTGACTGGTCATCATTGTCTGACGCTGTTGACTGGTCATCATTGTCTGACGCTGTTGACTGGTCATCATTGTCTGATGCTGTTGACTGGTCATCATTGTCTTGACACTGTTGACTGGTCATCATTGTCTGACGCTGTTGACTGGTCATCATTGTCTGACGCTGTTGACTGGTCATCATTGTCTGACGCTGTTGACTGGTCATCGATGTCAGCCAAGATTTCATGTGCCGGTCTTTCTCAATTCCTTACTGATATGTCCGACGTTGCCAACTGTTTGTCCACATCGGAAAGTTTGTGGTACTCACAGTTAAACAGCTGTCTAGCCAAGGAAATAAATTTCAAGGGAATGTTATCATCTTCTTCCTCCGAATCTGACATGTCATTAAATGCAGATTCATCACGTGAAATGTCTCTAAATCCACATTTGGCAAAACATTTCTGAATGGTAGAAGTTTCAACTTCTTGCCATGAGCGATTTATCCAATAAATAGCCTGTAGGATGTTGATGTTTTTCAAAAGTTCTAACCCGCATTTGGACTTGTCTTTTTCCATTTCACTTATGATGTATCATAGTTGACGTCTATGGAATTTAAGCTTTACAGTTTGTATGATGCCTTGATCCATAGGCTGGGATTTATACGTTGTGTTTGCTGGTAAAAATTTCAATTTAACATTCAAAAATTCCAGATCAGGGTGAAAAGGAGCATTGTCAATAAAAAGAAACACCTTGCATTTCTGTCTTTTCATCTTAACATTGAATTTGAACAGCCAAGATTCAAACAATGATCCGTTCATACACGCTTTCTTATTGTGACTGTACATGACAGGAAGCGAATCAGTTTTAATTTTGCTAAAGCAATGTGGCTGTCTAACTTTACCAATAACAAAAGGTGTGATTTTTTTCACCAGTCATGCTTGAACACAGTACATTCATCACCTTTAACTTTCACTATGTTCTTATTGACAGATCGATAAAATAAGCCTGTTTCATCCATGTTGAATATGTCCTTAGCATCGTAGCCAGTACAAAGTGTGGGTAGCTTTTGTTTCCAATCATCTACCACAGTGTCATTTACATCCCCTCTTTCTCCGCTCAATGTCCCAAAAACAATATTGTGGCATTTTTTAAATGATTTCAACCATCTATTCGACGCTTTAAAAGATTCAACGTTTAGATCAGATGCAAATTTTAAGGCTCTCTCCTGGATCAAAGGATCTGAAACATTAATCCTACGGGAGGTGGCATCCTGAAACCATTCCCAAACAAGAACATTAATGTCTTCATTGCCTGTCAGCCTACGTTGACGTTTGTGTTCAGGTCCCGTGTTGTTTTCATAGTCCGTTATTATGTCAGCTTTTCTTTTAAGGACATTATCAATCTGTGTTCGACCGACTACCATTTGTTCAGCTATTTTTCTGTTCGACAATTTTTCCTTCTCAGATTTTCTGATCACCTCAATCCTCTGCTCGAGAGTTAGAGCCGTCTGTTTCGGTGGCATTTTTGACTTGAACTAAATCCTTATTTTCTATTTATGAGAAGTATTAAATCTTAGCACAAACTCATGTAATTTAAGGGTAAGTTAAAAAAACTTTATTTTCTATTTCTATTTAAGTTGTTTTATTTATTAATTATTGTAAAAACACTTAAACTATCCCCAATAACAATAAACAATCTGTTTTTATTATGTTACAATCATTAAATATTGACCGATCGGAACATTTTAATCTTTTCATCGATCGATAACTCACCTGTTAATTGTATTGTGTCAATTAGATGGTTAAATCGCGAGTGCATCAAAAGACAATGTTTATCTTCCGAGTGAACTGATTGACAATTGCCCGTTATATGGAGGTTTCAGCAACGATTTATATGAAAATACCATGCCTGCTGCCCGCGTTAAAACAGTGCCCGTTATATAAGGAATTATTTAATAGAGAAATGCATCAGGGGGATGTCAGCATGGCCGTTATAAGCAGGTACCCATTATACAGAGGTGCCCGTTAAGCCAGGTTATACTGTAATTGTCATTATTTACCATAAAAGCATTTAAAAACTGTTTACTGTTGATATAAACCACAGCTTTGTCAGACATCGACTGAAAATAGGCACGCTGATATTCATCTAATAATCCAATAGAATATAAGTATGTGGCATATTGTGACATCATCTACAATTACAAACATTTAATCAATATAGCATAATTGATTATATAAAAAAGATTTCAAAGTAAAATATTGTAGCATTATTTACAATGGCAATATTTAGAGAAAAAAGAAACCTAATTTGTTATTGTTATTAAAACTATCGCTCACCTGATAAAGAAGATTTCATTGCCTATCGCTCACCTGGTAAAGAAGATTGTATTGCCTATCGCTCACCTGATAAAGAAGATTTTATTGCCTATCGCTCACCTGATAAAGAAGATTTTATTGCCTATCGCTCACCTGGTAAAGAAGATTTTATTGCCTATCATAGCATATATTAAATTTTGATCTCCCAGGATTTGAATCCAATAGACCACATGACCTTCACTGGTACAAAATTGAATCTTCATACCACAATGAACATCAAGAGATTTTATCATTATATTCCCATTACATCTAATATAAATCAACCTTCAATGTTGATGATCATTTTAAATATTGAGTAAGCTAGATCATCAAATGTAAAAAGGGATCAACCAAACCTTAAACTTGCTAGCAATTGGCACTTTACAGAATTTTTCAGAATTTCTTTATTGATTTTTTAGGTCAAACTTTCTATTTTTAGTAACAGAGATGGCCATGTTTGATGGAATCATAACCATAACACAACTGTATTATTTCCCTAAAGTTTGGTAGCAATTGGCGCTTTACAGGATTTTTTAATATAATTTTTGCATTTTTTTGTCAAATGTTCTATTTTCAGTAACGGTGGCGGCCATGTTTGATGGTGGCTAAAGTTATCAACCATAATTCTGAAAGATAATCACAAATGTATCATTTTCCTGAAGTCTGAAAGCAATTGGCCCTTTTCAGGATTTTTCAGAATTTGTTTATTGAAATTTTTGTCAAATTTTCTTTTTAAATAACGGTGACGGCTATGTTTGATGTCGGTTCAGGTAATCAACCATAATTCTTAAAGGGGATCACAAATGTATCATTTCAACGAAGCTTGGAAGCAAGTGCACCTTCACATAATTTTTCAGGATTTCTTGTTGATTTTGTCCCTATGTTCTACTTTTAGTAATGGCAGTCATGTCGGTTGGTCAGCAGGCACATCAGAAATTCTTTTTAAACTAGACACCCTGAGGATGATTGTGGCCAAGTTTAGTTCAAATTGGTTCAGTGGTTTCAGAAAAGAAGATTTTTGAAAAGGTTTACAGATGGACGAAGGACGCCAAGTGAGCTAAAAATGTATATGCATAGGCATATGGTGTTTAACACCACTTTCAACAATATTTCAGTTATATTATGGCGGTCAGTTTTATTGGTAGAGGAAACCGTAGTACTCTGAGAAAACCATTGACCTGCCACAAGTCACTGACAAACTTTATCAGTAGTGTTCATTAAATGTTGATAAAAAAAACTTTAATTTTTATTTCTTTTTAAATTTAATATAGAGGGGCCCTTGTGGTCGTGATCATATGGTTGTTGTATTTACAACTACCTACGAAAATCAGTGCCTATCACCACTAAAGTTGTGAGTTTGAATCCCACTCATGGCGAGGTGTACTCAATACAACATTATGTAATAAAGTTTGTCAGTGATTTGTGACAGGTGGGTGGTTTTCTCTGGTTTCCTCCACCAATAAAACTGACCACTACAAAGTACAATATAACTGAAATATTGTTGAACGTGGCACAACACATCATAACCCTAACCCTGCACTTATTTTGTGAACAAGGATTATTCTATTCACTTACTGTTTGAGGATCAGATAAACCATCACCGATTGCCATTCCTTTAAAGTTGATTTTGAGCTTTGCTGTAGGATTTTCCATATGAATTTTGTAAGAAATAGCTGGTACATATTTACCTGCATAAGACTGTAAGGAAAATAAAAATGTATGCTTAGATGAACACAACCAACTTCTTGATATACAAATGTAATTGTAATTCTAACTTTTTAAATTATGTTTATCTACTGTTTCATGACATAATTGTAATTCTACCTTTTTAAATTACGCTTATCTACTGTTTCATGACATAATTGTAATTTTAACTTTTTAAATTACGTTTATCTACTGTTTCATGACATAATTGTAATTCTAACTTTTAAATTACATTTATCTAATGTTTCATGACATAATTGCAATTCTAACTTTTAAATTACGTTTATCTACTGTTTCATGACATAATTGTAATTCTAGCTTTTAAATTACATTTATCTAATGTTTCATGACATAATTGTAATTCTAACTTTTAAATTACATTTATCTAATGTTTCATGACATAATTGTAATTCTAACTTTTAAATTACATTTATCTAATGTTTCATGACATAATTGTAATTCTAACTTTTAAACTAGGAAGAACTGTTTTAGATACCTAAAACTTATATCTCCCTTTAATGCGGCCATCGGTACAACAACCTATCTCGAAAGACAAAAATGTTATGGCCCGGGCAAGAAAATACTATTTAAAAAACAATTATTTGACCTTGAGGTCAAAGGTCAAGGTCCAACGAAGGTCATTATGGTACACAACACCGCCTTATGGTCATGCACCCACATACCAAATATCATTCACCTATCTCGAAAGACAAAAATTTTATGGCCCAGACAAGAAAATACTATTTAAAAAACAATTATTTGACATTGAAGTCAAAGGTCAAGGTCCCTTGAAGATCATTACGGTATGCAACACACCGCCTTATGGTCATGCACCCATATACCAAATAAATACTATTTAAAAAACAATTATTTGACCTTGAGGTCAAAGGTCAAGGTCCCATGAAGGTAATTATGGTACACGACACACCGCCTTATGGTCATGCACCCACATACCAAATATCATTGACCTATCTTGAAAGACAAAAATGTTATGGCCTGGACAAAAAAATACTATTTAAAAAACAATTATTTGACCTTGAGGTCAAAGGTCAAGGTCCCACGAAGGTCATTATGGTATGCAACACACCGCCTTATGGTCATGCACCCACATACCAAATAAACACTATTTAAAAAACAATTATTTGACCTTGAGGTCAAAGGTCAAGGTCCCATGAAAGTCATTACGGTACATGACACACCGTTTTATGGTCATGCACCCACATACCAAATATCATTGATCTATCTTAAAAGACAAAAATGTTATGGCCCGGACAAGAAAATACTATTTAAAAAACAATTATTTGACCTTGAGGTCAAAGGTCAAGGTCCCATGAAGGTAATTATGGTACACGACACACCGCCTTATGGTCATGCACCCACATACCAAATATCATTGACCTATCTTGAAAGACAAAAATGTTATGGCCTGGACAAAAAAATACTATTTAAAAAACAATTATTTGACCTTGAGGTCAAAGGTCAAGGTCCCACGAAGGTCATTATGGTATGCAACACACAGCCTTATGGTCATGCACCCACATACCAAATAAACACTATTTAAAAAACAATTATTTGACCTTGAGGTCAAAGGTTAAGGTCCCATGAAAGTCATTACGGTGCATGACACACCGTTTTATGGTCATGCACCCACATACCAAATATCATTGACCTATCTTGAAAGACAAAAATGTTATGGCCCGGACAAGAAAATACTATTTAAAAAATGATTATTTGACCTTGAGGTCAAATGTCAAGGTCCCACAAAGGTCATTATGGTATGCGACACACCGCCTTATGGTCATGCACCCACATACCAAATATAATTGACCTATCTGGAAAGACAAAAAAGTTATAGTCCGGACAAGCTTCGCTGAGAAGAAGCGGAAGGGAAAGAAGCGGAAGAAAAAATCAGACTAAAACAATATGTCTCCCTTCGTTCGAAGGGGAGACATAATTATGTTTATCTAATGTTTCATGACATAATTGTAATTCTAACTTTTAAATTACATTTATCTAATGTTTCATGACATAATTGCAATTCTAACTTTTAAATTACATTTATCTAATGTTTCATGACATAATTGTAATTCTAACTTTTAAATGACGTTTATGTTATTTTTCATGACATAATTATAATTCTTTTAAATTATGTTTATACTTGGTAATAAGTAACATTAGTCAATATGACAATCTGAATGTAAATGTCCTTTGATTTTCTTGCTCCAAATGACTTTTAATGATTTGATTTGATTTTATTTTGGTGTTATTACGCCTCTTTCAGCAGTATTTCAGCTATATCATGGCGACCAGTTTTAGTGGAGGAGGAAGCCGGAGTACCCGGAGAGAACCACCGACACTGGGCAAGCAACTGGTAAACTTTATCACTTGCGGCTGTGAGTCGAGTGCACCCTTTTTTGTAATTTACAAAGCTGGGCACATACCCACGCCGTATTGGTGATAGGCTTGTATGAGCTGTTAGATCCAACGACCTAATTCATTGAGCCCCCCGGGCCCCCCAAAAGACTTTTAAATTAGTTAATCTAGTCATATGTGACCTTCCAAGGGAACATTGAAATATAGTCTCATATGACAGGCAGTCACTAAATACAGGTTTATTTAATATGAAATGCACTGTGAAGAGAGATAAAAATTATGGTCACATAATACAAATTATTACTTAATAGAGGTGATCACTGTCAGTGACTTGCAGCAGGTCAGTGGTTTTCTCCAGGTACTCCAGTTTCCTCCATCAATAAAACTGAAGGCCACAATATAACTGAAATATTGTTGAAAATGGTGTTAAACACCCTACCCCTAACCCCCTAGTGCAGGTTTGACAGTATTTGGCTTTCAAATCTTCTGACTTTGAATGTACCTAATGAATGCTAAAATTCCAGAAATGTATCAGGTATGCTGAATATTATACATATTATACAAATATATTGCTGTCACAATTAAGATGAAATATATATCAGATCATAATTTGAGACATGAGTTATGTCTCCATAACAAGCTGTTGAAACTACAGTTTATACATAGATAATGAAAAACCTTGAATCACAATTCTCAATCAAAGTCTGATTTTAAAAACTAATTACCTCCCCTGTTACATAGAAGTCATTTTTCTGGTACTGATAAAAAGCCATGAAGAACTGAGTCAAACAGCTAAAAGAAAAGGCAAATACAAAAAATAATAAAAATAAAATGAATACAGGCATCTGAATAGCGTATCTAATAAAACAGACAAGAAAAAAAATGTCAAGCCATTTGTAAAGTCTGAACAAAATAGGGGCCGTGGTGGTCATGATCAAATGGTAGTTGCATTTACAAATTCAAAATATTGGTCTATTTTTCAACTTCTTTTCACATTTACCATCTTCAAAGGGATCACTATTTATATTTCAAAATAACACACAGTCGGCCAATTCTGTTCCTATAAGGCGAGCAGCAGATTCGCCTGAGGTTTGTCGATTTAAAAATTACATAACCTGTCCATCTATATCAGATACCACCTACATGTAGCCACTCCCGGCTTACCATACTTGGCAATGTCTTGGCCCTTTTTTAATGTGGTCAATGTTATCTCTAAATTAGTGATAAATCGCTCATTGTAAATAATAAGTAGCCATATATTATCCTACTCAGTTTGAATTTTGGATAGCAGCATTTTAAAATTCTTTTTAACAGTGGGGCTGTCATGGCCGTGATCATATGGTAGTTAGATTTACAACTACCTATACAATCAGTGCCTATCACTACTGATGTGAGTTCGAATCTCGCTCAGAGCAAGGTGTACAACATTATGTGATAAAGTGTGTTAGTAACTTGCAACAGGTCAGTGGTTTTCTCCGGGTACTCTGGTTTCCTTCACCAATAAAACTGACCATCATGATATAACTGATATATTGATCAAAGTGGTGTTAAACACAATAACTGAAATATTTCTCGTACAGCTTACTAATTATTCTGGCAATGCGGCATACACAATAAATTCACCATAAATGGGCTTGTATAATAACAAAATAAAATCCTAGAATTATTACACCTATATTCTATAGAAACAAATCAAAATGTTACGGAGCATAAAATCCTAGCATTATCACACCTATATTTTATAGAAACAAATAAAAATGTTACGGAGCATAAAATCCTAGCATTATTACACCTACATTTCATAAACAAATTAAAATATTACAGAGCCATACCTGTATAAATCTCTACCAACATCAACTTCATTTGTAGCGTAACCCATGTCATTGTGTGTAAAACTGAATCCTGTTCCAACCTAAAACAATAATTTAATATAACTTAGAATATTATTTATAGCTTGATTAACATTTCATAAGAAAATGCAAACTTTTAATGAGGGATAAAAAGGACTACTGTTACGTGTGTTATGGTTAGCGCGCTCATCTCGAGTGTGGTATGTCGTGGGCTCTAGCCAACCAACGACTATAAAATTGGCATTTGTTGCTTCTCCGCTAAGCATTCAGAATTTAGGAGAAAGATTGGTTGGCTCGGAATCAGGATGTGTCCGAGTAAGGCGACATGGCTATCCATGGACTGTTGCTCCAGTGAGCTAGCACTAAAAAATCAAACTAAGAATATTGGTCTAGTACAAAGCGGACCTCACCATCATTTTATTGAAAAATAACTTGTTCTCACCATGATACACTAAGTAACTGAAGAATTGCTGAATTGGCTTTAAACAACAATCACTCACTCACTCACTAAAAAAGTCTCAAACCCATGATCTACCACACACGAGTTGAGCAGGCGAATAATTACATCACCGATGTGGTTGACTATCCCCATTGAAGATTCCAGTAATTTAATGACTGCTTTTAATGAGGATACTTACAGGGTTATCTATATATATCATAGAAAACCTGCTGTTCCAGTTTATTTTCTTTTCCAACACTGCAAAATACAATAAATGTTCTACTGTTAAAATCAAAATTAAATATAAAAGAAAATAATGACCCAAAAAAATCAAGCATTGTTGAAATAGGACGAGTTAAATCAAATATTGGAAATATATTCACATAGACATTATGGAATCAATGCCTCTGTGATATTACACGAGAGAATGCTTGTGCTTAAAGTTTGATCCCCTGATCGGTCGAAACCAAGAAAATAAAACTGGTGCAGTGAATAAACAACAATCCTGTATATATATATATATATATACAGAACATTAAATAAAGTCCCAATGTAGGAAATCTTTTTTAATTCAATCTGAACACCTACCTATTCTGACCACAAAATTTGGTCCCAATTAGGTTCTGTTTGGACATGTTTCACTGTATCAAAGAGTAAGAACAAAGACTGGTTGACTTAGAGTCAGAATGATCGTGTCCCAATAGAGCAAAATCTCCACATGTGCCATATGAACAGTTGCTTAATGAGCAGCATATTAGTATAAAGTATGCATCACCATCTCATCAAACAGAAACTTGTACTCTGCAAGATATAGGTGAAAAATTTTTCCCTTGATGTTAAACCATAATCATTCATGGAAAGTTGCGAGTTTGAATCCTGCTCATGCAGGGGTGTTCTCGATACAACATTATGTGATAAAGATTGTCAGTAAATAGTGGCAGGCCTGTGGTTTTCTCCGGGTACTCCGGTTTCCTCCACCAATAAAATTGACTGCCACGATATAACTGAAATATTTTTGAAAGAGACATTAAAACCATAAACCATACCCCTTACCCACCTTAACAAATATTTTGCAGCTTACATTTGAAATTTTTATCAACCATTATTGGACCATTTTCCACAAATAATCCAAATAATGAAGACCCTCCTGGTCCACCTTGTAACCATAGCAATACTGGATCATTAGCGGGATCTTTCTAAAAAAAAATCACAAATAAATATGATTATGTATTTAAATGTGTTTTTTTCAGGGTTTTTTTTTTTCACGTTTATTCAATTTTAAATGGTAAAGTGCATTTTCTTTGAAGAAGAAATTTAGATGTAAAAAATAATAGCCTTAATTCTTATAATATTTAATAACCAAAGGCTCACAGGAACCTGTATCACTTACCTAATTATCATTTGTATAAGTGGCAAGTTATTGGATAGGACCATGCAATGATCACTGGTGTTCATTTTGGGAGTTAACAAGTTTTGAAGTTTCAGAGAAAAAGTAATTTGCTACATTTTAATGTAAGCCTATAATGTGAAAACTATGTACGGTGGTGACAGCCATTTTAGTTTTCTGATCATCATAAGCAACTCAAACTTTTTAAATTTCATTCAAATGATAATTCCGGTACAGTTTGGATTTCAGCAGTGTAGAATTTTCTGAGAAGAAGGCATTTGTTTCATTTTCGCTTAGAAGTTTATATATTAAAATATGCATGGCGGCCATCTCATTGGTTGTGTTATTAACATAAAAAATAAAAACTTTTTGAAGGATCTTCAAATGATGTACAGACTGAGTTCCATCCAAGTGGCCATCTTGGATTTCAAATCAATATCAACTTTTTAAGTAAAGTATGGAGGCATGGAATGGAAGAACTTGAACAAAATACTATTTTTACCTGTAACACAATTACTTTTACTGGTGAAGGGAAGAACTCAAACAATGACTTTTACATGTGAAGGGAAGAACATAAACAATTACTTTTACCTGTGAAGGGAAGAACATAAACAATGACTTTTACCTGTGAAGGGAAGAACACAAACAATGACTTTTACCTGTGAAGGGAAGAACATGAACAAATTATTATTACCTGTGAAGGAAAGAACATATACAATACAATGTCTTTTACCTGTGAAGGGAAGAACATAAACAAATTATTTTTACCTGTGAAGGGAAGAACAAAAACAATGACTTTTACCTGTGAAGGGAAGAACAAAAACAATGACTTTTATCTGAAGGGAAGAACACAAACAATGACTTTTACCTGTGAAGGGAAGAACACAAACAACGACTTTTACCTGTGGAGGAAAGAACATAAACAAATTATTTTTACCTGTGAAGGGAAGAACATAAACAAGGACTTTTATCTGTGAAGGGAAGAACACAAACAAATTACTTTTACCTATGAAGGGAAGAACACAAACAATGACTTTTACCTGTGAAGGGAAGAACACAAACAATGACTTTTACCTGTGAAGGGAAGAACACAAACACATTATGTTTACCTGTGAAGGGAAGAACCAGAAGAACATATTACTATCATATGTTTTATTGACTGTAATAAATCCAGCATAGCTTTTCAAATTTGTTCCATCTAATGGTCCAACTAAACTTGCTTTCTGAGCTACAATAAGAAAGATAATGTATTATTACCAAATTTACTTAACGTTGTCTAGAAAACTAGAGACTTATCTGGTTATCATTGTTAAATACTGCTAAAAACACTTACTGAATGGTTTAAGAAAAGAATACTTCAAATCATTGTTTTTTTTCCAATATGGTCAAATGATAAATTTTGTCCTGTAGTGGTGGCCATCTTGTATTTCTGAACAACAGAAAAAAATGTCAAATTTGTAAGTGATCATCCAATGAACATTCCTGCTTAAATTCTCCTAAACAAAATTTGCAATTTTTCGGAAAAAAGTTTTAATACATTTTCCCACAGGATCTCATATTCATATACGTAATATAATATGGTAGTGGCCAATCTCAGTTTTCCGACTGACATAAAAATTGTAAACTTTATAGATGATCATGTAACATTGGAACATTCTAGCCAAGAATGCCTTTTCTATGCTTTAGTTGTTTCAGAGAAGGAGATATTTAAACATAAATTTCCACATGTGGACCTATAAACTGTTTTGTACATTTCTCCATAGGGGGCAGTCATGGCCCTGATCGTATGGTAAGTTGGATTTACAACTACCTATGCAATTAGTGCCTATCACCACTGATGTTATGAGTTCGAATCTCGATCAGGGCGAGGTGTAAAACATTATGTGATAAAGTTTGTCAGTGACTTGTGATAGGTCAGTGGTTTTCTCCGGGTACTCCGGTTTCCTCCACCAATAAAACTGACCGCCACAATATAACTGAAATATTGTTGAAAGTGGTGTTAAACACCATGAAACCAACCAACCAACTAATGTGGTGGTTACAATCCTGAATTTCTGATTGACACATAAAATACAGACGTACATAATGTCATTATAGGGTAATAAAAGGAATATAAAGTAACAATTTCATCAAATATGGTTTCTGAGAATTTATTTGAAATTTCATTCAATCAGATAGCCCTAACATCCTTGTTGAATTAAGAAATAATTCATTGAAGTCATACTGTGTTGTGAGTTTTAACATGGTTTGACTGATAAAATTGACTAAAATCCTGCCAACCCATGTTAAAACTCACAACACAGAATGGCTTCCATGAATTATTTGGATTCTGACATGTCTAAGCTAAGACAGTGATGTAAACACAGTAGTCAATGCATGCAGGTAAAAAATACCTAGGGTGTGACCTCTGTAATTATATTTTTACATTATTAAAAACAATTGAAATTATCATTATTTGTTTTAATATTCCATATTTTCAATTATTATAATTATGGTAGTTATTAGTTTCATTGAGTTCAAAAATTAAGTTCCCTGAAGTGGGTGTGTTTCACTAACTGATGAAATTGCAATTTTGAAATCACATGTTAATTATACCCTTTTGACCAATCACGTGGGGCTTTCTAAATGAAATGGGGTAAGAGTAATGGTGTTTAACGTCACATTCAACAATATTTCAGTTATATAATGGTGGTAACTTTTATTGGTGGAGGTAAACAGAGTACCCGGAGAAAACCACTGACCTCTCGCAAGTCGCTGACAAACTTTAACACATAATGTTGTATCGAGTACACCTCGCATGAGTGAGATTTTCGAATTCACAACGTTAGTGGTGATAGACTCTGATTGTATAGGTAGTGGTAAATCCAACTACCATATAATCACGACCACAACAGCCCCTTCAAAATGTAATAAACACATAATGTAATTATTATCTAATGCATAATAAGTGATTAACGATGTTTTTTAAAACGAGATGACTGAGAAACATCCTCGAGTTTGAAAAAGCATCTTTAATTATTTTATTGCTATTTTGTATTCATAATTAAATAATTTTTGTTGAGATATTGACATTTTTTTAAACACAATTAATATTTTATATCGTTAATCACTTAATTATCAAGAATTTGGTAATGTGACGTCATTATAGCGTCATATTAGAAAACAAGATAATACTACGTGCATCCTTGACAACGCTTAGCGATTAGCGATAATTGGAATCATCTCATGCGCTTACGTGATATGAAATATATCGGTTTTAAACATCAAAGGGAAAATAAACAAAATAGCGATAATCCATATTATTAACACTTACCTTCATCAAATTTTCCCTGCTCTATGAGGGGTGTTAAGTAGACTGGGTTACCAGGGTCCACACCATTCTTTATCATGGGTGGGTATTCTTTTGGAAACATAGTCTTCAGGGGGCCTCTTGATGACACATAGCTGACACTTATAAGTAATACCGTTATTATAGTTCCTTTATCCATTATAAAGCAACACCTGAAAAAATACATGTATATATCTTCATGATTCATCTATATACCAAATCCTGCTAAATTATAAGACATTTCTGTTTAATATCAGGCCAAACTCTATTTCAGATACATAGGCAGAAAATTTGGAACCTTATTAACTCCACTTTCAAAGACTTTGTCATGTTCTTAAAGTTTCAACCCTTCACTCAAAAATAGCAATCTAACAGGACAATTTTAATTATAATTTTCTGTCTGGTACCAGATTGACTCGTTATAAAAAAATTGTGAACGGCCCAGTGAAAGTCAAACATAATATATACATTACATATATTATATTAAAATAAAAGTCAACATAATTTTGACAAAATTATGTGAAAACCATCCATCACTTTCCCCTAATGATTGTTTGATAAAGGCCACTGTTCTGTGCACTTTAGATTAAAGTTAATTATGATACTTATCAAAGGGTGCATTTGATATGCCAAAGTCTCTTTGTTTTTATCAAAATTTCAATATCTTACTTGAAATAAAAAATAAATCAGGCCAAGAAAAAAAAAAGACCGGTAGCTAGGTAGGAAAAAGATTTTATTTAAAAAAATATTTTTAACTAGTTTCTACAGGGGACACATTCTAACTTTAATAGTGCAAAATGGCAAAAAAAAAACCATTAGGGTAGGCATAAAAAATAAAGGGTCAATAGGGTTAAAGGAAACATATGTAATTTTTTTTTTGCCTCATCAAAAACAATAAGAGTGACTCGATATTTATAGAAGTTGCTGCTTCACATAGACATCATACACTAAGTACTACAATGTAATAATGGGCTGCAAAGTTTTCAGTTTTTCATGATGCAACATCATTTTATAGAATTCAGATATTTTGTTTTATGTAAAAAATTATAAAAATAAATAGCAAATGATGTTTATGGAGTAAGCTAGGGACTCCTAGCATATATGTTGTTATTTAATTTGAAAATATAGAAAAGCTAGGTACCTCTGAACTTGAAAACATTGTATATATAGTATACATTTGGGAACTTTTCACACTTCCAATACAATTTTGAGGCATTAAAATACCATGCTACAAGCACCTGTGCATTAAGAATGTAAAGTAATTTGTCAAGGGGAGATAAATGTGTGAAAACTATCAATTTGATTTATTTCATCAAAATATTAATTTTATAAATTAGAAAAAAATGAAATTCATCTCCTACATCACTGTCAATGAGCTTTGGTCTACAAATATTGTGAGTTTTAACATGGGTTAGCTACAGTGAGGGACAAAATACTAATATTCTGCCAACTTATATTAATACTCACAATCGCGCAAATTTATGGCTTTCATGAATTAATTATTTCTTTTAAAAGAGTGCACCCTTGATAATTGATATAATGAACATTATTTAAACATATATATATGTTTCTTCTGTAGTATTGGGGCTGTAGAATACGAAATTCACTTTCTAAATAGTTGTTCAGCCTATGAACCATTTAGAAAATCATTTTTGCAGAAAATAAACAATTTAGGCTCTTATGACCAACTGTCTTAAAAAAAACTTATATCTGGTAATAAATTAATTTGATGTGTTTAAGAGATTTTGATTGGATAAAAAATTGATGTTATTTTCCATAGACAAAATTTTTAACCGGAAGTCACATGTTGGGGTCTCAACTGGGAAAATTGTTAATTTTAATTCTTTTTAAGCAATTATTATCCAAAAAAATATTTTTAGGACAAGACAAAAATTAATTAGGAATTAATTTATAAGGATTGATGACAACTTTTTGTTCGGTTCATTCGAAATAAACTCATAAATGTGGTACACACCCTTGTGTATACCACATTTTTGAGTTTATTTCTTCATGAACCGAAAAAAAAATGAGATCAATCCTTCATTAAAAACCGGACACTAATAGCATTCTAAAAATGAGTTCACTAAAAACAGAGGATACTATGTCAGAAGTTTATCAAGAAAAGGCAGAAGAGCAGTATTAACCACAGGCACTTGCACCTGTGTATTAACTATTATGTTCCAGCAACATATCAAATTCTCATTGTCACTAAAAAAAATAGCAGTAAGAGTATTTTGCATATCATATCGTTTGTAGAATATTTTGTAATATTATCAATTGATAATTTTACGTCATTTGATTTGTTCAATGCCCATCATGTGGTGTTCTGTATTTTGGCAGGTTGACTTTTGCGGATTGCACGGTTACTAAAAATAGATTAAAAAATTCCAATATTTTCATGACGTTTAACGAACATGACGTTTAACGATTGAACATGATTCTGGTACTGCATTTGGCAACTCATTTGAACTTCAAGCACTGTCAGGTTCGCAGACAGAGACCGTATTTAATGATCTGTTACCTGACAATGATGGTGTAGATGACTTTCTTAAATCTCTTGATATTCCTGCACAAGAAACATGTAGTAATGTACCCATTTCTAAGTCGATGTGTCAATTTCCAGTACCAATGATTAATAATTGTCAAAATATCACCATAAACTATAACATTTTCCCTAGGAAATGATTATCATTCATGTCACTACATACATTTTTGTTTTATTGTTATTCCTGTTGAATAGATTGTTTGTTGTTAAAGTTTGGGTCTTATATTATTTTCATACGACATTTTGGGGTCGTATTATGGTATGGGGCAGTCGTCGTCGTCTGTGCACATTTTGTTTCCGTTGTCTTACTTTAGTTCTAGTTTCCAGTAGCAAGTACACCTAGTCCCGGATGAATATCCATTTGTAGATCTTCTGATTCATGTTTTGCGTGGCAATTAATAATATAAAAAATATGTGATGGGTATTGAACAAATCAAATGACAGTAAAATTATCAATTAACAATATAAAAAATACAGCCTTTCTATTCAGTCGATACAAGTTGTATATCGACCTCGGTCGATATAAACTTGTATCAACTTCATAGAAAGGCTGTATTTGTATATTATTAATGGCCATAACCCAGGGGTTTCAAAGTGGGCCGGTACCCGGTACTTTTACCCGCCTGAGATCGTGTATAGTACCGGCAGAAATTACTGAACCCCCCCCCCAAAATTAGCGGTGGTCAAAACCACAAGTACGATGGTCGATAGGCTTGTGGAATATTTTTCATAAAACATTAATGTTCACGTCAATTGCTGAATTCTCGCATTCAAATCGAACAACTGCGTCACGACCAAGTTGATGGGATATTCCCTGTTTTAAAAATAACTTTAGCTTAGAATCGTAAATAGCAGTTTGCGCATGCGGTAAATAGATATGTTTTCGCCCCAATATCTTTTCATCCTTGTGTAAAACTCGGACCGGAACAAAGCTGACATCATTTCAAAATAAAAAAATTGACCGATTACAAATTATGTTCAAACACAATTTAGTGTAATCTCCAGTAATATAAGTATGATTATTATGAATGCATGACCACACTATTTTGTGCGATTTTTTTTAACCATTTAAAACCCAGGGTCGAATCATTCTGGGGCGTACTGTCTTGTTGCTTAACTCCGTCCATATTGTTTACCTTCCGGTATAAAAAAATAAAAACCTATGGCTAATTTATTTACATATTTTGACGGGGCCCTACCGCGGTTGTTCACAGAAATGAAAGTGTGCTGAAAAACATTTTTAAAAGGGGGTACGAGGAGATAAGGGATAGAAAATTACTAGAAATCTTGAAAAAGGACCGGACATGGCTCAAATACGAATTACATTGTAATGTCAAAACGCCGGCCCCCCTTTTTTTCCAAAATAATTTGACTTTTGTGATTCAAATGTTAATAAATGTCTTCCCGCGAATCGTTTTTGTTCGAACATTTTTTTTGCACATAAGTCGTGAAAGTAACAATATATATTGTTTTTGTTTAATTATATTTGTATTGATCTATTAAAAAATTATAAATTTTATTAAAGATTGATGATTGCAAATTAAATTTATATGTTTCATCAAGGACGTATTCTATATACGTCCTTGGTTTCATTAATGATGACACTTATATGTCTTGATCCTGCCAATGGTCTTTGATGAGTTTAATTACTGGTAATAAAGTAAAAACAACACACAAACCAAGGTATTGTGAAAAAGAAAAGGACAAAGCCAACAAAAGAATTTTGAGAAGTTTAAGCTTTGATAACAATGGCTTGGTCAATCTGAACTCTAAAGTTAACGGGATTTTTCTTTCAAAAACACTTAATGTTTTGCAGTCTCCGAAGTACATTTTTTGGTCCACAAAATGCTAGATTTCAGGAGCTTCCACCCCCTGGACCCCTTACGGCTCCCAGCCTAATTTTTTAGATACCTCCTAAAATTTAAGAAGTACCCCCTATTATAAAAAACTTTGAAACCCCTGCATAACCATAATTGTAAATGTGTTCAACTTCATGCTAGGCTAATTGTCTATTGTCTATTTAAAATTATCTTTGTTGCAGAGAAAATACAATGTCATAGCATAGTTTTGTTCGGTGCACCGTTTTGTTCGACCACAGGGACGGACCGGAGCAAGTCCCTGTGGTTCGACTGGAACATCAAAACAACTTATTTAGAATCATGTTTGTAGTTACTACGTACCTGTGAAATATTATTTTCCAGTTGATTTTCTCCGTCCGTCAATGTTTTCACCGGTCAAAATAGTAGGCAACCACGTGACAGTCACAAGTGTCACAAGTCAAATATATATAGGCCTATATGTATGTCACATGGATTTTCCCCAGCTGATTTTCTCCGTCTGTCAAAATAGTATCCAATTTCAACCGTGTGACAGTCACAAGTTAAAACTGTCACATGGATTTTTCAGGATATTATACCCGTGTTGTTACCTTTAAAGTCAGTTAAACGTTTGTTTTCTATTAATATTTAATACAGCGTACATGTATGGAGATGTATTATTTATGACCACGCATGGGGAAACACGTTGAAACTAGTTGATGGTGGCCATTAAATCAATCAAATCAAATCATTTATTGGATATTTTAAGCATGTACATATCACAATCACAATGTTGCGTAATCCAATACATTCACAAGCATATATATTTTACTTTATTTATTGTGTATGTGCTCCAGGGGCTCTGATTTGGAAAATAAAGTATCTTGTATAAACATAGAGATAACACATAATAACATAATATAAAGTATTCAGATAAGACTATAATCTTTAGGGATGACCACATCAGTTAGATAATAATATCATAATTTTTATTATACCCCCCGCAACGAAGTTGTAGGGGGGTATACTGGTTTCACCATGTCCGTCCGTCTGTAGACAAATCCTATGTCGTACGATAACTTGAGTTGTGTTTCTCAGAATGCTTTGAAATTTTATCAGCAGCTTACCGGTGAAGAGAGGAGGATCCCTTTCATTTTTGACGATTTTCACTTTAGCCGTTCCAAAGTTATTGGACTTGATATGACGGAAAATAGGATGTTTACCCTATGTCGTATGATAACTTGAGTAGTGTTTCTAAGAATGTTTTGAAATTTTATCAGCAGTTTACCGGTGAAGAGAGAAGGATCCCTTTCATTTTTTGACGATTTTCACTTTCGCCGTTCCAGAGTTATTGGACTTGATATGACGGAAAATAGGATTTTTACCCTATGTCGTATGATAACTTGAGTAACCTTTGTAGCATTGGTTTAGAGAATAAAGTTATTATTATCATTAAAAAAAGTAGTGTTTCTCAGAATATTTTGAAATTTGAGCAGTAGTTTACTCATGAAGAGAGAGTTGAAGGGTCTCTTTCATTTTTGATGATATTCACTTTTATTGTTCCAGAGTTAGGGGCCTTATATTTTATACAATGTCATGGCAAAATTTTAGTAATGTATGATGGAACCTGGTGAAGCTTTACTAAATAATCATTGGCTGGGTAATAGAGGAGGGTCCCTTTAATTTTTGGTCGGAACAATCAGTAATGCTTTGGTTATGGAAATACATTGTAGGTTGGACAGATGTGGGGAGCGGGGGGTATATCTTAATGAGCTGTGCTCACAGTAATACTAGTTATCATTTTGGAAGCATAATAATTAGATAATATTAAAATTATTATAATCATTTGGAAGTTTTTGTCAGTTACTTGATTAAAAGGCAGAAGCAGTTGGTATAATGACAACAATACAGGAACAAGATATTTATAGTTTTGATGAAGCCGGTGTACACAATCTGATGAAAATATTGAATTAAGATTAAAAAAACATTATTCATATTTTAGATTTAAAATTTATTTCAAATATGGTAGATTCTAATGCTTGAGGCTAAAACATTTGAAAAACAAATTGATAAAAATAATGTAGATTTCAACAACATTCTTGTCGTTGGATCATTTTTGTAAGTTATCAATTTTTACTAAGGTATTTGTCAATTTTTTTTATTAGATGTATCCATATGTTCTTATTTATTTTAACAATTTTATATATATATACGTCCTTGATAGAATGGATAAATCGAATTTGCTTGTAACAGCAATCATTCGAGGGGGGGGGGGGGGATATCTATAGGGGAATTAAACGTGCACTCGCGATCGGTAGTCACAGTCCTCATAGTCCGAGATTCCTCTGCCGTCCGACGGCTTTTTGTTCGACTTGCTGGAGCCGTGGGACGTCAGAGCGCTCTCCATAAGGAAGACAGCAGATTTGCCACTCCAACTTTGAGTCGACACATTTCCACGTTTCGTCACGGGCTATCGGATGTTATTTTCTATCCGAAACCATTATATAAATCGCTTCACCAATCATTTTTCTATTCATTTATTATCATCTTACCCTCAGAAAGTGTTGTTACACTCGAGTACAGCACGATTTTAACATAGACCCTATCATTTCGCCATGTCAGTTTATTTTTCAACCATTTGTCACGTGACTTCGAGAAAACTACGATTACCGCAATGTATCATGGGAGATGATTTGCATATATGATCTTACCTTGTCCAAAATGAGAAGGGGGAACGTAACACATGCTCTTTCCGAAGCCCGTGGGTAACATTGCCATTGAATCTTTTCTTTCCAACACATTTTGTATTATTTCTTTCTGCTCTGATTTGAGCTGTAGATGGAACTGATTGTCCTGCAGAATCCGCTTTATATCATGTATGTTGTTGTTTACGTATGCAAATAATTTGACGCGCTGCATTAAGTAGCTCCCATCATGCAATGCGTTGCTGTCATCATTCAGTTAGTATCGCGAGATCACGTTTAATGGCTGAAAAATAAACTGACATTGCGAAATGATAGGGTCTATGTGAAAATCGTGCTGTACTCGAGTGTAACACCACTTTCTGAGGGTAAGATGGTTGGTGAAGCGATTTATATAAGGGTTTCGGATAGAAAATAAAATCCGATAGCCACTAAACGTAGAAATGTGTCGACCCAGAGTTGGAGTGGTAAATCCGCTGTTTTCCTTATGGAGAGCGCTCTGACGTCCCACGGCTCCAGCAAGTCGAACAAAAAGCCGTTGGAAGGCAGAGGAATCTCGGACTACAGTCCTCAATGATAAGATGGCGACGTTCCGGTCGCCAGATGTTCCGGTTCGGAACTTTGCGCCTAGCTAGGCTATTTGTTCCGATGCCAGGCAATATGGGCCGACCTTTACATTTATAAACCTATGATATATTTGGTCATTTACAACGTATTATCAATAAACATATCTTGGCCTATAGAACATCTGAAAATGCATCCACTAAGTATACACCGTTTTATCTTATGTTCGGTAGAAAAGCAAGGATACCAGTTGAGCTAGATTTACCCTCGGATCTTCCCATTTCAGTAGCTAGCACTGATTTTGATTCCGAGTTGAAACCCGAAGATAAAGTGGAAAAGTACATCAATGACTTGCTTGGCGTACGCGATGATGTATACCAACATGCCAATCACAACATAAAAGTTGCACAGGAAAAACAAAAGAAAGATTACG
The DNA here is from genome assembly GCA_963383655.1 of Bathymodiolus septemdierum. Taxonomy (NCBI): domain Eukaryota; kingdom Metazoa; phylum Mollusca; class Bivalvia; order Mytilida; family Modiolidae; genus Bathymodiolus; species Bathymodiolus septemdierum. The sequence goes on along the minus strand of OY726517.1, from coordinate 40,249,691 downwards.
ACAGACGGAATTGTGTAACGCAACATAATTTCATAGTTGGGAGTAAGGTGTTAATGAAAAACAGAAAAAAATGATCATAGAATGAGAGGAACCTTTTCATATGGTCCATATGAAATCATCGAGGTGTTTTCATCATCAATTGCATGGAGTGGTATCACCTTAAGTGTCTGTGCCTAACCAAGGAACCAAAGTCAAAAACGTGGTTTTGTGGCTATTGTGATTCTTAAAACCATACAAGAATGTTGTAGAGTTTGTAATAAAAGTTATTTCTTCTTGTGCCTTAATTTACGTCAGTGTGATACTTTTGTTGCATTAGCTATTGCATTCAACTTGGGTCGGAACAAATTGCCTAAACCCGGACCATTCAGCCTAGGCTATTCATTCCGACCGGTCCTTTTAGCCTAGTCTATGTATTCCGGCAGGCCCATCTGGCGGGTCGGAACAAATTGCCTGCTACACCGGTTTGTAGGATGTAATAAAACTTCTATCAATTCTTGTTATTTTCAATAGTCTGAGCAAATTGTGTATATTCTTTTGTATCTAAAAATGGCATAAGCGTAAATACATTTCTAATTATGTAAGAACATTAATTGTGTATTACGGTGCAAAAAATCCAAAACGTAAACGGTGGGTTTTTGGATATCAAAATTTGAAATAGTGCCATCACATAAAACTTCGGAAAACAGTTTAAGCATACCAATAATCGTCCATATAATTAATTAAGTTGTAAAGTTTTTTCATTTTTAAATAAGATTATAGACATTTTAAATAATTGAAAATCTCCAATTTTGAAAAATCTGACTTTTTCTTTCTCTCTCATTTTGAGAGACAAATTTTTAATATGGAGTTAATCACACTATGCACCGCCATTTTGACCGGGCTTGACTCTCTCGTTTCCTTCCCCTTTACTACAATATCCCACTGTTGACTCAATCGTAACTACTCGGCCATTCTCGCTACCCTGCAAATAACCTCGTACGAATCCGGGTCGTTTCGCCCCGATGACCTGTTCGCCCCGGGTCGTTTCGCCCCGCTGACCTGTTCGCCCCGAGTCGTTTCGCCCCGGAAAGTGAGTCGATTCGCCCCGAAAAGTGAGTCGATTCGCCCCACTTAATTGCTATTATATTATAATAGATGAAGTCTTTTTCGACAATTTTTTGATAATTATTTATTTATTAGCATCGTGTTGTGGGTTTTCGTACTATTATAGATTTTCCGATATAGCGATTAGCAGTGTTAACCCTTCATTCATATGACGATTGGAATTTTCAAAGAATGGCTAGTTAAATATTTCTTTGTACATAAGATTGTTTTTAAAGCCATTCTTGTATTTGGTGAAACACTGCTATTCATGCTATTTCTGGTAAAACCTTGAAAACAGCTGTAATCACCACAAACACACATATACAAAATGAAGTGAAAAAAGAAAGACAGAAAGAAATGAAAACAAATAATAAATAAATAAGATGTAAAAAGATATTATTCATGCTCTGAAATACAGGTATGATAACCATGCCATTGACCTAATGAAGTGATTTTGAACAATAAAAATAACCGATACAGTATTCTGCCAAAAGTATTGCAACATGTAACAAAATCCCTATATAATCGACCAAAACTACAATTTTTCAAAAAAATATTGGGAAGTCAAAGATAAATTTTAACAAATTTTTAGTTGAAATATATAGGAAAATCAGTCAATTTTTATTTCTTATGTTTAAATTATGTACAAATAAAAACCACTCATATAAACATAATGAGCAAATAAACAATATAAATATAAAAAACTCTGAATGTTTTGGTGTAAAATTTGTTAAAATCTATCCAGAAATGACTTCACAATATTTTTTGGCAAAATACTGTTGCTGTACAGAATGGCAACAAAATACGACGAAACTCTCCTTCATATGATAATTTCTCGGATATTTAACAATAATAAATATCAGATTTCGTATGGTTTTACAGGGAAATTCATAGGTAAAGGACGGTACAATACTCTGTGGTTCTTATCTCCTTTGCAAAGGTTAAAATATGTCATTAATTGGGTTTTTTCTGCTAAACCGGAAGCGAAACGACCCGGGGCGAACGGGAATAGGGGCGAAACGACCCGGGGCGAACGGGAATAGGGGCGAAACGACTCAGGGGGCGAACGGGATTCGGGGCGAAACGACCCGGTACCCCTCGTACGTACATAGTAGAAATTCTTCTTAAATTGTTTGCCGGAAGTTAAGTTAAGTTAAGCCGCACAAAAATATAGTCCACGAAAATCCAATATGGAAGACATACTAAGTAAAATCTAATTATGCAAAACTAATTAAAACTTTAATTGAAATATAGAAAATTGCTTAAAATATAACATTATCAAACTTTCATGTAACTGACATGTGAAAAGTAGTGCGATTTATACGCCTAATGCATACGGGGTTATTTGCAGGGTAGCGAGAATGGCCGAGTAGTTACGATTGACTGTTTACTAGCCTATCCTGTGACAGGCTAACCCGAATAATCCAGTCGTTATATTCCATTCACTATCGATCGCTTCATTAACGCTTGAATGCATTCACCTGGTAAATCCTTCAACCGGAAGAATTGATAGCTCAGTGAATTATGGGTATTTATTTACTTGAAATACGCGCGAAAAAGAGGCGGAGCTTCTCAATGTTTGTAAACATGTACATGTGCGATGGGACGATTAGATACATGTGTACATTGTATTCATGTTTTTGACTTAAACAAACTAAAATCCGAAAAGAGAAGAAGTGTTGGTAAGCTGCATAGCGACGTGGACCTGATAAAAACATTGTCATTCTGTTATGATCTGGATGAGTTAAAACTGAGGAATGCAATAGGTTTCGATGAAAGTAGTTATTTTGTTTGTGACAGTTGTTTTAACAACTTGAGATCAATTTTTGTATCGCTAAACAAGTGTAACCAGTTGAAAGCAAAGTTATCAACAAGGGTTTCGCCTAGTTACAGACTTTTATGTGACAATTTAACTGTGAGAGATGAGGTTTAATGTGAAACTGTTGAATATTGTGAACCAGAGAATGAAATATCCAGCTTACTATTAATAAGTGAACATGAGATTTGTACACCTTATGTGCTCAATTCTACTAGGAAACGGCCAAGACATGCATTTACACCCACAAAGTCAGGTCTCACACCTAAGTCAAAGAGGAAAACACAGCCAAAAACACCAAAATCAAAAAAGAACAGGAGAAGGCTACACTTCACTCCATTTAATTCTGAGGATGGAAGGGAGACACCAAATGTTGCTGTGCAGTCTCCAGGACCCAAAGTAAAGGTAAATACAATGCACATGGTGATCCAGTTGTTATATTTCACTAAACATTTAGGTAATTCACATGAATATTTGTACTAGGTGGGTTACTGATTCTGCAGACCGGTGAACAAAAATAAATTTTGTCCTCTCACAGAGCAAAAATGACTTGATGCACATAACACACTGTAAGTGACCATCCAGCACAAAAAAATGTCAATTTATATTTCATACATGTATCTTTAGGGTTTTAGGTCTTAACGAAAGGCTTCAGAGTCTTAATATATGCATGCGATATTACCAGGCTGCACCAAAGATGTACATGTAGTGTTGATTTTACTCCTTTTTGCTGGCATACATATATGTATATACAGAACAGAACATAATTTTTATTGGTGTTAAATCCATATACAAAGGATTGTTACCAAAACGACACATAAAATACAAAACAAAAGAAACTGTAAATTGCAATTTAACTACATATACATGTACATGACATGAACTTTTTCTCATCAGTCAGGGCATAAAAAGATGGACAAATACTATAAATATTGGCAAAAATTGTATTCCTAATATTGTTAAGGCTGGAGCATGTAATGAGAAAATGATATTTATCTTAAACTCCATTTTTACACAAGGGACAATTATTATACATTATTATATATACATGTATTCAATTTCACTATTGTGAAGCACTGAGTTGGATGCAAAGAGAGCTTGATTTTACGAATATATAAGAATATAAAAAAAATACATGTAAAAATCTATCTATACAGCTTTAATTAGGAAAGATTCCCCTAAACCTATTAAATTATAAAATGCATGTAATGAATTTTTTCAGGTGCAGCTGGAATTTAAAGGAAGTTGTAGACAGACGGATCTGAAAGGACCTGGGAAACTTGCATGTCGAAGCATTGTGCAAAAACAGTACATAACAGCATTAAACCACCTGCTCAAGATAGATGATGCTAAAAAGGAGTTAGCTAGCACAGTTAGGAAGACAATATCATGAGAGGTCCAGAATTTATGTAATGACAAAGACTCTGTATTCAGAGGATCTAATATTAAAAATTTTCTCATGGAAATCAGCTCCCAAGGAATTGCAAAAGAACTGTCCAGTGACAATTGACCTGATGAAAATTATTTGTGGCAATAACAAAACAGAGAAGTTAACACCTAGACTTATTTCCAGTGTTGGAATTATGTTATTCGTTGTATGTTTTTCAACATTGTATTTAATTCAAGTTAACAATAAAATCATTGGTATTTGAATATTGTTACATGTAATAAATGGTTTGAATAGATAACAAATGCTATTGCATGTATTGACAGTCCTATTGGGTGTAAATATTTACAAAAAAGACTGATCTGTAGTTAGAATTAATATTACATATGCATGTATCAACAATTTTAATATATTATTGCGAAACGGCTACACTCATATAGAATAAAAATATTTGGGGGGTCTTATTCCTTTTAAGACTCTTTTTTATAAAAAAAAATTTTAGGTCGTATTATGTTATGGCACTGTCAGCGTCCTTGTCGTCGACGTCGTCTGTGCACATTTCGTTTCCGTTGTCTAACTTTATTTCTAGTTGACAGATCATTATAAAATTTTAACATAATGTTTCTTGACACAAAAGGAAGGTTGGTATTGAATTTGGAGTTTGTGGCCCCACCCATTTCAGAATGAGGGGCCAAAAGGGGCCAGTTTGAGTGTTTTCACATATTATATACATAAATGGACATTCTTATATGCGAAAGTTTTAAATTAATAATATGTTACTATGTAGAAGACATCATTCACTTATCGTGTGTTATTTTTACAGATGAACACAACTATGCACAACTTACAGAAACTGAAGATGTAATATGTGACATGACTCCTGATCACAGCTACACATTAAGCCCTCCATCAGAAGTACCACAAACACCAATTAACAGCACAGTTAATTACACTAGTCCAGGTATGTACATGTACACTTATTTAACATTTGAATAAAACAACCATTCTCAGAATGTTAAGGGGGCATGTATATTTTAACCCCCCCCCCCTAAAAATGAAAAATCGATTACATGTATATATTTTTTTCTTTTTATACCAATTATACCCCCAAAACGAATTTTAGGGGGTATGTAGGAATCACCCTGTCCGTCCGTCTGTCGTTTGTCCATCATTCTTGTAATCGCAACTCCTCCTATATGGTTTGTTGAATTTCAATGAAACTTAACCCAAAGGTAGTACACCATATGAAGATGTGCATGAAGGAAAATATTTAGTCTGGCATAATCAAGGGGAGATAATTGGACTTGAGGATATTTTCATGTTGTTCTATCTCAGTGACCTCGTAAGCGCATCTACTCCTATATGGTTTGTTTTTGTATTAAAATAAACTGAAGTTATTATTTACTGTCAAAATAAAGGAAGGTAGATATTTAGATGGCAGATAGAAAATCAAGAGACCATTATATATTGCATATATATACTACAAGTACATGTCCAAGTAAGATTAAAATGAACATGCATTTTATTTTCAGACATGGATTCTCCAGAAGAAGCAGCAATTGCTGTCAAAACATCATTTGAGATTGTTTTTTTGGACAACTTAAATATGGTTCAGAAAACCCGCCACAAAACTCTGGAGACTGGGAACAAAACACACAACCTTACACTCTCCATTGCTGTACAGCACCGTGTAACTGACAATACCAAAGATGCCACACTTCCACAAGCAGACATCTTATCTGTACATAATGAAGCTTTTGTGCCAAACCATGAAGACTATGAAGCATTGTACGCAGATTTTAAAGTTTTAATTCAACGTGCATTAGTGGAACACATCCCAGCTTTGAAGGATTATCATGACCTTGTAGAATTCCATATCCCACATCCATATTCCAAAGAGTCGTCAAAAAAGAGTAATGTTGTAAGTATAAAATATAAATGTGTGGCACTTTTAATTGAGGTGACTGATGGGTTAATTTCATTCTTTGTGATCGAAGTTATTTTCATGTTGTGATCCGTGATAGATGCCAACTTTTATCTTGATCTGTTATTTTGTGGAAATTTAGTCGTGATTTTGAATTTTCAACTTTTTGTGAATGATGATTTGCATTATTTACTTTCTATGATATGTGGTGATGAGGATCCCCATCAGTGCCCTCTTTATTAGTAACGGATGTACAATTGCCAATTGTTAAGTTAGTATATGGTTTTCCAGGAAGCTTCATATGTGTTTCATGTGAAAATAGTGATGTTTTTGCATATATGCCTATTTTCTGTCAACCATACATATGTACCTGTATATGGAAAATGCAAGTTTATTTGTCGACCTTATACTTCAACTGACAAGATTTTTGAGATTTAGTCTAGTTGGTTAAGTCACATCACATCATGATTGTATTTTTACACCGACATTTGCAAAGAGTAAACAATTTTGGTAAGCTCCATACATGTATATTGGATTTGTTGGGGTTGTCTTCCTGAATGTGTTTTTAAATGAAATCTTATGTCCATGTATATATAAACCTTATTTAATTATAATACTAGGTTACTGATGAATGTATTTTTAACAAATTGTTATTTTCTATTTTAGATTCCTTTGGGTATACTTGAAAAAGATGAAAATATAACAGAGCAAATGGTAGAAATTGTTGAGCATCTGCAACAGTATGTTCCCAGAACTACAGACAATAAAATTATTCCAATTTTACTTGGAGGTGATGCCCTCGGTGTTGAACGGGGTGAAGCAGCAAGACGTGCCAGGTCTGATTCGTTTTCACCCAAAGACAGATTAGATGGTCTGGTGTGGAAAAGTGAAGATTGGCATGGACATGTGATATCATTACAGGTACATATAATTACATTTATTTGGACAAGTTTGAATTCCCAAATTCCTCATAGTAAGTTTAATTATGGGGTTTTTTCTGGGGAAAAACATTATTACACAATTTTAATTTTATTTGATGCTGAAAGAAGATACAAGAAAACAGGCTACAATATATAGTAACACTCAAAAGTTTGGAATATGAAATTAAATTGACACATGTATCTGGGTTAAATCAGTTTTGCCCTGAATTTTTCTTTATACCTGTATATGGACCTCCATTCTTTTAATAGATTGCATTATATCATAACTTTTGTAGTTTTGAAGTTTTGTTTTCTTCTGTTATGATTCACATTGTCTTTAATTGTTGGTGATAAAAAAAAAGTTAAAAGTTTTATTTTCATATATTAATGAAATAAATTAATGTGAAACATCAGCACTAAAATACTGAAGCAACCGTTCAAAAGGGCAAATCCAAAAAAGTATAATCAACAAAAATATGATAATAGCATTGAACTAAGAGGAAAGATATCCAGAACAGAGAGAAAAGGAAAAGCACATAACAATTGAACTGAAGCATTTGCGTTGTGAACCCGACAACAAATAAAAATGTACATTACATGTACATATGTTGTTCTTTTTAACCAAAATATAAATATACTGGGTACTTTTTGATGCAAAAACTCATTTCTTTACAGGAAACATTCAACTTTTTGTATAAAGGAACTTCATCCGGAGAAAAGGGCACGTTATTCCAGCTTAGAAACCAGTTTGACAGACGTGGTGTAAAATCAGAGGTATTGCTAGTTCAGTAGTTGTTAGTTTGCTACATATTTACTCAGTGCCCTTATTTAGCTCTTTTTCAAAATAGGATAATTATCTACAGATTAAGGGGCAAGGTTGTGATTTTGAAGACAAACACAATTTCATCATGCCTCTCCCAAGTCAGAGACATTTACTTGTGATAGTATTTTTTAGTTGTCGTTCATTACTTTATAAAATTGGAACTGTATGGAAGTGTTATTTTTAAAAGTCCAGCTGATTGAATTATTCAACATGTTTTATTACATAGGGCTTCACACACCTTTGGTCACTGTATGTAAATTTCCTGCGTTCGTTCATTTCATAGGGGCTGTCTCTTTCCCCATATCTTGTTATATTCTTTGTGCAAGTGCAGATTTTTATTACATGACTAAAATATATGTGATTGTATAAAAACTGAAATTTTACATAAGTTGTAGACAATAGGTTTCAGAAGTTGCATTCTGATAGACATGTCTATCACAGACATGACAGACTGTGTAATTTGCTTTTATATATATACTTGATAACTTCCCCTCGTTATTGTTTATTATTGGTAAATTTTGTGTGGAAACACTTTTTTCCTGATTATAACTATTGTATAGCACTAACAGTTTTGAGAGAAGAGTTCTAAGGTGGCAAAATGATCTTTTACTTTGAACATGACAATATAAAACAAGATGGACAACCTACATCATAATTTTATATAATTTCTGGACCGGTCTCAGGATTCTTTTCAACTGGTCCAGAAATTATACAAAATTATGACGTAGGTTGTCCACCTTGTAAAATGTATTTTTAAACACACTTTTAAAATACATTTTTGTTTCTATCTGTTTCAGGTTAAGAATTCAGTCAATGATTGCCGTGAATTTTTTAGATTCGTGACAAAAGGATACATCATCTTGGCGGCTTTAAAGCTATTGGGACTATCGTCATTGGATCAGTTTGAATCTATTAAAACTTCCAACAGAAAAGGAAGAACAAAAATCTTTCCTTGAAAAACTGTCATCAGACATTGTAAGTCAGTTCATTGCTACTGAAGAATTCAAATTTGAGCAAACTGTTCCAGAGCAGACCAGAACTATTCAACGTGTTCCATGCGGATATCCGGGCTGTCCAAAATCATTCGCTGTCGATGGCAGGTGTAGACAGAAACACTGTGAAACATGCATGTATAAACATTTTACTGTATTAAATGAAAACGAAAGTAACAATATATCGCCACCAGAAGATGTCTCAGACAGTGCCTCAAACATTTCAAAGGATGATGACTTTAAGTTCAACTATGTGTGCAATGTTCTGAGGGAAGGGTTGATGGACTGGAACCGTGAGGACGCATCCAAGGAGAATGATGGAGACCGTATAATTCGTTTATGGCGGTTTGACATGCTGAAGTTCTTCATGACACACCATACAAAATATTGTCTTCTTGGGTTTAAACTACAGTCCCAAATTATGGCTTTATTGACTCCAAGACTAGCATTTGAACTGAAGCATAATCGCTCTATAAATATTCATGGTGGAGAAGGTGGGAATGTTCCAGGTGACTTGGCCCTTGAATTTATGAACATGCGTGCTAAAGATGCTCTACATGCATTATGTGGAAGCATAACCTCAGCATCCATTCAACGTGTTGGACGTAGTCTTCAGGGCTGTAACCATATTATCGATGCCTACACAAAAGGTTTGGACCAATTCTTTGGTAAGCCGTCAAACTGGAAGCCAACGTTAAAAAAAGACATAGAGACATTCGTGAAAGAGTTGAGTTCAGAGGATTTGTTTAATAGGAGACCAGGAAGACACTTTCGCTCATTTCAGAAAATTGACTTTGAAACACTAGACAAGTTGGACCGAAAAAAACTTTCAAAATGGTTAACCGTGCAAAAAGAAGAGTGTGCTAATTGCAGAGATCACGTTCCTATGTTATATAGATAGAATGACTTAACAGCTACATGTCAGACATGGGGTAATCGTAATTTGTAATCGTAATCAGTTGTAATCGATTACATTTTTTCATGTAATTGGATATAATCGGTAATCGACCATTTTTTAGATTACATGTAATCATAATGTAATCGATTACATTCATTTTGACCCTGCAATCATCATTACTTTCTGATTACATTTAGATTACTTTTCATCATTTTGACTTATTTTGTCTTGAAACATATCTCCTTAGATATTTAATGTATGATTTATGTAAATGAATTTTCTTCATGAAATTTATTAAACAAATAATGTAGAATGGTTTACTAGAAAAAATATAAAGTTTATTGACATTTATATAAAAAAATATGTTATGAAATTCAATTGTTAAAAAGACTTGATGTCCAAACAAATAATATCCCAATTTCAAAATTTCAGTGAAAACAGTTTGTCGGCTTGTGTAAAACACAACAAGCTCTAAAATTTTTAATTATCTGACACAACTTTCAAGATTTCATATATGAAATTGCTTCTATGAAAGACTTGCCATGTCCTCATGATTCCCATAAGATAAAGAAATATTTTATATAAACCAAAACCTAGGTATCTCATGAAGATTTCTTATACAAGTTTAAAAAGAGATCTAAATTTCAATAAAGATATTATCTAAAAAGTAAAATGTAAATTATATAGTAGAATAACAAAATATTTTCAATCATACATATTACAAATTAAGTGAAAAATAGCAAGTTGTAATATTTGTAAAATTTTGGAATTTTTTTTAAAGAATATTCCAATGTATCCGATATTCAGAGATATGTGATATTTCTGCTTTTTATTTTGGTGCTGATTTTCTTTTTAATATTGTATTATATGATGATATTCATTATTTGTGGGTTACTATGCAACCTGTAATGAATATTTTATTAAATCTATTTACATAAATTAAAGATTTAGTTTTCATATTTAGACTGAGAAATTGTGCATATTTTTAAGCAAGTTTTTAGAACCAGTATGACTTGTTTTTTTTATTTTCTGAATTATATATCACATTGAAATGGTGTGAAATTTAGTAATGGTGATTGTTACATAATTTGGTGTCATAAATAAGACCATAATTACAATTTTATCTGTGGCACTTGTTAACTGCTAGTTTATTATCCACAATAAACTTTTGACAGGATGTTTGAAATTATTTGATATAATTATATTATTAAAATGTGCAAATGTATGTTATAATATTTACTAATAGCATGTTTGTGTATCAAGTATATGTGCATACGTATGGCTTTTTAAAATATTATGTGCTTTATTTATTTATATGTGCTGTATGTTGTATGCATGTTTGTGTATCAAGTATATATGTGGATATGTATGGCTTGATGATTTTAAATTATTATGTGCTTTTTTATATGTGCTGTATGTTGTATTCATTTGATGTCATGTATGTGTTGTTCAATGTATAGTCGAATTTAAAAGCTCGTTAGAGCTTGTGTTATGCTTGTTGTATATATGCTTCGACTTTAAATAAAACTTATTTATTTATTTATAAGATGGAATGAATATTGGTTATAGTATTAAGAAACAACATATTTTTTGAAAAAAGGAAAATGAGAATTGCTGTTTATAATTTACAATGTACTGTATGTTATTGCATGTAATGATCACATTAAAACTGAATTGTAATTCATAGTTTTGAGTAAGAAATACATTAAATAAGAGATATTGGACAGATAAACATGAGACAAAATAACATAAAACACTAATATATTGGTTGTCGTGACATTAAATGTAATCAGTAATGTAATCAATTACATTTATAAAGTAATTGTAATGTAATCGATTACATTTGAAAATTGATGTAATCGTAATGTAATGTAATCATGAAAATTGCAAAGTAATTGTAATGTAATCGATTACATTTGAATGTAATTGACCCCAATGTAGTACATGTACCGGTATATCTGCAATTTTGTATTGAAAATTTGAACAGAGAACACCTTTAATTAGTGTTAATTTATATATATATATATATATGTCGAAATATTTAATTGGAAATAACATGTATTGTCAAAAGAATTTTTTTTTCTGGTATACTTGCTCTATATAAAATGTAAATATTTTACACATTTTGTTCAAGCAGTTATAAAAAAAAATCAAATGTATCTTGTATTACCAAATGAGAGGCCAGATTGTAACTTCATTTTAAGTAAATTTATGTCTTGGAATACCTCCATTTCATATTTTATAGAATTTTTTATGGAAAAGGTCTTGGTGAAACAATTCAAGTGCTAATTTGTTAGACCAATACTTCATCAGTTTAGGGTTGCAGTGTTAAGTAAAGTTGTTTAGTCAGGAAATTTTGAATGGATTTTCATAAAATCATTTTAGGAAAATTACATTTATACTGGATAAAAGAAATCGGTTTTCTAATACATTTAAATAAGCCAAGTATATTTGCCATAGATTTTCCGTTTTTATTATAACCAGATGTTGGAAAAATCAGATGTATGTCTTTCAATTGTTTTTTGGTATGTTTTGTGCATTCAACATTTTGCCTTTGTTGAACTAAATAGTGATACATATAGTGCCAATATTTTACTGTTTGTTTTCACATGTGCATATTTCTTGGTTGTGTACTCTGGATTTTGATATCAAAGTAATAAAGTTTTGTATGTACATGTTAGTATATGTTTTATTTATTTCAAAACAGTGAAGCCTAAGACTGGCAAAAGCCAAAGATTAACAAAATGCAAATGAACAACAACTGAGGATATAACATTGCAGTCCCTCTAAAAATCACTAATGTGTAATTAAACACAGGCACTTTTAAAGGTAAAAATCATTCCTGCTCAACCTGTCATTATTAATACTATTTCCTATGTTAAGGTCCTAGTGTTGCTGATTAGGCATAAGTTGCCGAAATGGTGATACAACCCATTAAAATGGTGCGAGTGCGAGTTTGTAGGCAGTGGAACAGCAAACAAACTATTTTCAAGCCTTAACATCTGTTCTGACTGCTCAAGTTTTTTTGTTTTTTTTTATGTTTCTCATGTGCATTCAACCCACAGTGAGTGACACAAATACTATAAGTTTGAATAAGTAGATAATTAGTTTATTATAGCATCAAAATGGGTCTACTGTAATGTATAAAGAAGCTTTACATTTAATTTGAACAACAATGAACAAATAACAAGAAATTGATTAAATGAATCAGATATGTCCTTGAAAGGTCTATGTAACAAATTTTAATCTCTAAGTTTTGAAATCTGTTGTACAAAATAAAATAAAAACAAATCATAAATGGCAAATGTCCTTAAAAGAAAAGTATATGCAGATGTGTAAAATTGAGACCTTTTCATCAAATCCTATTATAAAACCATAGATAAATGAGATGAAAAATTATATCAATAACATTACCACTTTAAAATAGAATTTTAACTTTGCCAAGTCGTATTTTTTTTAATCAAAAAGTAGCATTCAGTAAAATAAGTTAAATGAAAATTTGTCCATTTGAAAATATGGTGCATTACATTGAAATAAAAGAGATATGGAGTGAACGGCGATAAGACAACACCGAACAACAAGTATATTGCCAAATTAGTACAAAAAGATTGCAATTTACATGTACATGTATGTAAATGTTTTAGCCTAATATGTACCAAAAAGGTGTACCTGTATGTAATGTTAGATACAAGCCAAGGACTATTTCAATCAGATCTTGCTACACATCTTTTCTTAAGTAGTTGAAACTGTGCAATGTTTTTAAAATATATTTTACAAGATTCATCATCCTTTTGTTATTTGGACATGTTGGATAACTGACAGTTTTTAAAAATATCACATTTTTTACCGGTATTTGAAGCAGGTTACTATTATTGTAAGTATGGATCAATGCTTTACAGATCTACATGTATAATAAATAATAATGACATATATATGATTCAGTAACGACAGCGGATAGAGGGCGCTGAATTATTCGAGTTAATGACAGGCCTGTTTAATGACCTGATTACCGCCATATTGGACGTTTTCCGAAAAAGCAGGCCTGTTTAATGACCTGATTACCGCCATATTGGACATTTTCCGAAAAAGTAATATTTACGGACCGAAGGGGGAAAAAAATCAGAATTACCAAAATGATTTATCTTTACATTTATATAAATTATATATACGATTATTGATCTGTTAAGCTGTTATCCAAGTGTTGTGTGCAATATTTACATGTAAAATGCCATTTTATATTAACAGCATTTGTTAATATTAAATAATATCAAAATAAGGAATCCGGGTCGTTTCGCCCCGGGTCGTTTCGCCCCGCTGACCTGTTCGCCCCGGAAAGTGAGTCGATTCGCCCCGAAAAGTGAGTCGATTCGCCCCACTTAATTGCTATTATATTATAATAGATGAAGTCTTTTTCGACAATTTTTTGATAATTATTTATTTATTAGCATCGTGTTGTGGGTTTTCGTACTATTATAGATTTTCCGATATAGCGATTAGCAGTGTTAACCCTTCATTCATATGACGATTGGAATTTTCAAAGAATGGCTAGTTAAATATTTTTTTGTACATAAGATTGTTTTTAAAGCCATTCTTGTATATTAATACACTTTCGATTATCTGGCAACTTTTGCTGTCAGTAATGCGTGCGCTGTGGAAATAAAAATAAAATGGATTATACGAAAACACATGACATACGCATACGAAAACACATACCGTGACGATAGTATGCAAAAAAAAAATCATTCATTTTGGTCTACTTTAAATATTTATTTATTTTCGAGTTTCAAGTTTTTATTAATAAGAAAAATCAATCAAGCATTGTTAGTCAGTTAACAACTGACTTATTTTATTCAAAATCAAACTACATGTAGTTAAATGCAAATTTTGTAGAGAGTTGTGAATAAATTTTTGCCAAGAGGGCGAAGACCAAGTTACCATCAATAAATGGGTGATTTTCAAAAAAATGAAGACTTTTCATTTTCAGAGAATAATTTGAATATTTAATGATATGAAAGAAAGGTAAATATCTTGAAACATTAGACTGGATGAATATGATAGTTGTAAAATTGGGCTTGCATAAGGAGAGACACAAAAAATGTCAGGAGTGTAACATTTTATCTTAGTTGTATAGTACTATGTTGTATGCTTTAATAGTTCACAATTTTCTTTATTTTCCAAAAGCTCCAGACCCAATCAAAGAAAAAAGTTGGAAATAGCTCTGATATACGACATATCATAGCTAGGAAATCAAAATAACTAATGTCAGGAGTGTGACGCTTTTAATAAGCATATCTTTTAAATAAAATAGTAAAAAAAAACATGCTTCTTCATAGGTAAAGGACGGTACAATACTCTGTGGTTCTTATCGCCTTTGCAAAGGTTAAAATATGTCATTAATTGAGTTTTTTCTGCTAAACCGGAAGCGATACCAAACAGTGTGTATTGTTCAAAGAAATTTTACGAATATTTGCAATGGTATTAAAATGGTATTTTCCATATTTCATTTTTTAAAGCACTATTAATAAATCGGGGCGAAACGACCCGGGGCGAACGGGAATAGGGGCGAAACGACTCAGGGGGCGAACGGGATTCGGGGCGAAACAACCCGGTACCGGAAACTACCTATCGCGATATGTGTGTGACTTCGCGAGATCGCAAATTCACTTTGGCGTCCCCCCATTAATGGCGGACAGCTGCTCACTTGACAAATAAATAAACATCATGTAAGTATTATAGCCATGAGTATACAATTGCAAATGAATCATATATCATAAAAAGTTGGTTTCAACAGAAACATATAAGTAAATGTTAACAAATCGTGTGCATGATCGTTGTATTGTCACCAATAATTTGCAATTTTCAAACATTTATTTGAGGTCCTCGACGGAAGTGACCACCTCGACATGTGCATCCTAAAACTCTCCAGCCTGGCATTTCAGGATGATAATTTTTTGTTCTATCTCCTACTAGTATATGTCAATAATTGTAGAACAAATTTCTATGCTGCCCCATTTGTATTTTTTCTTATTTTACCAATTTTATAACCTGATATTTTTGCTCCCCCCAAAATGGAACATGTGACCACCTTGACATGTGCATCCTAAAACTCTCCAGTCTGGCATTTCAGGATGATAATTTTTTGTTCTATCTCCTACTAGTATATGTCAATAATTGTAGAACAAATTTCTAAGCTGCCCCATTTGTATTTTTTTCTTATTTTACCAATTTTGTAACCCGATATTTTTGCTCTCCCCCCAAAAAAGGCAAAATGGGACATGTGACCACCTCGATATGTGCATCCTAAAACTCTCCAATCTGGCATTTCAGGATGATAATTTTTTGTTCTATCTCCTACTAGTATATGTCAATAATTGTAGAACAAATTTCTAAGCTGCCCCATTTGTATTTTTTTCTTATTTTACCAATTTTATAACCTGATATTTTTGCTCCCCCCCCCCCCCCCCCCCCCAAATCAAATGGGACATGTGACCACTTCGACATGTGCATCCTAAAACTCTTCAGTCTGGCATTTCAGTATAATAATTTTTTGTTCTATCTCCTACTAGTATATGTCAATTATTGTAGAACAAATTTGTATTTTTTTCTTATTTTACCAATTTTGTAACCTGATAGTTTTGCTCTCCCCCCCAAAAAGGCACGTAGATTTTGACCATGTTGCTTTTGTGTGTGACCCCGGAAACCTGATATTGTTTTAAGTTTCTTGGCACAAACTGGGCACTTGTATTGTGCCAAGGTAGATGGCTGTGTGGCAGAAGTATTAGTCTTCTTCTTTTTAGCAGTACTGCAGTCATAGTCATCACTGCCACTATCACTAGGATCATACTCGGTGTATTCTTCTAACAACAGATCAAGATCCAAGTCAGTATCCCAAGACAAGAAGTCTGACATTGTAATAGTTTTAATGATAAATAAGGTCAAAACTTGCCATTTTATGACAACTGAGCAGCTTCTACTCGTAATTATTTTTCTCACAATTAAAAACAGCTTGATGTTTAAAATATTTCAAGACCAGAACATCAAAGAGAACAATTAATTTGTTAAAAGATGTCATGAATACATTATTAGAGACTTAAACTCAATCATTGACATGTTTACACAACACATTATTAATCCGTGCTGATTACGAATTCACACCCTTTGAAGTGTTGGAAATTTTAAAACAATTAATTAATTAAAAATTGGTATGAATACATTATTATTGACTTCAACTCGATCACCGACACGTTTACACAACACATTATTAATCAGTGTACACCCTTATACAGTTTGAAATTTGGGAAAACACACAAAACAATATATTTGTTGACATTTAAATTGTGAATAAATACATTCAACACTATTATGAAGACGATGAATCGCGGTTTCCAATGCCCGTACTATCCATACTAAAATAGATATGACCGTTGTTGATCAACGTGCATTTCTTGATTAAAATTTAGTTTCGAGAAGGAAATAATAAAAGGAGAACTGAATAAACATGATGATTGTCAGTTCATTCCGTTCTTTAAAAAATAGATACGGAAAACTTCGTGTACTGTCTCAAACATTCAGGGATGATTTTGTTCAGTTATTTAACTGATTTCAGCTATTTTACACGGTCAGAACATATATTATTATTAAACTTGATTGTTTTCAAGTTAAAATTACTAAATTTTTATTCATATTCGTGAACTTGAATCCATATTCGCAAATATGACTCATATTCGGTATTAAGTTAAACCGCTATCGCGCTCATATTCGGTATTAAGTTAAACCGTAATTTCCCATGAAACATCAAAAGAATGCATTCAATTCTTATAATTATATTTAAATCACACCAAAATTTAATATAGCTGAATTTTTCGTTGTGAATTTTATTTGTGTTAGATTATTTGCTGTTGGAAATTACTACGCCATTGATTGTTTACATCTGACGTCGTCATGGAGGCACGTGCAAGTTCGGATTTGAGTTTCATTTGGATATGAAACATCACTTTTATAATCATGTGACCACTTCATAACCAATCATATTGTAACATTTCAATGAACAACTGAAGTAATGTAATTATTGAGGCATGAAAGCGTTGACCGAAGTACATTTTCAATGAAGCGCGGTAGCGCTTCATGTTGAAAATGTAGTTCGATCAACGCTTTCATGTCCCAATGAAACTTCAAAAGAATGCATTTAATTCTTATAATTATATTTAAATCACACCAAAATTTAATATAGTTGAATTTTTCGTTGTGAATTTTATTTGTGTTAGATTATTTGCTGTTGGAAATTACTACGCCATTGATTGTTTACATCTGACGTCGTCATGGAGGCACGTGCAAGTTCGGATTTGAGTTTCATTTGGATATGAAACATCACTTTTATAATCATGTGACCACTTCATAACCAATCATATTGTAACATTTCAATGAAAAACTGAAGTAATGTAATTATTGAGGCATGAAAGCGTTGACCGAAGTACATTTTCAATGAAGCGCGGTAGCGCTTCATGTTGAAAATGTAGTTCGATCAACGCTTTCATGCCCCAATGAAACTTCAAAAGAATGCATTCAATTCTTATAATTATATTTAAATCACACCAAAATTTAATATAGTTGAATTTTTCGTTGTGAATTTTATTTGTGTTAGATTATTTGCTGTTGGAAATTACTACGCCATTGATTGTTTACATCTGACGTCGTCATGGAGGCACGTGCAAGTTCGGATTTGAGTTTCATTTAATAATTTTTGGAATAGAAAAACTACCTCATAGTATTATGGGATTTCATTTTAAAATTCAAATTTGGATTTTATATCAATAATCTTTTGTACTGGTGATTGTAAAACAAGAAACAAAACATGAAGACTGTGTACATTGTATGTTATTTGTGTTAAAAATGATTAAATAATATTTTGTACACAATACCAAAAAAAAATATTTTTATTAATGATATCTTCGTCTGGTTGCATCTACCTAATTAATTAAAACATCACAAACATTTCTTAATAAACAATATTTTATTATTTTTTGGATAAGATAAAAATGTCTTTAGATAAGTGACTTTTGAAAGACATTGTAGAACCCTTGAACTCTTATAAAGTCAAGATCATGCTCATTCAATTACTAGTAAATACTATTCTGCAAGAGACAACATTCATTAATATTTATGCAAATAACCCTTTTATTTTATAACAGAATTGTAGAATTGATGAAGATATTATACATTGTCAATATTTTTTTTTCAGACAAAATTGTAGAACTCTGTCCAAAATGATGAATGATCCAGGATGAAGACTTTAGCATTGATATGACAATGTTAGATGGATTTTAATTTCAAAACATTCCATTATGGAAAGCTGGGGCATACTGTACATGTACCATTCACTGGTTGTTGGGAAAATTAAAGAATTTATTTGTGATAATGCATTTATATCGTATTAGCTGGTACACTTTACAATATTATGAAAATTTTCATTTACCCTGAAAACATTCATGGGAATAATATATGTGTATTTCAAAGAGCTGTGAAAACAAACATTTTATTGAGTAAAATCTGACAAAAGATAAATTTAGCTTAAATTGTTTATGTTTTTATTACCATTCTCCCTGGAATTGCTACAAACAAGAAATATTATATCTAAATGTACTCTGTCAAGTGTACTCCATGTATACTGTCTGCAATTTGAGGCCGTTTTTGGGGATTATTTTTTTTACAGAAAAAAATTAATCTGTATCTGTTGAAGATTGTAAGACATTGTAATAGTAATAATTAGGGTTAGTTTTATGGTGTTTAACACCACTTTCAACAATAGTTCAGTGATATCGAGGCAGTCAGTTTTATTGGTGGAGGAATCCGGAGAAAACAACCTGTCGGAATTCACTGACAAACTTGATCACATAATGCTGTATAAATTATTTATGTAAACAAGAACCATTTAGTTGTGACATCATTTAATTGACACCATTTGGAGAACTGTTTATAAACCATTAATTTATGACATCATTAAAATGGTCATGCCCATTAGCATATTTTGCCAAATAAATGGAAATTCAATGGAGTTTCAAGTAAAAGCCAATGGTTTTTAAATTTAGTTACAATGGTTTTACATATGTAATTTAAATTAAAGACAAAAGGTTTTTCAATGGATATTAATTTTTTTTTTTAATTGGGTTTTCTATGGAGTTTCAATTGAAAAAAAAAATCCTAGAAGGCAATCACCACAGGGAAAACTTCTTTTTTTTCTTTTCTTTTTTAAACATTTGACAGAAATCATAACTGGAATGTTCCTCTGATGGTCCTTTACAAAATGTGTGTGTTTTTGTGTCAATCAGAAATCCAAGATGGTAGACACCACAGGACATAACTTTAACATAGGACCATATTGGAATATTAAATAAATTATTATTTTCATATACTCGAAACATTCAATCTAAATAGTGTTGATCTGAAATCCAAGTTGGCTTACTCCACATGATATTGCCTAACTATACTAGGAATATGAATGTAAAGGTTATTCTAAAAAACTGAAAACTTGCTTGAACACAAACAGTGCATGTATAACCAAGTAAAAGAGAAAGGTGTAAAGATGATGGTCTTGTCAGAATATATTAAATAGCAAATAATTTTTTTTAGATATTACTGAAGTAGAGAGACTTAACCCACCATTGAGACAATAAATAAGTTAGCTATTACCGGTACTTAAGTAGAAAAACTTCATCCACCCTTGAGACAATCAATAAGTTTGCTATTACTTAAATAGAAAGACTTAATCCACCATTTACAGTAAATATGATAATACCACAGACCCTCAATTTCAAGGTAAACAGTTAAAAAAAGTGCATTTGTCTGTAATTGTAGTTGAACAATAAATTTATTAGTTAGATTTTATGGTGAGTGATTGTTGTTCATGCTTATATTGCAAATGAAAATTTGGTACAAATACACAGATATATCCAACAAAAATTCGTTAGAAACTGATGATATCAACTAAATAATGATTTCTTTTATACTTTGAAAGATGATGCAGCTTATTTTGTGCAGCTTGTTATTTAAAATAATGTGTGAAATCTTATACACAAAAAACATTTGATGTCATTGAAATGCTTGCTTGTGTTGGGTAGTATTTTGTACTACATCATGGCATACGAATATTTCTTTGAATCAATTATAAAGAAAATAATAATTCTATTAAGACATGTTTAAAGTATTGTTACAGGTACATCAAAGATTAATTGCTATTTTTAATGTACCACGGTTGTTAGCTTGGGTCTTTAATTGAGTGTTTAATTGGAATTAAACTTTATAATGATTTCCTAAATAACCTCTTAAATTATTAATTAAACTTTAATACATTGCAAAATTAAGGATTCTATCTATTGAAATGAATATTATTTCTTTATTATTAATTTATGCCGATATATCCTTAATTTAAACAGCTAATAACAAAAATGTGATGTACTTTATTTCCGTTACAACTTTCATTTGGTCTGTAAAAAAAGGGGGATCATAATTTTTTTTAAATATATCCTTAATTTAAACAGCTACTAACAAAAATGTGATGTACTTAATTTCCGTTACAACTTTCATTTGATCTGTAAAAAAAGGGGGATCATAATTTTTTTTATTAACACAATGCAAAGATATCGTATATATTTTTTTATTTTATATTTTAATAAAATATAATTTTTTTTTACCAACAAATATTCCTAGGTTACAACTTTTATTAGTTTCCATCATGAAAAGTGCCAAAAACGTCATTAAAAACTATTTTTTCAACCATTTTCTTTTCTATTTTACAATATATTATATATTTCTACAAAATATATCCAAGTTTCAGGAAAAAAGCTTCATAAATAACTATTTAATCACGAATTATTGATTTTGGACCCAGTATTTTACTGTTCTTTCCACGTTTCAACTTTTATTCACCTTTGTCACTTAGCAAAACTCCCACATACCCGTGCATTATATTTTATCTTTGACTAACAAAAGTATTGACCTCTGACGGGTCACAAATCAGGTTAACATGCATACGAAATATTTGTTAACATATTAATCACATGATCAATATATTACTAACGACCAATCGCAATATACAGGAAGTACGGAAAGTTTCTTAGGTATGATCATTGTGACAACAGACAAGCATAGAAACATTCCGAAAAGAAAGACGCCATGTTATCACCATCTCTCTACTACGCGTTAAACTCCCCACTCTATGATCTCCCCTGCCTGTGATGATGTCTTTTAAGGACGCAGAAAACGTGTCATTTAAATCTGAGAGTATGTATAATGTAAATTATGTTGAAATTAGAACAAACAGAAAGAATTGTCAAAACTGTCAATCTATCTACTGTCAGATAAAATTCAAAATAAGGTCAAAAAGTTACATATTTAAAATAATATATAATTTTTTTTTGTCCACAGTCTATTAAATCAACAGATCAATGACCGATGACCCCATGATGAACCTGATACGTACTCTCTTTTCCCGGATATCATTGGATTTCAAAGTTGAAGGAGGTGAAGCAAACAAGAATATTTCCCCTTTTTCAATAGAAATTTAGAATTTTATTTTTATAATTAAAAATAAACCTCCAATATGTAATTTGATGAAAATCAAAATAGAGATCTGATAGTGATATGGGCCAATGGGGTCAAGAAGAAGTTAATCTGGGATTACACTAATGTCCTCAAAATTTACCTGAAATGTCCTGTTAAGGCTTACATCTTTTTTATTATCCAATGGAATGAGTTCATATTTGGAAATGTTATACATGACAAGTAGATATTAGCATATATTTAAAGAATATTAAAAAAGATATATCAAATTTTTTTCTTAGGTGGTAATAATTTGACCTGAAAATTGTCCTGAAATGTCCTGAAAAATACATTAAGGCATGTCAAATTATTTCTTTTTAAAAAAATATACATTTTTTTTAAAATATTCTTTAAATATATGCTAATATCTATAACATTTCCAAATTTGAACTCAATCCATCGCATAATAACAAAGATATATAAGCCTTAATGTACTTTTCAGGACAATTTTCGGGTCAAATTATTTCCACCTAAAAAATAAATTTTAGATATTTTTTTTTAATATTCTTTAAATATATGTTAATATCTATAATATTTCCAAATTTGAACTCAATTCATTGGATAATAAAAAAGATATAAGCCTTAGGCCAAAAAAAAAATATGTGTGTTTCCGATTGCATGGTCATCAAAATTAGGGTCGGTAGGTCAAGATTTTTTTTATTTATTTATTTTTTTAAACCTACAAGTATGCTCCTTCCTCTAAAATCACACACACTTGTTTGTTTCTTTCTTACTACAGCTTATTAATTATTTGACATGCAGTACAATGTTTTTGGTTACAAACATCGATCAAATGTACAAAGACAGAGCTCCAGATAATTTTCAAGTCCAAAGGGTAATTACACCCTAATTTTGAAAATGATGCGTATTTGCATATTCCCTTTGCACTGTTGTACTCTCTACTTCAGAAAAGATTGCGTACATGTACACTTTTAAAATTTTGTTGGACACAAGTGTTATTCAATAAACACAGGATGCAAGTGAAATGTATATCCAGGGATTTCAATAAGGGCTGGCACCCGGCGATATGTCGCCGCTTCAAACGAGTGAAATCGCCGGTTCGACTGTTAGAAACTAAAATATGTTTTCATTAAATAAAAGAAATATACAATATTTATTCACTCATGAAAGATTTTTTTAAAATCCACAATTATACAAAAAACAATGCATTTCAGGATCGATAGCAATGCATTTGTCAGGGGTTATCTAAAACTAGGGGAATGAAACGAATTTATCTGAATTTATCATTGATCGGTTTCAATTCTACGCTTAACTTATTATCATTTGATGTTCGATTAAACGTTTAAATGATAGAGATATTTCAATTGAAAAATCTAGAGACACATCGAAAAGATAATTATGTTATCGATGGATAACTCATGAGATACAAATGTACGCAAATGGAAAAGTTTGAAGTGTCATTTTTATACGGTGTGACTTTTTACCCAAATACAGCTTCAAATTATATTATTTCTATTATTTTGAGATGTTTTATGAATAATTAATGATTTATTAGCTCCTCTATCGTTATTTTTTCATGAATTTCAACAAAATAGTCAGTTCTTATGGACAATATCAAACTATCCCGATCTCAGTCGATTAAGAATTTCCCTGCTATAGCTATATTAATTTATCTTTTCTAAAGAGAGACAACCCTTACAAAAATGAATCCCGGTTCTTGAAAAGAGGGAATAATAGTAATATAAAGCTTAGTATTCTGTACCTTTGCCTTAATTGTCAAAATATGCAATGAGACAAAACTGTTTATCTTAGGAAGATGTACATCCTCCTCTTTTTTGGTTATCAGACATACCAGTTTTTGTTGCCAAAGAATGGGAAATAAATAACTCAACTTCATTTATGTACAGATAAAAAAAAATTACCCATAAGTAAGATAAATGAAGCTTTACAGAAAATGACAGACCCATAATTTTTTTGTTAATTTGTTGTAAGTGGCCAGGTTTTACTCTTTTTTTCTATTTTTTTAAACAAAATAAGATAAATAAATAAAATAACTAAAAGAGTGTTGGATGAAATATATTTGTTGTATGTAAGTAACACATACCATATGAATTTTGAGTGTGTTTGGGTACATTTGTATTTGTTGGAAGCGGCCATGTGGGTGTATCGATGTTTATAATTCTCATATCCGAACATCCGGGTATTTAATAATTCATTGGGGTGAGGACAGCAGGAATCCTCTAGAATTTACCTAGATTCCAATGGAAAATTTGAATTTTTTTTTCTTAATTTAAAATAAATCCATCAGATATAAATTGACGAAAATCAAACTAGATATCAGTACCAGAGGTGATTTTAATTAAAATATTTAACTTCTGTTGGAAAATAGCGAATAAATGAATATACATTGGAGTCTATGTAGAATCCGAGGATTTTGCTTGGCTTCACCTCCAGATATTTTCTTCATCTCAAAATTGATAATCAATTACATTGTGTGATGTCGCTCCGAAATCGAGAATACTAATAGTTATAAAATTGATCATTTTGATTACTCTTGTGACAAATTTATGAAATTTGAATTTGCTTATGAAAAATATTTCATATAGAACCTTTAACTAATACAATAAATATGATTTTATAGTGTATTTGGGTAAAGTCACACCCATTTTTATATAGGAAAACTCCCAATATCAGTATTAACGCTTTTATTATTATTTTATTTTATGCATTTACATATATAGCTAATTGGGATATTTAGACCCTTTCACAACAACTGCTAGCTGTTATTTTCCAGTGAACTGGATGAAGGGGAAACACACGCTTTCCCACTGAATGACATCAGGAAAAATCAAGCAAAAATGAACTTTTCTACTCCATTCTCGCAAGAAATTTAAAGCTCCACAGTCATCTTGAAATGGTCTTATTGCTTGCTAAAATTTAAAAAAAAATCAATTCTATGAAACCTTCTTTTTCATGCACTTGTAAACTACCTTAAAAATGCCTCAGAATGCACCATTTTGAATGTAAGTGAAAAAAATTGGTCCCCCCCCCCATTTTATCATGTAGCCGCTTTAAATTTCAATTCAGCCTGTTCAGTACAATCTTATTGAATACCCTGATATCTCTGTTTAATTTGACACGATTGTGTCATGTTTATTAATAAAATGTTGTAAATGTTTTGTTTTTTGCTCGTCGACTCCGGCAGTGTTCTTAATTACTAAACCGCATTTATTTGTAATATTGACCGCGATTGGATGATTCATCCTAAACATCCAATCAGATCTCTTTTGACATCGATGCTTAGAAAGGCAAACATTCGGCACCCCTCGGATGTATACACTTTCTCTTTCGAAAAGTATAAAGAGAAGTAATTACAGGGAATTTCTCAAAATCAAAAATGTATTGTTTATGTACATGATGTGTTATCGTCAACAGCGTACAAGTATGCTCCGAATTTGGAAAGTTTGCTTACACAGCAATATGTATGCATAAATGTACACTCTGATCTGATAATACATGCGTTTTTACTCGTTTTCTTTGCGTAAAAACGCAAATACGCAGCTTATCTGGAGCTCTGCAAGGAAATAAAGAAAATTGGTGAAGTTGGAAACAAACACGGAAACGGAGACAAATTTCTGAATTTTTTTGTCTATCTATTTTTTTTTTGGCATAAAAAATGTTAGGGTCGGCGGTAACATTTTAGGGTCGGTCGGTCGATCGGAAACACACATATTTTTTTTTGGTCTTAATGTACTTTTCAGGTCAATTTTCAGGACATTAGTGTAACCCGTTAAGAAGGAGTCACTCCCCGCCGGGATCAAATTCCACAGAAAACGCTTGCTAAAGGGGAATAAAAATTAAATTTAGGGAGTTCAAGCCAAAGAGTTAAATTTTGTGAGTGAACTAAAATTCCTACTTTTATTATTGTCTCCCCTTCGAACGAAGGGAGACATTGTTTTAGTCAAATTTTTTCTTCCGCTTCTTCTGCTTCTTAGTGAAGCTTGTCCGGACCATAACTTTTTTGTCTTTCCAGAATGTGAGATAGGTCAATTATATTTGGTATGTGGGTGCATGACCATAAGGCGGTGTGTCACATACCATTATGACCTTCGTGAGACCTTGACCTTTGACCTCAAGGTCAAATAATTGTTTTTTTAAATAGTATTTTCTTGTCTGGGCCATTAAGGGGAGACATAAGTTTTAGGTATCTAAAACAGTTCGTCTGCCCAGTCCGGCACGAGAAAATTAACATTCCAGCCAGAAGAAAACAACCAATGAAATCGGTTTCGAATATATAACCCCCATTATTATTCACATGAACTTTACTGAGTAAAAAGTACTCATAGTAAAAATAAAAGTGTATTTAAGAGTAAAACCCATAATAAAAATACCCTGCAAGTATTAAAAAAATAAACCTTTTGCAAATACTTATTTTGATAATAATTTTATTTATAAGAATATCAGAATGCTATATTAAATATGAATTTAATAAAAGATGAAAATATTGCTTGATAAATTGAAGCAAAAAATACAATTTTATCTCCAGATACATATATTGGTATTTTATTTTCAATTGACATTCTAATATTTGTTTTGAAGTTCTGTTTTCTGTCAGACAACTTGCTGCTGTATAGCTTAAATCATTTCTGCAGCACATTTGTTTTAAGTTTTCATTTCTAAGCAAAATTTGTTCAACTCGAAAGCCCTCAAGCGTATTAGAAAAATATGCAAAGGCTAATGTATTATTAGCCTTTGCATATTTTTCTAATCTGTTTATGGAGTTATCAAAGTCAAAATAACCATCATTGGTCTTGCATTACATTTCAAGCAAATATAGTCACAATTTGGATCTTTTGTCAGTTTTTGACATGTGTTGTGGAACCAGGTCTCATATTGATCACATGCAACACAAAGGCATGTGCATTTTTTCACACAATCTCCATAAGGATAGGCCATTGTTAACTAATGTTTATATATATTTGAAAGAGTACCGGTATGCAGGGGTGGATCCAGGGGGGACACACCCGGCATGCGCCCGCCCTCTAAAATTGGAAAAAATATGATTTTTTGGCGTATAATCATGATTTTTCACACGAAATACCCCAAAATTTTTCGCACCTCCCTCCGCAATTGGAAAAAATATGATTTTTTGGCATAAAATCATGGTTTTTCACTCGAAATATCCCAAAAATTTTCACCCCCCCCCCCCCCCCCCCCTAACTTGAAATCCTGGATCCGCCCCTAGGCAAACTGGCATGAAAATGGAGAAAAATGCTCACAATACTTTTGTAAACTAGAAAAGAAAAATTTTATTAAAAAAACTATAACTGAGCTTATTGATGACGCAGGTCATCATATATCAGTTCAATCTAATATTCTCCTTCAACAACACGATTTTTACAAAACATTGTATTCAACAACAAATTTAGATTGTAATGATGAGTCCTTTTTTAATCATAATATTAAACCCACAGAAGAACAAAAATACTTGTGTGAAGGTAATATAACATTTAAAGAATGTGCCCAATCACTGAAGTTAATGACAAATGGAAAAAGTCCAGGTTCTGATAGATATACTGTAGATTTTTATGAATTTTTTTGGGAAGATATTGGTCCATTGCTTTATAGGTCATTATATTTAGCCTATGAGTCTGGAAGCTTCACTGATTTTCAGTATCAGGGAGTCATAACATGTATTCCAAAAGAAGGAAAGGACAGGCGTTTTATTGGCAACTGGAGACCAATAAGTTTATTAAATACTGACCTTAAAATAGCTTCTGCTGTAATTGCTAATAGAATTAAACCTCTATTACCATTTATTATTAGTGATACACAAAAAGGTTTTATAAAAGGAAGATTTATTGGGGAAAATACAAGACTGTTGTATGATTTGATGCATTATCTTGAACAACATAACAAAACCGGTCTTTTACTTCTTGTAGATTTCGAGAAAGCATTTGATTCTGTTGAATGGAAATTTTTGAAAAAAGCCCTCTCAAGTTTTAATTTTGGACCATCTGTTTGTAAATGGTTTGAACTATTCTATTCAAAAGCCAAAAGTTGTGTTATAAATAATGGTCACATGTCAAATTTTTTTCTCTAGAAAGAGGCTGTCGACAAGGTGATCCGCTTTCACCTTATTTGTTTTTAATCGGTGTGGAGCTGCTTTCATTAAAATTGAAGGCCAACCAAGACATTCATGGTATTATTATCAATGAAGTTGAATCTCTCATAAGTTTGTATGCTGATGATACCTTTCTTATTCTAGATGGGAGTGAAAATTCATTGAGGGAGGCTCTTGAATGTTTTGAATCTTTTTACAAGGTGTCTGGTTTAAAAATGAATTCATCCAAAACAAAAGCTGTGTGGGTTGGAAACAAGAAGTATTCAGATCAAATTATTTGTCCAAATATGAAACTAAATTGGTCTCATGAAAACTTTAAGGTTTTGGGAATTGATTTTTCACTTGATTTAAACTGTATTACAGATATAAATTTTACCAAAAAAATCAAGGAGGTTAAGGCAATATTAAAAAGTTGGCAGCATAGAAAACTGACATTACTTGGTAAAATTACAGTTATAAAAACTCTTGCACTACCAAAGCTAATTCATTTACTGACATCTCTACCAAATTTACCTCAGACAAAAATAAATGATTTAAATTCACTTTTTTATAAATTCATATGGAACGGGAAGTCAGATCAGATAAAGCGAAGTACTTTAATCGGTGATTATATCAGAGGGGTTTGAAAATGATAGATCTTCAATCATTTAATATTTATCTGAAAGTAGGTTGGATTAAACGATTATTTTCCAATTTAGATGGTGATTGGCAAAAAGTATTATTATTCAATCTCCAAAGCTATGGCGGTGAAAGAATTTTAACTTTTCAGAAAGAAAAGCTAAAGGAAGTTGCTATGAAGCTTACAAATCCTTTTTGGAAAGATGTTCTGTCTAGCTATCATTTTGCAAAACCTTATACAAAGATGAATACTAATGAACTATTGTCTCTTGATATCCTTAATTTTGTACCAGTAACTGATTTAAATTATTATATTAGATGGATAGAGCATAATGTGCAGTATTTATGTGATCTTATTGACCCACATTCTGGTAATTTTTATACTTTTGAACAGACTAGAAATAAACTGAATACCAATAATTTTTTGAAGTACTATAGTCTGGTGTCAAATGTTCCCAAGTACATCAAAGATCATCTGAAGGAAAACTGTGTAAATGTAAATTTCGACATACTTAGTAAAAAGGATGCCTATTTAGAAAGAATAGTTCATAGTAAAAATGTTAGGTTTGTTTATAAAGGTCTTGTGAATGCAATCATTTCTTTACCAACAGAAAAATTTTCCAAATGGGAAAACTTCTTAATTGTGAAATAACAAATTGATCAAAATATTTTATTATTTAAAAAAAATCTTGTAGGAACTCATATCTTCAAAATTTTCAATTTAAATTGTTACACAGGATCATTCCTACCAATTCCTTTTTACATAAAATAAAGCTCAAGAATACTAATTTATGTACATTTTGCAAAATTCATGATGAAACTATTGAACATCTATTCTTTGACTGTCCTGTGACACAAATTTTTCTCAAATCTTTGTCAAAACAATTAAAACAATATTACAAGAATTTGATTTTTGACAAAAAAGAATATTTCTTTGGTTTTGAGTCAGGGGATCTTCTTGTTAATTTGATTTCAATTATTGCAAAAAATTACATCTTCAAGTGCAAACTCAATGAACAAAGGCTAAATATTGTAGAATTTAAACATAAAATTATGTGGTACCATTCACTTGAACAATATATATCAAAGAAAAACAATACCATTTTAGCATTTGAAAAAATGTGGACCCCCTTACAATATATTTTCAACTAATCATAATATTTTTTGTTTGTTTGATTCATATAGTGATCGAGATTCTTTTTTCAGCTTTTTTGATTAAGTACAAAATGTCAGGAGCAATCAAATATTTTAGAAAAACAATGATAAGAGAGTGTGTGTGAAAGATGAATGAAAGTGTTTATTACTATTATATATTATTATTTCTTTACTTTGTTTATCAAAATGTAAAACCAATGTAGTCACAAAACTTATTTTTGAAAACTCCTGTCACACCCTAGTCAGGTGGTGATGTAAGGGAATTTATAAAATCCTGACTATAGGAAAGAAAAAAAAAAAAAAATAAACATGTAAAGCAACAAGCAAACTAAAGAGCACAAGATAGCTCACAAGCACTATTATAGTTTCAGTGAATGTAATTGTGTACATCCAAGAACCGTAGTTTAGCGTAGCACTAGTCTGATTCTGCCCCAAAACAGACTTATATTTTGTTTCCACAAGAACTATAGTTCAACCCAGTATATTGAACTTTGATACGTTATGCTTCAATGAATGTTTTATTGTAAAGTATAGAGTACATTCGTCATGGTTCCAGCATCATATTTTAGCGTAGCACTAGTCTGATTCCGCGCAGAAACAGACAGGTTCAACTTTCGTTTTTTTTCTCAAGTTTTATAGAAATCTGATGATTGTGTAAGAAGCCGTAAATTAAATTGTTAATTATTAAGCATGTGTACACAGTAAGAAGCCAGTTGAATGGGAAATGTGTATAGAAATTAATCTGTTCATTGGATTATAAAGTGTGTGGATAAATTATGTACAAAACCAGTGAAGCGTGTGTGTACACAGTAACATAAGCCAATTTACTTGTTGATTGGGAAGTGTGTATAGAAGTTAAACTGTTAATTAGATCATGAAGCCTGTGGATAAATTATGTACGAAGCCAGTTTACTTCTTTATTGGGAAGTGTGTATCCAAGTTAATCTGTTAATTAGGTGCGATGCCAGTTTGCTTGTTGATTGGGAAGTGTTAATTATATAATGACTATGTATAACGAAAAAAACCCCTCTTAAATTCGAATTCTAAATACTAATATTTGTTGAATTATTTAATAAAAATGTTTAATTGTACATTTTGTATGTATTTATCTTTATTTATGCCATAGACTAAATATATTTGGTTTAAGACACTTCTTGTCGGTTCTTGACGCTTCTTGTCGCTAATTATTGAGACCGATTTTACTAGGGTATTGAAATTCGCTATTGTATAGCTTTTTACATTAGATACATGTATATCCACATGTTCCCGAGGATGTTCTTTTTTTTGTTGTTGGTCATTTGTCAGTATTAAAGGAGGTGAGGAATTGCTACAGGGGAGGTGGCTGGTGGAGGCCATGTATTTTTTGCTAAATATAACTTTAATTTATCTATAGTATATTTTCATTAAAAAAAAAATCCTATTTTCTATATAATTTTTGTCAAAAGTGGCTTGTCACCCTGCACTATCTACTTAAGCTTCACATTCACTAATTCAGATTGCATTTTTTACAAGTCTTTCTTTACCGTCTTGAAACCCAAAGAAACAAACAGTAGAGTGAGTGATTGTTATTTAACTCAAACTCAGCAATTTTCAGCTATACCATGGCGAGAACAAGTTAATTTTCAATGACATGATGTCCGTTTAGTTGCATTTTTATAGTATTAGTTCACGGAAACAACAGTCTGTGGATAGACATGTTGTCCCACACACTGACACAGACACATTTTATATCCTGATTCCGAGCCAATTGGTCTTTGCTCTTTCTTCTTAATGCTGTGTGCTTAGCGCAGAAGCAACAAATTAAATACCAATTGTAATTTGTATGGTCTTTGGTTTAATTTACAAACAGTACAAGTAGAAAATAGGGATCTAGAATCAGCTATTCAGATAACAGAACTTGTCAGAAGTTGTTGAAGCTATATGAAGCATGTACATGTTTCTATGAACAAATAGACTGATTACATTATAGGAATTTATAATGTTAAAAAGAGGGGTCATTTGCATAATATGATTTGAAAAACAAGATGCAACCCTCTGGCACATTGTGAAAAGTCATAAGATTGTAAATCCCTGCTACTCTTCAAACAATGGCAACTTTCTTAACTTTTAGGTTCATATTTTTAATATAAAGTAAAATGTAATCAGGACAAGCACCCCATATTTGTATTAGAAGTTTATAGTAAAATGTTACTACAACAAATCTTTAGTATCTAAAAAGTAACTTAAAATAATAGTACTAGAATTATACAATAAATGCATAGTACTAGAATTGTACAATAAATGTATAGTACTAGAATTGTACAATAAATGTATAGTACTAGAATTGTACAATAAATGTATAGTACTAGAATTGTACAATAAATGTATAGTACTAGAATTGTACAATAAATGTATAGTACTAGAATTGTACAATAAATGTATAGTACTAGAATTGTACAATAAATGTATAGTACTAGAATTGTACAATAAATGTATAATACTAGAATTGTACAATAAATGTATAGTACTAGAATTGTACAATAAATGCATAGTACAATAAATATTCCAGTACCATAATTGTGTACTACCTGAAATAATTTACAATTGGAAAATTAGCAGATTTGATTTTAAAAATGATTGAGAAATTAATGCTAGAAAACAATTTTTGCTGTGTTCAAATTGCAGATTTATCAAACTCTGTGTTTTTGTTTCCATGGAAACCATGGACATTACACTACAAACAATTATTTTTTATATGTTTTAGACAAGTGTCTATTGAACAGATACTAACAAGCATCATTCACTTAGCACCCTGTTCACAAGAGATAATAGATAATGAAAATCTTATTTTTTTTACATTTTTTTTTTTGAAGATGTGAAATGAGGCTGTTCGGTTGCCATGGGAACAATAATTGTTTTTCTTTCCATGGCAACCATGGACATTATTTAAATTTCCATTGTTATCAGCTTAAGATTTGACATTTAGTTATGAAATCAGTAATATGGAAATCTTTGTAACCAAAAGAAAATTTTATGATTTTAGCATGATATGAAATGCATTTAAAATGTTTTATTTTTGTTTCCATAGCAACCATTCACATAATTTAAGGTTAACAGTTTATTTAGTAGTTAGTTTGGTTATAAGTTATGTGAAAAAGATAATATTAGTAAATACATTTTAGAGAAGTAGAAATATTTTCTAAAAAATGTAGTTGTACCTATTTGCCAAAAATAAATAAAAGTATGGGACAAAAAAACACTTTTTTCCAAAAAATCTAAAAGAGGCTACAAATGATTATCATTATACCCCCGCTCCCCGAAGGGGAAAGGGGGTATACTGTTTTACCTCTGTCCGTCCGTCCAAGATATTTTTCGTCGCACTTTTCTCAGTAACTCTTGATGGCAGAGATCTGATATTTGGTCACAAGCTTCATATAGGTACCCCATATCGTGGGAAGCATTTTTGGACCCATCAGATTCCTACTTCCTGTTTGCCGACTTTGTTGATTTTATACACATTGAACATATATGCTCATTTTTCGTCGCATTTTTCTCAGCAACTATTGATGGCAGAGATCTGATATTTGGTCACAAGCTTCATATAGGTACCACATATCGTGGGAAACGTTTTTGAACCCATTAGATTCCTACTTCCTGTTTACTGAAGAGCAGGGGTATCATAAGTGAGCATTAGCTCACAGTTCATCTTGGTTTTTTTAAATGTTTTAGACAAGTGTCTATTGAACAGATACAAACAAGCATCATTCACATAGCACCCTGTTCACAGGAGTTAATAGATAATGAAAATCCTATTTTTTTACGTTTTTTTTTTTGGAAGATGCGAAATGAGGCTGTTCAGTTGCCATGTAACAATAATTGTTTTTCTTTCCATGGCAACCATGGGCATTATTTAAATTTTCATTATTATCAGTTTAAGATTTGGCATTTAGTTATGAAATCAGTTATATGGAAATCTTTGTGACCAAAAGAAAATTTTATGATCTTAGCATGATTATGAAATGCATTTAAAATGTTTTATTTTTGTTTCCATAGCAACCATTCACATAATTTAAGGTTGAAAGTTTATTTAGTAGTTAGTTTGGTTATAAGTTATGTGAAAAAGATAATATCAGTAAATACATTTTAGAAAAGTAGAAATATTTTGTAAAAATGTAGTTATATAGTATTTACTGAAAAACCAAAAGTTTGGGACAAAAAACGTTTTTTTCCAAAAAATCTAAAAGAGGCTACACATGATTATTTTTTTATATGTTTTAGATAAGTGTCTATTGAACGGATATAAACAAACCTCATTCACCAACCACCCTGCTCACAGGAGATAATAGATAAGGCCAAGTAAAAAAATATGTGTGTTTACGGTCACCCGACCGACCCCATTTTTCAGCCGCCAACCCTAACCTTTTTTATCGGCAATTCATCGACCCTAATTTTTGCTAGCATCCCTATCAATTTTTACACAGAATTTGGATAACCATTTTTGTTGTTTAATCAGCAGCAATGTTTTATTTATTCAACCGCCAGCTTTTTGTCGAAATTGAGAGCAAAGAGGTAGAAAAACTGCGTAACTCGTCATAAAACAGCTTCTTATATCGAACAATAGAAAACCACCAAGACTGTGTCACTCTGCAAATGGACTTAAATAAACTAGCACTCTGGGGATCAACATGGGGTATGCAGTATCATCCGCAAAAATGTAATTCTTTAAGTATAACAAGATCACACCAACCTCATGCATTCAATTATACACTCAAAGGTCACGTACTCGAGTCAGTAAATACTGCAAAATATTTAGGTATCACTTTGTCAAGCAATATGTCATGGGACACACACATCAATAACATTACTGCAAAAGCTAATAAGATCTTAAGCTTTTTGCGTAGAAACTTGCAGATCAAACAGGAAGAGACCAAAAGTATGGCATACAAATCCATGGTAAGATCAAACCTGGTGTACTGTTCTTCAATTTGGGCACCTCATACTAAACAACACATTGACAAAATAGAAAGTGTACAAAGAAAAGCAGCCCGATATGTAATAAAAAGGTATCACAACACAAGCAGTGTTACATCTATGCTTAACCACCTAGATTGGAACACACTTGAAAATAGAAGAAACATCAATAGAGTGACTATGTTGTATAAGATCACACACAACTTAGTAGCAAAAGATCCTAACCTCTACCTTGTCAAACAACCCATCATGTACACCAGGAATTCTAACATTTTACAGTACCAACTTTTCAACACTAGAACAAATTATTTCAAGTACAGTTATTTCCCACACACAGTTGTCTTATGGAATTCTTTGTCACATGCAACACTCATGGCATCCACTTTGGACCAATTTAAATCATTGGCCCAAAGCCATTACTATTAAACAACAAGCTTCAGTCTGTAAATAAATTTTGTATATAATTTTATCTTGTCACTGTTTATATGATCTGCACTCTTTTTATAATTTGTTTGTCTATTCGCACTGCGCTGCGCCCGACAAGTAATCATCACCATTGATGGATTGTCATAGAATGTAGATGTAGATGTAGATGTCAACAAATGATGGCTTATCGAAAATGAAATACCGGATTCGGATTCCGGAACCGGGAACGACTATTTCCGGTTTTGCCAATAATAAAAAAAAAAATAAAAAAAATTAATGCCGACCGACCGACCCTAGATTTTTTTGACATGTGACCGTAAACACACATATTTTTTTATTTGGCCTAATGAAAATCCTGATTTTTTTGTGCTTTTTTGAAGATGCGAAATGGAGCTGTTTGGTTGCCATGATAACAGTAATTGACAAACTTGTACTTTCTGTTCATATACGTTAATTTTTAGAAGAAGTCTTCAATATCACTAGTATGTAATTATATTTTGAATTTTTAAAAATATTTTTTGAGAAATATGTGTGGCAAAAGTACAAATTTAGTGATTTTAAGACTGAAATAAAAGGGGTTTCATGATGTAGTTGTTACCATAGCAACCAAAGTCAATACATGCATTCTTTTATTATTTTTATGAGTTTTCCATCAAGATGCAACATATGAACCATATAAACTCCAATTTTGCAACTATCAATAAATCACCCACTGCATGATCCTTAGGTGGAGCCATACTTAACAATTTTAACAATAGAATGTATAAATCGAATTTGCTTGCAACAGCAACAGGCTAGGGATAGATAGGGGAGTTTAACGTGTACTCGCGATCGATAGCCACTGATAAGATGGCAACATTCCGGTTTTGAGGATGTAATATAACTTCTATTAATTCCTGTTATTTTCATTAGTCTGAACAAATTATGTATAATATATATCTAAAAATAGTATAAACGTATGTACATTTCTAATATGTAAGAATATTAATTATACATTATGGTGCAAAAAATCCAAAACACCAAGGGTGGAATTTTTGGATAAATAAATTTGAAATAGTGTGATCACAGTTTAAAAGACCAATAATCGCCCATATAATTAATTTAACTGTATAGATAATTCATTTCTAAATAATATTCTAAGCACCTTATATAATTACAAAACTCAAATTTTTATAAATCTTATTTTTTCTTTCTCTCTTACGTTGAGTGATAAATTTTTGATATGGAGTTAAACACACTATAAACGACCATTTTTACCGAGCTTGACTCTTGTTTCCTTCCCCTTTACTATAATATCCCGCAGTGACGATCCTTCTTCAAGATGTCGCTTAAAGACGGAGAAAACGTGTCATTTAATTCTGAAAGTATGTATAATGTAAATTATGTTGACATTAGAACAAACAGAAAGAATTGTTAAAACTGTTAATCTATCTACTGTCAGATAAGATTCAAAATAAGGTCAAAAAGTTACAATAGTGAATAAAAATATAATCAACAGATCAATAGCCGATGATGACCACCGTGGCCGTGGCCCTGATGACTCCTCTCGTTTCCGGACATCTTATAATTGAAGGAGGTGAAACAGACACTGAAACAGGAATATTACCTCTATTTCAATATAAATTTTGAATTTTATTTTATAATTAAAAATAAACCTGTCATAATTAATGATTTTAGGAAAATCAAAATAGAGATCTGATATGGGGTCAAGAAGGAGTTAATCTTGTTGAGATTAGGTTTCCGAAGATATTTGCTGTCTGTATCTAATCTAGGATGTAGAAACTGACCGAATTTTTTTAATCTAATCTCAACAACATTAAAGAAGTAGTCACTCCCCACAGGAATCAAAGTTCACAGAAAACACGTGCTAAAGGGGAATAAAAATTAAATTTAGGGAGTTCAAGCCAGAGAGTTAAATTTTGTGAGTGAACTAAAACTCCTACTTTTATATTCTGTTTGTAAAAATCATTGTAAAAAAAAGCTTGCCTCTGATGCAAGATGGGTATATATTTTGCATATAGTGGTGCACAGATCATTGGAAACATTAACTAATCAGTTGAACGTAGGTGTCCAATCCAGTGATCGATTTTTAAACCTTTACAAATTCTGATGATAGCTAATCTTCAGTAACAGAAAAAGGTTAATAGTATATTCAAATTCTATTTAACAGAAATGTTTCAACAACTATGTTCCAGTCGGTATATTTGAAAATCATCAGCAACCACAGCAAGTCAAAAATGTGTAGCCTGTGCTCTTATTTGATACAATTTTATTCAACTCTTTACTTTTATCAAGCATACTATTTGAGTAATCCTAGGTAGAAAATACATTTAGCAGATAATTATCACAATACATTTAGCAGATAATTGTCACTAATGATCAATCATCGGTTGATGTTGGTATAGCGATTATTGTCAATCCTGAAAAGGTGTCAGACAGATTCCTAATTTTGCATAGATGATAGAGCATATACAAATGTAGATGATTGTAGTTAATACATTTCTGGCAAGGGGCTGTCATGGTCTTGATCTTATGCCGTTATGGTAGTTGGATTCACACCTACCTGTGCAATCAGTGCCTATCACCACTCTTGAGTTTGAACCCCGTTAATGGCGAGGTGTACTCAATACAACATTATGTGATAAACTTTGTCAGTGACTTGTGATAGGTTAATGGTTTTCTCCGGATACTCTGGTTTCCTCCACCAATAAAACTGACCGTCACATTATAACTGAAATATTGTTGAAAGTGGCGTTAAACACCAAAAAGTCACATACATGATATAATGGTATATGTTTAATGTTGATATTGATACCTAATTTTTTATATTATATTCTTCATAGAAAAATTAGCAAAAAATTCCTGCATACTTTGTCCCTAGCTGCGGAACCATAGCTCTTAGGGTCTTTGTTTTTGTGACCATAGAGGTACAGATTTTACCCGTTTGGTC
The DNA here is from genome assembly GCA_963383655.1 of Bathymodiolus septemdierum. Taxonomy (NCBI): domain Eukaryota; kingdom Metazoa; phylum Mollusca; class Bivalvia; order Mytilida; family Modiolidae; genus Bathymodiolus; species Bathymodiolus septemdierum. Next base: position 40,211,070 of record OY726517.1, on the reverse strand, counting down.
ACACACACAAAAAGACCGTAACGGCTACGGTTCCGCAGTTAGTTTGGTCCCCATTATAGCATAGACTAAGTCAAGGGGAAGCATAGAGACTTATGAATTCTGGTCTAAAGCATTCTTTTTGAATTACAGATAATGGAGCAACAGAACAGTTTCTCAAGCAAGCTCAGTTTCAGAGACTTAGGGATCAGGCACAGGTATAATATACATTTGTACATAGATTGAATATACCATTACGGAATGAATTTTATTTGGTTGGTTTGGTTTTGGTTTTGTTTTGGTTTTATGGTATTTAATGCCACTTTCAACAATATTTCAGTTATATTGTGGCAGTCGGCTTTATTGGTGGAGGAAACCCTGTGCCCTGAGAAAACAACTTACCTGCCGAAAGTCACTGAACAAACTTGTTGTATACCTCGCCATGACCTGGATTTGAACTCTCAACATTAGTGGTGATAGGCACTGATTGCATAGGTATTTGTAAATTAAGCTTCCATATAATCAGGGTTCTACAATGCGACTAAAACATTCGCATTTGCGAGTTACTTTTGTAAAATGTGAGTAAAAATTCTGTATTGATCGCCAGACGGCGAGTTGATATTTTCGGAACATTTTCATTCCATCGCCGATCGTACTTTTCATTTTAAATCCAACTTTGATTTTTCGGTCTTTTAAACCGTACAATTGATTCAGACATAAAAGTTTTAAATCACGTACTTTTAACGCTTGCAGGTAACCACGATAAGCAAAAATCAAAAACCTTCATACAAAATTTTTCGTTAAAAATAAACCTGTTGAATTAACATCATAAAGCTGACATGTAAATGCAATATCCACGGAAGTATCAAGCCAAAAAAGTGCTGAAATTTTGGGTTCTAAAGGTGGAAAGCACAAATTCCACGATGTCCGGAAGTCAAAGTTTTCGTTGCTCATTTATGATTCCAGTAACAGTGTTAGTTATGTAGTGTAATGTTTGCAGAAAGGCAGGTCCAGATATAACTGGCTAAACCGATTTTGTTACTGTAAAAAAAAGTTTAAATGTGAAAGTCTTTTTCTTAATAAAAGTCTGAAACATGAAAAATGTTTCAATATGGTTTCAGCAAAAGCCCATTCTTCAACTAAGAATGTTCTGTCGCATTCAGGGGATTAATAATTATGTACAAATAAATACATATTGAAGTGATATTAAGTATGAATTTGTATCTTTATTAATCTGGCAAGTAACATACTCTTGTTGGCAAGTAAAAAATGTTTCCTTACTAGCCAGGGGCTAGTGGGAGCTGGTATGAATTGTAGAGCCCTGATAATCATGACTACGATGACCCCTGAATTTATTTGGAGGGAAGTCAATGGAAAAAAAAGGAGTAATGATGGATATTCATCTTTTCACTTAGTTAGACATGTGATCTTTTGAAGCACATTTAGTAAGTTATGATAAAAGTCACGTGTGATAAAAAAAACCTTTTACCTGTATCACTCTGACCTAAAACTAACATATATTATGGTCATGAAGTCATTGAAATGACCTCTCCAGAGCTTCCGTTTGTTCTGATCCCAACCCTGTGGCCACTTTCAATGTTGAAATATATGATTACATATTTAGGATGCACGATAACAAATGCACGATTTGTGTATTTGTTACTACTATAAATAGATTTACCTTGACCAGTTAAATGTTATATTTATAGCTACCATTAAATACACTTCTTGGTGAAAGTGTAGGCTATTTGTAAAAGGGAATAGCATTGATCTTTACAAGAACAACTATAAACCGATGCTATGCAAGTGCAGTAAGCAAAACGAAGCATCATTTTTCCACCTATTTGAAAAGTTATTTTAGTTTAGCACTTTTCTGTATATTAGTGTGGATAGTAAAGATACTTTGATCGATACAAGTACCTGTGGTGTGTTTGGAGGGCTCAAAGATGTGTGACGTCTTTTATAACATTTCACTGTTACACTTGCCTATTTTTGCTAAAATATAGGGTTATCTGGTTTAAAGCCACTTTCAACAGTATTTCAGTTATATCGTGGCGGTCAGTTTTGTTCGTGAAGGAAACCAGAGTTCCTGGAGAAAACCACCAACCTTATATTAAGACACTGACAAACTTAATTTCACATAATTTTGTATTGAGAATTTGAGTACATCTCGCCATGACTGGCATGACCAGGATTCGAACTCACAATGTTAATGGTGATAGGCACTGATTGTATAGGTAGTTGTAAATCCAACTATAATACAATTACAGCCACGACGGCCTCATTAAGATATACATTATTGTGTATTGTTGTGGGTTTACTCAGCTTTGTTATATTTTAGACATTACAAAAAGATATTAAAGAAAAGTTTACAGAAGAATTGGATTCTCTGTTTGAACAGTTTATAACAGACGTAGAACAAAATGGAGGAATGGAAGAACAAAATCAAAACTATGTTTTTCAAAGATCAGCAAGGTAATGACGATGAATTTTCTTAATTATGATAAAATTTGAGTGTGAGTAAAATGCTGACCTTCACAAATATTTATTCTCCGTGATGCAAAAGTTGTTATATAATAATGCATAACACAAGTTCTACAAAAGAGAGCTGATGATTTAAATAATATATTCTACATGTATATCCTTTTTTGAAAACACTGAACAGTTTGCAAGCAAACTTGGCCTCAATGTCCCTTGTTTTGTCCTGTACAAAGCTCATATTTTTTGTGTTTATAACAAATCCAAGATGGCCACCACCTCAAGATGTATTTAATCAGAGATGAAAGTTTTCCTCTGATCAGCTGATTTCCTCTTTTTTTAGCAAAATATTTGGAAATAAAATGTTTCAAACTTGGTCCAATCAGCTAGAAAATGAGGTTATTTGGGCACTATATAGGGGTTTCCTCTTTTTTCATCAGAGAACACTTTCTTCACTGTTTAATATAAGACCCTATTGTAAAATGTGCACTAGTATAAAAAAAAATCTAAACTTGATTGAACCCAAGCTATATGTGAATAATCATGGGTTAGTTTTTTTACAAAGTTTGTATGGCCACCATCGCAGGGCAAGCATGTTTTAAAGATCATCTCTCAAATGCCTGAACCATGTCAGAAGAAACTGGATTGTTATATTATTCCTTTTATGGTCATGTACATAGTTTACATCTTTTTGTATTGTTTGGATATCTAATGTAAAATGGCGACCTTATTGGATTACCGGTATTTATAAAAGTTTTGGATTATTTATGAAATTTTTTTTTCCTAAAAACCAGGAATTTGATTGAACAAAAACTGTACATGAATGATCATTGTATGGATCTTATATACACGGTTCACGTTTTTGTATGTGAATCAGAATTCCAAGATGGCCACCATGGCAGAGAAAAGTTTAGCATACAATGTAGGAACGACCCTATAGAAAAATGTTATGAACATCTTTTCTGAAACCACCATATTAAAATGCAAACGTGGTTGAATTGTTCTTGCATAATCCACTGAGAAAGTTTTTTTTTTTGGTGTTGATCAGAAATGAAAGATGGCAACCACTGCAGGAAAAAGTTTAACAGAACCCATTGGGAAATGTTAAAATATCTTTTTACTTGATACTACAAATCTGATGGAACCCAAATTGAACATAGAATGTATTTTATCCTGCAATTGTGTGATTGTGAGTTCTAATAATGGGGCCAAATAAATTTCAGTCTTATTTAGTCATGTACATAATAAACCTTTTCTGGTACCAGATTCATGTAGAGAGTATGGTCAAAAACGGTAACAGTATAAACACGGACGTGATAGAGGACTCCGACACCACTTAGAACGATTAGAATGACACTTGTTTCTGCTCTTCTCAGACACTTTGGCAATTGTTTTTGGACTTTTTGACATTGCTGGATAAACACAATATACGTACATTGCCGATTAATATGTATATCACACTTATTTAACCCTTTGACTGCACTAGGGACATGTATGTCCCTTGTTGGTAGACTGCGCGAGGGACATATATGTCCCTTGGAAAAGAAATTTACTTTTATTTTTATTTTCTTTGAGAATAAGTTACTCAAATACATTATTAATTAGACTACACAATTTGAAGTCAGATACAGATATTGCACATATAGAACCACTTTAAAATTAAAAAGAAATGGTAAGTAAAGTCACATTGCTGTTAAAATGACGTCACCCTGATGAAAGGGTCATAACGTCAGGAATAATACCGCACACGACGTTACGATTATACACGAAACGTCGCTGAGTCAAAGAGTTAAGGATTTGAGTTGTTCTCATTGTTGAAGACCCTACTGTGACTGTGAAATGTAGAACAGCAATAAAAGGGCTGTTCCTTTTCTCTAATTTGTGTTTAAATGTAATGCCCTTCACTCACTCACTCGCTCATTTACATCCATATCCGTTCTTACAAATAAAATCAATTTGCACTCACTGCGAAACAAGCCAGAACAACTCGCCAAAGGCTCACTTTTCTACCTGTTTCAAATGCTAGTACAAATAATTTTATGTTTTCTGACAATGTTTCAAATGCTAGTACAAATAATTTTATGTTTTCTGACAATGTTTCAAATGCTAGTACAAATAATTTTATGTTTTCTGACAATGTTTCAAATGCTAGTACAAATAATTTTATGTTTTCTGACAATGTTTCAAATGCTAGTACAAATAATTTTATGTTTTCTGACAATGTTTCAAATGCTAGTACAAATAATTTTATGTTTTCTGACAATGTTTCAAATGCTAGTACAAATAATTTTATATTTTCTGACAATGTTTCAAATGCTAGTACAAATAATTTTATATTTTCTGACAATGTTTCAAATGCTAGTACACATAATTTTATGTTTTCTGACAATGTTTCAAATGCTAGTACAAATAATTTTATATTTTCTGACAATGTACATATATTGTATATACATTATATGATATTACAGAGAAATCTTATAAAGTGACACGGTGGGGGCTGTCGTGGTCGTGGATTTACAACTACCTATGCAATCAGTGCCTATCACCACTTAAGTTGTGAGTTCGAATCTCACTGATGGCGAGGTGTACTCGATACAACATTATGTGATAAAGTTTGTCAGTGACTTACGGCAGGTCGGTGGTAACTGGTTTTCTCCGGGTACTCCGGTTTCCCCCATTAGCAAAACTGACCGCCATGATATAACTGAAATATTGTTGAAAGTGGCGTTAAGCATCATAAACCAAACCACTAGAGAGATTTTATAAAGTGGCTGATACAGTTACTAGCTTTGCATTTTATTACATTGTATCTTAATAATTTTCAAGAATTTTAAAAAATATTTAAAAATAAGTGGAAACCCAAGGAGTAACTAAATACCATGGTTACAAATAACTTGAATTTTTGTTGAACCATATTATTTGAATAAAAAATGCAGGAATTGGATATCAAATTCAAAATGGTTGAAGTGAATTAAAGGATTTTTAGCATTTATCAAGGAAACCATAGTGAAACTGAAGCTGCATGTTTATGTCTGTTTATTTTGTGTAATAAATTTGTTGTAATTCTGTGAATGTTTGCTTTGTAGCATAATACATGTATGTTTTCTAGTTATAGATACATGTAGTTTTTTAGTGCTAACTAGACCTTGTAGCATGCTTATGATACATCATACATGTATGTTTTTTAGTTATATACTTTGTTTTCTAGTGCTAAACTTTATAGCACAGTACATGACAGGACATAGTTTAACATGGAATGCTTCAAGATCTATTTATCTTTGAAACGAAGGAACCATTTCACAACAATGCTTAATTATGTCTCCCCTTCGAAAGAAGGGAGACATATTGTTTTAGTCTGATTTTTTCTTCTTCCGCCACTTCCGCTTCTTCTCAGCGAAGCTTGTCCGGACCATAACTTTTTTGTCTTTCCAGATAGGTCAATGATATTTGGTATGTGGGTGCATGACCTTAAGGCGGTGTGTCGCATACCGTAATGACCTTCGTGGGACCTTGACCTTTGACCTCGAGGTCAAATAATTGTTTTTTAGGGGAGACATAAGTTTTAGGTATCTAAAACAGTTCTTCCTAGTTGAAAGCTTGGTGTTGATTAAAAATCCAATATGTCCACCAACCAGATGACACAGGACATGATTTGAGATTGGAGATATAGCGAGATAATCAGGGGTACACTTGGGATTTCTACTTTTATTATGCAGAAGTTATCGTATTTTAAAAAGTCCCACTAGAAATCCTGTTGGAGAATGCATTGAAAAAATTCCTCAGAAGCTACAATATTGCTTGAACCCAAACTGTACAATGAATGATCATTAGATTGTTCCTAATCCAAAGATTTTTTTATGGTATCAGAATTCAAAGATGGCCACCAATACAGAACAAAGGTAACACAGTATCCAAAAGAGAAAATGTTTTAAAGATCTAACCATTAAACAAACCATTTGAAAGGATGCTTGGCTGGAAATTATAAAGATCCTTATATCTTGTTCTACAGTTTATGAGCAATACACATTCAGGTGAACTTCTAGTTTGAGTCATGTGACCTTTGTCCAACTTTTCACTGTCTAGAGATTAGGACTATTTTGAAAAGAGTCCATTTTCCAACAATCACACATTACTAAACAATTAAATAATATTTTATGTCTGTATCTTGCATTAAATTGTTATTCACGTGGTCTTTGATTATTAATATTTTCTGGTGACTTTAAGATGATTTTTTTTAGGGTTAGGTGGGGGTTATGGTGTTTTTTTTACCACTTACAACAATATTTCTGTTATATCGTGGCGGTCAGTTTTATTGTTGGAGGAAAGCAAATTATCCGGAGTAGCCTTTGGTGGGAGGGGCCTTACAAAAGGGTGACTACTGGTCTGTTAAGAGGGATGGCCTTACATGGGGAGGGACTACTTGTCTTTTAAGAGGGATGGCATTACATGAGAAGGGAATTCTTGTCTGTTAAGAGTGGTTGCCTTTGACGGATGTGGCCTTACAAGATGAGGGACTACCAATACTTTATTTACTGACAATTACTACTGAGGGATGATTTATGTATTACAGATGTAATTCAACAGATATAGAATAGTATGTATTACTGCACCCCATTCATCAAGACATCTTAAACAAGCTCTCTATCTGTCGGTTGCATGTAGTCATTTTATTTCAAGCATTATTTTATAATCGGTGACAGATTTAATCTGCTTATTAATTGTATGTTTAATAGTTTGCACATATTAGCTTTATGTTTTGACACTATAATTAATACTTGTAGTAGTTGCTTTGTTTTAGTTGCTGAATATAGTTTGTTTTATCTTAGCTTTTTGTTTTGACACTATACTTAATACTTGTAGTAGTTGCTGTGTTTTAGTTGCTGAAGATAGTTTCAGGGATGATTTTTTTCAGTTATTTAACTGATTTCACCTATTTTTCTCTGAAAAAAAAAATCGGAAAGTTGCAGAACATGGTCAGAACATGTAAAAAATGGGCATTTTGAAAGGAGGTGTAGTGGGTTCATCTATTTTCACTGATTTTCAGTTATTTTATATTCTAACCAGAATCATCCCAGTTGTTTGTTTTGTCTTAGATGTGTGTAGCCTTATGTTTTTTTTTGCTATGCCTATGCTGGTGAAACTAGGTGGTAATATTCTGCTTTAGTTTTATAATTGCACATGTGTAACACTTGAGATTAGATTAAAAGATTTGTAAAATATTTGTTTTTATTTCAATTTTACAAGAATTGTGTATAACGGCATGGCAATGCTGTTGTCATCTGTGGTCAATATGCAGTTCAGGTCATGCTGTTTTGTACACAACATAGCAACACCTCAGCTCAGTTCATTTTGTAGAAAACACCACAACACTTCATGAACAGTTCATGTCATGCTGTTTTGTACACAACATGACAACACCTCAGCTCAGTTCATTTTGTAGAAAACACCACAACACTTCATGTTAACAGTTCAGGGTATGTTGTTATGTACACAGCATGACAACACAACAACACTTTATGTTGTTTTTCATTTTATATGTATATCATGTGAGGTGAAATATGTATATCATGTGAGGTGAAATATGTATATCATGTGAGGTGAAATATGTATATCATGTGAGGTTAAATATGTATGTCATGTGAGGTGAAATATGTATGTCATGTGAGGTTAAATATTTATATCATGTGAGGTGAAATATGTATATCATGTGAGGTTAAATATGTATATCATGTGAGGTGAAATATGTATATCATGTGAGGTGAAATATGTATATCATGAGGTGAAATATGTATATCATGTGAGGTGAAATATGTATATCATGTGAGGTTAAATATGTATGTCATGTGAGGTGAAATATGTATGTCATGTGAGGTGAAATATGTATGTCATGTGAGGTGAAATATGTATATCATATGAGGTGAAATATGTATATCATGTGAGGTGAAATATGTATATCATGTGAGGTGAAATATGTATATCATGTGAGGTGAAATATGTATATCATGTGAGGTGAAATATGTATGTCATGTGAGGTGAAATATGTATGTCATGTGAGGTGAAATATGTATATCATGTGAGGTGAAATATGTATATCATGTGAGGTGAAATATGTATATCATGTGAGGTGAAATATGTATATCATGTGAGGTGAAATATGTATATCATGTGAGGTTAAATATGTATGTCATGTGAGGTGAAATATGTATGTCATGTGAGGTGAAATATGTATGTCATGTGAGGTGAAATATGTATATCATTTGAGGTGAAATATGTATATCATTTGAGGTGAAATATGTATATCATGTGAGGTGAAATATGTATATCATGTGAGGTGAAATATGTATATCATGTGAGGTGAAATATGTATATCATGTGAGGTGAAATATGTATATCATGTAAGGTGAAATATGTATGTCATGTGAGGTGAAATATGTATGTCATGTGAGGTTAACTATGTATATCATGTGAGGTGAAATATGTATATCATGTGAGGTGAAATATGTATATCATGTGAGGTGAAATATGTATATCATGTGAGGTTAAATATGTATATCATGTGAGGTGAAATATGTATATCATGTGAGGTGAAATATGTATATCATGTGAGGTGAAATATGTATATCATGTGAGGTGAAATATGTATGTCATGTGAAGTGAAATATGTATGTCATGTGAGGTGAAATATGTATATCATGTGAGGTGAAATATGTATATCATGTGAGGTTAAATATGTATGTCATGTGAGGTGAAATATGTATGTCATGTGAGGTGAAATATGTATGTCATGTGAGGTGAAATATGTATATCATATGAGGTGAAATATGTATATCATATGAGGTGAAATATGTATATCATGTGAGGTGAAATATGTATATCATGTGAGGTGAAATATGTATATCATGTGAGGTGAAATATGTATATCATGTGAGGTGAAATATGTATATCATGAGGTGAAATATGTATATCATGTGAGGTGAAATATGTATATCATGTGAGGTTAAATATGTATGTCATGTGAGGTGAAATATGTATGTCATGCGAGGTGAAATATGTATATCATGTGAGGTGAAATATGTATATCATGTGAGGTGAAATATGTATATCATTTGAGGTGAAATATGTATATCATGTGAGGTGAAATATGTATGTCATGTGAGGTGAAATATGTATGTCATGTGAGGTGAAATATGTATATCATGTGAGGTGAAATATGTATATCATGTGAGGTGAAATATGTATATCATGTGAGGTGAAATATGTATATCATGTGAGGTGAAATATGTATATCATGTGAGGTTAAATATGTATGTCATGTGAGGTGAAATATGTATGTCATGTGAAGTGAAATATGTATGTCATGTGAGGTGAAATATGTATATCATTTGAGGTGAAATATGTATATCATTTGAGGTGAAATATGTATATCATGTGAGGTGAAATATGTATATCATGTGAGGTGAAATATGTATATCATGTGAGGTGAAATATGTATATCATGTGAGGTGAAATATGTATATCATGTGAGGTGAAATATGTATGTCATGTGAGGTTAACTATGTATGTCATGTGAGGTGAAATATGTATATCATGTGAGGTGAAATATGTATATCATGTGAGGTGAAATATGTATATCATGTGAGGTTAAATATGTATATCATGTGAGGTGAAATATGTATATCATGTGAGGTGAAATATGTATATCATGTGAGGTGAAATATGTATGTCATTTGTGAAGTGAAATATGTATGTCATGTGAGGTGAAATATGTATATCATGTGAGGTGAAATATGTATATCATGTGAGGTTAAATATGTATATCATGTGAGGTGAAATATGTATATCATGTGAAGTGAAATATGTATATCATGTGAGGTGAAATATGTATATCATGTGAGGTGAAATATGTATATCATATGAGGTGAAATATATATATCATGTGAGGTGAAATATATATATCATGTGAGGGGAAGTATGTATGTCATTTATGAGGGGAACTATGTATGTCATTTGTTACGGGAAATATGTATGTCATTTGTGAGGTGAAATATGTATATCATGTGAGGTGAAATATGTATGTCATGTGAGGTGAAATATGTATGTCATGTGAAGTGAAATATATATATCATGTGAGGTGAAATATATATATCATGTGAGGTGAAATATATATATCATGTGAGGTGAAATATGTATATCATGTGAGGTGAAATATGTATATCATGTGAGGTGAAATATATATATCATGTGAGGTGAAATATATATATCATGTGAGGAGAAGTATGTATGTCATTTGTGAGGGGAACTATGTATATCATTTGTTACGGGAAATACGTATGTCATTTGTGAGATGAAATATGTATATCATGTGAGGTGAAATATGTATGTCATGTGAGGTGAAATATGTATGTCATTTGAGGTGAAATATGTATGTCATTTGAGGTGAAATATGTATGTCATTTGAGGTGAAATATGTATATCATGTGAGGTGAAATATGTATGTCATGTGAGGTGAAATATGTTTGTCATTTGAGGTGAAATATGTATATCATGTGAGGTGAAATATGTACGTCATGTGAGGTGAAATATGTATGTCATTTGAGGTGAAATATGTATGTTATTTGAGGTGAAATATGTATGTCATTTGAGGTGAAATATGTATATCATGTGAGGTGAAATATGTATTCATGTGAGGTGTAAATATATGTCATTTGAGGTGAAATATGTATGTCATTTGAGGTGAAATATGTATATCATGTAAGATGAAATATGTATGTCATTTGAGGTGAAATATGTATGTCATTTGTGAGGGGAAGTATATATGTCATTTGTTAAGGGAAATATGTATGTCATTTGTGAGGTGAAATATGTATATCATGTGAGGTGAAATATGTATGTCATGTGAGGTGAAATATGTATGTCATTTGAGGTGAAATATGTATGTCATGTGAGGTGAAATATGTATATCATGTGAGGTGAAATATGTATATCATTTGAGGTGAAATATGTATATCATGTGAGATGAAATATGTATATCATGTGAGGTGAAATATATATATCATATGAGGTGAAATATATATATCATGTGAGGGGAAGTATGTATGTCATTTGTGAGGGGAACTATGTATGTCATTTGTTACGGGAAATATGTATGTCATTTGTGAGGTGAAATATGTTTATCATGTGAGGTGAAATATGTATGTCATGTGAGGTGAAATATGTATGTCATGTGAAGTGAAATATGTATGTCATGTGAGGTGAAATATGTATGTCATTTGAGGTGAAATATGTATATCATGTGAGGTGAAATATGTATGTCATGTGAGGTGAAATATGTATGTCATTTGAGGTGAAATATGTATGCCATTTGAGGTGAAATATGTATATCATGTGAGGTGAAATATGTATGTCATCTGAGGTGAAATATGTATGTCATTTGAGGTGAAATATGTATGTTATTTGAGGTGAAATATGTATCTCATTTGAGGTGAAATATGTATATCATGTGAGGTGAAATATGTATTCATGTGAGGTGTTAATATGTATATCATTTGAGGTGAAATATGTATGTCATTTGAGGTGAAATATGTATATCATGTGAGGTGAAATATGTACGTTATGTGAGGTGAAATATGTATGTCATTTGAGGTGAAATATGTATATCATGTGAGGTGAAATATGTATTCACATGAGGTGAAATATGTATGTCATTTGAGGTGAAATATGTATGTCATTTGAGGTGAAATATGTATATCATATGAGGTGATATGTATGTCATTTGTTACGTGAAATATGTATGTCATTTGTTGAGGGAAATATGTAGTCAAAATTGTAATGAAAGGTCACCTTTAGGCAAAGAAAAAGTGGCCTGATAAGACAGGTGACCTCTTAAAAGAGGTTCAATTCAAATGAAATTCTATATGACAGGACAAGAAATAGGTGACCTCTTATTAAAGGTGACCTAAGACCATTACTAGAATATGCGGATGTTGTTTGGGATACCAAGACTCAAATACTAATTAACAAACTAGAAAATGTTCAGGTTGAGGCTGCTAGAATCGTGACTGGGGGTACCAGACTTGTATCCTTAAGTAATCTATATATTGAAACCTTGTGGGAAAAATTGAAAGATAGAAGGGAAAGGCATAGAATGATTCAATTTTATAAGATGTCAAATAATCTAACGCATCAATATCTTAGTAACTTAATTCCGCAAAATTTCGGCATGATCCATGACCACAATACTCGTCATACCTCACGTATTCCTCCAGTACGCACTCGAACATCGCTCTATGCAAGCTATTTCATACCCTCCAGTGCACAACTGTGGAACCAACAGCCAGAAAATATTAAATCAAGCAGATCTGTTCAGATAATTAAATCAAATCTTCAACCTCAAAACAATACTAAACCCATTTATTATTATATTGGTACTCGACTGGGACAAATTTTACACGCTAGGTTGCATATGCAATGCAGCTCTCTCAATCATCACTTATTTCGTAAAAACATTGTAATTTCCCCATTCTGTCAATGTGGGACAACAGAAACCACGGCCCATTTTCTGCTACAATGTCCTCGTCACAATGCAACAAGACTGAGATATATTCACACCATTAATTTACCAATTAACTTAAATACAGATTTATTATTGTTTGGCTCTACAGACTTAACGAATACCATAAATAAAGATATATTCTTAAACGTGCAGAAGTTCATCATAAGTAGTAAGCGATTCACCTCTTAACCATATTCACACAACTTAAACATGTTAAAAAATTTATAAAAAAAAACACTTGCACCTTTGCAATTCATTTGTTTGTTTCTTTTTATTATTTTTTTCTTACTAAAGCACACGAAATAACATTGGCAACGACTGATTAACACTTGATAATTCTCAATACACTTCTACCTTTCGATACTAATTAAACCTTGAACACGAGATAACAACAGGGATACGGATTAATGTAAGTATAACCACTTGTTTCCGGATCCTATTGATTAATTTAAATGTCTATGTAATTTATATGTGTATTATCATAATGTGTAATATTGAATTGATTAATAAAATATGTCTATACTAAAGGTGGCTGCTTAATAGAGGTGACCACATGAGCAGGTTTGACTGTATTTCATTTGTGAGGTGAAATATGTATGTCATTTATGAGGGGAAATATATGTATGTCATTTATGAGGGGAAATATGTATGTTATTTGTGAGGGGGGATCTGTACGTCATTTGTGATGGGAAATATGTATGTTATTTGTGAAGGGAAATATGTATATCATTTGTGAGGGGAAATATGTATGTCATTTGTGAGGGGAAATATGTATGTCATTTGTGAGGGGAAATCTGTATGTCATTTGCGAGGGAAAATATGTATGTCATGTGAGAAGGGAAATTTGTATGTCATTTGTATGTCATGTGAGAAGGGAAATATGTATGTCATTTGTGAAAGGAAATATGTATGTCATTTGTGAAAGGAAATATGTATGTCATTTGTGAAAGGAAATATGTATGTCATTTGTTAGGATTTAGTCTCATGAACCACAATGCAATTGTAGCTTACCTGATGAAGGTTATTCCAGAAACGTGTTGTGTGTACATTAACTTTGATAACTACGTTTTTTTTTAGGACCTGGTTGTCATGGTTACAGTGGAGGAGTTATATAATTCATAAAGGCAATTATTAACTAGAATCACAACAAAACGACGGATAACCCCCCCCCCCCCCCCCCCCCAAAAAAAAATAATTAAACTCTTCAGTATTAAGGAAAGATATTTTAACACAATGCTCATAAATCTTTATATGTCTATTTCCAGTAAAAGAAAAGATGGGCAGTTGCCAGACAAAATATTCCTACCAAGAAAGTCACTGTTAACGTAGGTATTCCATTCCATTTAACATATTACCTCTCATACTTCCCGCTACGAAAAGGCATACTCGAATTATACATGTCCTTTTTTCTCTGCAGTATACATGTCTGTTTTTATCTCTGTCACCCATTGTTACCATGTTAAATGTAATTTATGTCAGTTTTTATATCAATGTATGTCCATCATGGAAATAATGAAGATGGCAATCTAAATTGTATAAGCTATGCTCGATCTGTTTGTCTACTTAAATGGAAAAAATAGATATGATCTGTAGATAATTCCTACCAAATAGATTACACTATCTTAAAAACTTGATTACAGATTTGCCACAGAAATTTTTGTGAGATAAATTTATAATTGCAAGACATTTTCTTTCCTGTCAACGTATTTATGTGACATGTTATGTTTACATATTATTACACATTATGCAAATTTCTTTGTCAAATCCATTAAGTTCATTGGTCTAGAGCCATGTGGTATTTTTCAGTAATTTTAGTAAACTCCGTCTTTCTTAGCAACGGGTGGTATTGTATGCATAGCAACGACCATACTACCTGCTGAGATTGAAGTTTGCCTAACACTGAAAAGTACCACCTGCTTCAACCGAGTTTCACCGATTAGTATACTTCTGTTAAATTTTGTCAGACAACAGACAAAATGTTATTTTTCTGTCGAAACTTGTAAAAAAAACATGACTTTTGTGGATATAAATGAAGAAATCATTCAAAATCTCCTCGCCACGAAGGGCAGTAAAGAAACAAAACGTCAAATTACTCATAGTGTGAAAATATAGTCAGACTGTATTACATTAGAAAAAAACCATTTCCACATTGATATAGCTGTTATGATTTGTTGTTCGATTGTTCTGTTTATTAAAATGTAGAAATATACTTGTATTTATTGATAATATACCAATATTATTTGTATCATAATAATTTTAGTTATTTAAAAAAAAATACTTTCAGGGAATTATTTGAAATTAGCCACATCAGGACCATCTATCATATGTTCATTGCCATTTTGATAGTTTTTAGTCTCAACACATTTGTCTATGATATCGTCCATGAAGGGAGGTAAGTTAGGGAGGGTTAGGGTTGTGAGTGTTTAGTGCCACTTTCAGCAATATTTCAGTTATATCGTGGCAGTCAGTTTTATTGATGGAGGAAACCAGAGTACCCTGAGAAAACCACCGACCTGTCGCAAGTCACTGACAAACTTTATCACATAATGTGATTCGAACTCACAATTTTATTGACGATAGGCACTGATTGCACAAGTAGTTGTAAATCTAACATACGATCATGGCCATGATGGCTGCCGGTTATAAAGGAGAATAAAACTGAAACATCATCAAATATATATACAGTACTCAATTTGTCCAGTTATTGATTGATTGATTGATTGATTAGTGTTTAATGCCAACTTTAACAGTATTTCAGTTATATTATCGCAGTCATTTTTATTGGTGGAGTATACTAGAGTACCCGTATAAAACCTCTGGCCTGCCGCAAACCACTGACAAACTTTATCACGTAATATTGTATTGCAACTATTAAGAAATGAATAAAAATGCACAGATTTGTGAACTGTTTCAATAACTTTAATATCAAATTTTATTACATACTTAGTTCAAATAAAGGCATTTTTGCATGACCAATATGACCGGAAGTAAACTGTCCATATTTTCACACCCCGGGAAAATAACCAGTTATTGGATTACTACAAGATCATTTCCATATCGAGGCCCATATTGGCCCGGGCCAATATGGGACTCGACTTTGTCTCAGGCCAATATGGGTGTCTCTTTTCTAGATGTCGGAAGTATGTAATAAATAGTTTAATACATGGGCATTTCCGTATTGGCCTGGTTATCATCCCTCGACCCATATTGGCCCTCAACTGCATCTCGGGCCAATATGGGGGTCTCGGGATGATAACCAGGCCAATATGGAAATGCCCATGTATTAATCTGTAAATATTTGATATGTTTATGATATGGTGGGTCTACTGTAATAAACTGTTATATTTTTTTAAGGGTAAATTTGAACTTTGAAATGATGCAATGGGCCTTAGGAAAATTCCCCAAAGTAATGGAGTTGTGGATGATGATGCAGCTTAGTACACTTATTGTAGTATACCCCTTATTCTATTATTGGGCCACTAATAGACCCATAGGACCATCTAGTAAGTATGAACTCTGGTCCCTCTTATTACTGATCCTCTAATAGACCTTTAGGACCAGCTAGTAAGTATAAACTCTAGTCCCTCTTATTGCTGGGCCAATTATAGACCTATAGGACCAGCTAGTAAGTATGAACTCTAATCCCTCTTATTACTGGGCCTCGAATAGATCTTTAGGACCAGCTAGTAAATATGAACTCTGGCCCCTTGTATTGCTGGGTCAATAATAGACCTTTAGGACCAGCTAATAAGTATAAATTCAGGTCCCTCTTATTACTTGTCCTCTAATAGACCTTTAGGACCAGCTAGTAAGTATGAACTCTGGTCCCTTTTATTACTAGGTCAATAATAGACCTTTAGGACCAGCTATTAAGTATGAACTCTGGTCCCTCTTATTATCCCCTCACCAACGAAGTTGCGAAGGGATATAGTAACACTACCATCCGTCCTTCCGTAACATCTTTGTGAACACTCTAGAATCAACATCCTTCAATGGATTTTGACCAAACTTGGTACATACTTAGTCCTTAAGAGAATCTGGAACCAAATTAATTTTTAAGGTCAAAGGTCAAGGTCACTGAGTCAAATTTTTAGGTGAGGGGATACACCACGCTTTGCGTTGCCCTTGTTACTGTTTGTCCTTATGTCGGATATGGATGTCCGAGCCAATGGCAAATTTTATGTTCAAAATCTCCCCTTTTCAAGAGCACTGAATCATGCAGACATTTTATGGTGACAGATCACGTTACATTTATAATATATTTAGTTACGTCTGTTGTAATTTTTTCTATTGGATGCAAAATAATTAAACATCGAGAAAGATATCCAACATTAGGAACATGCTGACTTAGAGGCGAACTACCATATGTGTTTATTTCAAACAGTAGATATAATTTCTTTAATAATCCGAAGTATTCCCATACTTTTGACTTAGTGCATCCAGGGTAAGGATAAATTGTTTGAACATCAGGGATGTTGTTATTTTTATTCCTGACAGTTGAATCGTCTGCCATGATCATCTTGCACAAACTTACTGTGACAGGAAGTGGATCGGAACAACCATGAATTTCCGGAAGTTGTTGACATGAATCAGCGACGTCTGTTATTAATTTTATAATCGATTAGTAGCATTGGCGGCTGTAAAATGGCCACTAGATGTAACTATATAGTTTAGGCATTTCTATCTTTAATTAACCAATAGTTTAGTCGCACAGACGGTTGAAAAATTACGATTTTGATTTTTATGGGTGGCACCACGTTGTGGAACTCTTTTTACGTATTGACGAGCATAAAAATTGCATTATTCAACATTACAGTCTGTTCCTGGTTCCTTGCACCTATACCTGATAACATTGAATTCTAAAATAGCTGAAGATAAGCAATTTAATAGCTTGCTGCGACTCTTTCAACCAGAAAATGTAGCTAATTACATTTTTAATAAATAATTACTATTTTATGTTAATAACCTTACATTATAATTGGGTTCCTTCTCCTTTAAAATCGTTCTTCTTCTTTTTTTTCAGAATGGCCAGACTATGTAGCTTTAGCGATATATTCTACATTCATGATTGGTTTTATGATTTTCCCCATTAAATACATCACAGAGAATGCACTTCCACCAGGGTCATCTGTCATTGTAGGCTGTGAACAGGTAATAACTGAAAAAACATGTCATAGCTGTATACTTTCTATATATAATGACTGTCAAGTGCTTATTGGTATATCCATATTCAAAATGTTTAAGTATGCACTTCACAAGAAACGGCTACATGTTTGTATGTTGCTAAGACTCCATTATCTATTCAGGTAATTAGGCTTCACAGTGCAATATGGGTAATCTATTTGTCTATCAGTCAACAATTCCTATGTCATTGGAACTTAACTTTGCTTTCACTGAATGCTTTGAAAATTTTAGACATTCATAGGATTTATGAAAGGAGGTTAACCTTTCGAATTTGATAATTTTTCCAGACAGAGTTATGGGACTTTATTTACGAATCGTGTCCACAATTCCTTTGTTGTACAATAACTTAATTTTGTTTATATTTATATGTTGGATAAATCTTTGTTTGTTTGTACTAAATAGAAGTCCAAGATGGCTGTGGTTCCTTTACAAAGTTTATATTTGTTTGTACTATACATCCAAGATGGCTTCCTCTTGAAAATTTGTTACACATGTAATATATAATCCTGTGGGAGAAATGTTAAAAATCTTAAGAAATGTGTGTAGATTTTTCCTAATGAATGTAGGATAATAATCAGGTCATATACAACCATATAACCAAGTGAGTTTTGCTTCCTGGGTTAGTGATCTTTCTTTTAAAACAGCTTCATTTAGAACTCAGTAAAGATGAGATCTGTACATTGTCTTAAGCTCTACTTGTTATTTATCTGTTTCAGCTGAGGTTGATAATGAAAATGCATTCCTTTGTAAGAGAAAATATTCCAAAAGTTTTGAACTTCAACAACAAGAAAGGTATTGTTATTTATTTTTTGTTTACAGTTATAGAAATATTACCATACGATAACGACGGCCCCGATCTTAGGTAGGTCATGTCTCGTCAGTTGTGTAAAAAACTACATCACTACTTGGTAATGTGCATCTCATGTTGATACAGTTTGTGCAACTGACGCAACATGTGTACATATATAGAATAACGGCAGATATGAAGATCGAGACACACATTGTCGCCAGTATCGAGAAGTTCAAAACAGATGTTATTGTTTTTATCAGTAGCGTGATAATGTATTTGATATCACACTGACCGATATTTTTCAGTATCGGAGTCTGTTGCTTGATAATGACAATATTACTAAGTGAGATCAAAGGAAAAAGGTCCAAATTACCAATGAATATGTATCGTGTCGTGACGTCTGCTCGGCCATGCAATAAAGTCAGTCATTTGTTTTGATTTACAAATCTCACGCAGCATGAGACCGATGACGTATATTTATAGCGTACGTAAACACAGAGGGAATTCTTTTAAGCTTCAAGATTACAAGATGAGATTAAAATGGATAAGATTGAATTGAATAAATTTTATGCAAGTAAAAAAGATCCTTTTTACTAATGTCTTTTTTTCCTGGTCATTATGCTTGTTAAATATGTTTTAAGTGGTGGTATTTCTCAAGCATTTTTACTTTCTGGTTTGTTGATGTAATCGTTATCACAGATCAATGAATCATGACCTTTTCTGGAATGTAGACCAAGCAAATTGTATTTTAAAATACTTTGAAAATATGATGTTTGATCATTCGGATTCCACCATTTTCAAGAAAATGGCTGATTTTGCCGGGAAAATACATACAAGTAACAAATATACCCCTTACTTCTTTGTGTAATGAAATGATATTAACAAGAGAAGACAGAAAAAGAATCAATTAAACAGAAATAATCCAAATTTATAGCATAAACTGAACAGAGAATTAAATTAAACCAGACAGATCAATGAGATTATCTGGGGGGGAGGAAACCTGTCATTATTACTAATAGCATCAACAAAACTGTATTGTTACCATTCTGTGATAATAAATGTGATTGAAATAAACAGAAATCAGTCATTAATTGTTTTACAAAAATATGGTAGTATGTAGTCAGTCTAATATATTGCATTGAAAAAAACAAAAACACCAAATTCACTGGATTAAATATTTTATTATATGGGTAAGCAAGATCAATGTTTGCATCAAATAATTAATTTTTAACACTTCAATTTCAAACTATTTAAAGATAAACATCTTTTGAAATTTTTCAGACAGAACAATTACACATAAAAAGCTAAAATACTGTACTTTCTTAATCTGGTTTACTTTTTAAGTTTGGTTGGCCTATGACAAAATCACATGATTTATTTACCACTGACCGGCCTTATGTCACGTTATACGACGCCATTTACAAAAAGGGTAGTAAACAAATATGGGTCAGTGTGTCATTGTTGTCGATCTTTTTTCTATGGAACTTTACACATGTGACTTTTCAAACATGAAAAAAATAATCAAACATTATCCAATGACTGGCCAACTTATTGTCACATGGGGATATATCTTTTGGTACAAAGCCATATTTCAAATCTATTTTGAGTTTTGAAATAAAAAAATTATATATGTTTAAAATCCTTGTAAAGAAAGTATTACATTATAAATATAGAATAACGACAATTTTGAAGGTCGAGACAGACATTATCGCTAATATCTCGGCGAGTTCGATAGGACAAGCTGGGATATTTGTGATAATGTCTGACGAGGCCTTCTGAAGTGATCTTATTGTTTTTATCAGTGACTTCATAATGTGTTTTGTGCATGCGAGTTATGAACTGACCTAATATCTTAGGTCAGTTCAGTGATCCAGACTTTTTCAGCATCACGCATCAAAGAGAAAATGTTCAATTTGCAGATAAATTTTGGTATACCACTGTTATTTATTGTGACTAATGAAAGACATTTTATTTCACAGATGATGACGCCCCAAGTGGAAACACAATATGTCCAGATTTCTCTAAATACTTATATTTCCTTTGTGTACCTACCCTGATCTACAGGGACAGTTACCCAAGGTAAGATGTACATACTTGAGTGGGTTTGGGTTTTTCGTGTTTAATGCCATTTTCAACAATATTTCAGTTATATCGCGGCGAGCAGTTTTATTGGTGGAGGATACCAGAATACCCAGGGAAAACCACCGACCTGCCGCAAGTCAGTGACAAACTTTATCATGTAATGTTGTATTGAGTACACCTTCCCATGAGTGGGATTCGAACTCACAACTTTAGTGGTCATAGGCATTGATTGCATAGGTAGTTGTAAATCCAACTATCACACGATCACTACGACATTGGTGGAGAAAACCACCGACTTGCTGCAAGTCACTGACAAACTTTATCACATAAACACCACAACCCTAACCATAACTCCATACCCATTAGTAAGACGTTTCAAAAAGGAACAACCCCGCGGGAACCCCGGGGTATAGAAATGGGACCGAGAGCTTCTTCGGCTTGAAGGGGCGTCCGTCGGTTGTGCGGGATGTATAAATTCACAACCAACCCGTCCTTCGGATGAGACGTAAATAAAACCGAGGTCCCGTGTTGAGAGATTGCCACCCTCTTCGCACGTTAAAGAACCCAGTGTAACAGCTCATTCAGTGGTCCATAGGAGACCTGTTGCACTGGCTAAATTATTCGTCCCTACCCATCACCTTTCCTTGTTTTGAGCCCTGTGGCGTTTAATTTTTTATATGTTCTCTTCCTGAATATAGCTGAAAAATTGCTCGCTGGACGTTAAACATCAATCAATCAATCAAAAAGGAACTTATTTTTCATTGTCTGGTTTTCAATAATGTGACATCACACAGTAAAATAAACTTTTTTTCACTGGGAAATCTCATACCACTTACTATGACAAAAATGAACATGGATGTAGTATCATTGTAGGGTCAGTGAATGCTAAGATGGTAGAAAGACCATTAGTATCAGGACAAAGAATCATAACTTATACTTCTAACAGATTTTAATAGGAATTAGCTATAAACATGGCAATGTGACAGGCAGATGTCTATGTTCGGGAGTATATATTGCTACAGAAAGTAGTATTTTACGAGCAAGGATTGTGACACACTTCATATACACTGCACCCATTTATGTCCACTCCTAAAGGCAAAATGTGTATTTGATTTATCATGCACACCTAAAATTTGTCATAACATTTCTTAGCATAAAGTCCATTAAGTCTGGTAGTCACAGTATGGCTGAACAATTGTTTTAAGTATAAAAAACCAAATATGACATCCTTAGAAACTTAGCTGGTTTTCTGGCTCAGAATTTTAGTACAAGTAGTAAAGCAATTTGTTTTCCTGTTTCCTGACTCAGAATTTGAGTAGGTAGAAAGGCAATTTATTTTCTCTCTCTCAAAAATGGTAGTAAAACATAAAAAATAGCAAAAAAAAGAATTTGGTGATTTAGTCTATAAACAGCTAACCAACAATTTTTTTTTAACTATGGCCTAACTCTGAATTATTTTTTTATCTTGTAGAACAAAGGTGATCAGATGGAGCTATGTTGTGTCAAATTTTGCTCAATTTGTGGCCAGCCTATTCTATATTTACTATATAGTTGTCCGATTCTGTGTTCCATACTTCCACAATTTTAACCAGGAACATGTGACTCCAAAGGTCCTATTGATGACAACGTTTGGATGTATGTTACCAGGGACATTAGTTTTATTTATAGGTGAGTATCAGAGCAATGAATAAAGTAATGATAACTATCCTCCTTAGATACAAGGCAAATGCCAGCCCTCGAAATGAAAATGTAAATTTATTGGCCTGAATCAAATTCTTGAATTTAATTTTATATAGTTCTAAATAAAAACTGAAAAATTTACTGGTCCAAACAAAGTTTGGTCTTGAACCAGAGGACCGGTGAGGACTGAAATGTTAGAAGATTGAACACATAATCTTAATTTTTAGCTCAACTGACCAAAGACCAAGTAAGCTTTTTGTATTGTATAGTGTTTGTCATCTGTTTTCATCATCTTCTCCTGCAATACCGATTGTCGCTGTCAGTTTTATAGGCAGAAGAAACAAGAGTACCTGATATGAACAAACTTTATAGTGTTAAGTTGTGTTGAGTTTGCTTTGCCATAGACACGAATTAAGCTCATGATAATATAATAATAAGGACACATTTCATAGGGAGATGTTGAATAAACTACCGTATGATGTAGCCTGGATGGCCCATAATTGCTTCTATGAAAATTGTGCAACTTATTTGGAATAACAAGTAACATATTTTTTAAATAAAGCCATGCATCTTTTCTTTAAAAAAAAAGTCAATATAATTAAAATAATGTAATATACATTTTTGATGTAAGATGTAAATACTTTCATAGGTTCTGCATATGAAAAATTAAAAGTACAAAGGGAGAATATCACAATATAAAATGCTTGTTATATATTTCGCAGTCGAAATCAAAGTGTAGAACATAGACTTAAATTTGCATTGAAAGCTATTTCAAGACATATTTTAGTTGTTTAATGTGTTTATTTACAGGATTTTTTGCCATTCTTCACTCATGGTTTGAACAATTGTTATAATTCAATACATTGTAACTTTTTATTTGTAAATAACTAATTATTAAACAAAAAAACACCTTTATTAACATTAATATGCCCAATTAATAATATGAATATTTGGAATTTCCTGTCGTAGTGTAAGTGGCCATGACACCTCTTCATGTGACGTCACATGGACTGATCATGTTATTTGAATAAATAATCTATCTGACTCTTCCCAACATCGTGCCCTTTTGGTTATGTTTTAATATCAGATCAACTGCAATACAATTGTATATCGTCCTAATTGTTTTCTTAATATTCCCATCCCATGTTACATTTTCATAAAACAAATGAGTTTATTTGTAATTGGGGGGGGGGGAGGATTTCTACGTATAATTTCATGTTTTACGTGAATGTCCGTAGGTTAAATAACTGTCGGTTTTAACTCGTTTTATGCATACACATGTTTTTTCCTTTTTGTCACCAATGCTGTCACACTTTCCCGTGTTTTTCATGGTCACTGGTTGATGTGTTGACAAGGATAGTCCTGACCCATGTGACCGGTAATTACAAAAAAAAAATTCTTCTCACACTTTCCCTTTTCGTTAGTGCAATAAAATGCTTGACATGAAGTCATAATGATATTGTAAATATCAAAAGATAAATATACGACGTTATTTTACGATTTACATAATTTTTAATGATAAAATTGCAACTGATCAATTTTGATATATTATACGATACCGATTGAACGACGTCACAGGCAGGATAAATCCGAGAATGGATTATGTCTTTTGTCTCCTCCACATATAGAGTTTTGAAAAATGGTGATCCCCACTTTTGGTGCTACATGCAACTTCAATGACCAAATTCTACCTTACGGTATACTATTTTTAGCATTCATTAACACAGATGTCTTTTATTTACTGTCATTTAAATTTTCACGCTAACTTGTTAAGATCATGGCGTTTTCCTTTAATGCCTTTGTTTATGTACAGTACTGGTATATTGTATCTTTACAGGATTTTTTTGCCATTCTTCATTCATGGTGTAATGCCTTTGTTTATTTACAGTACTGGTATATTGTATCTTTACAGGATTTTTTGCCATTCTTCACTCATGGTTTAATGCCTTTGCAGAAATGCTGAAATTTGCTGACAGAATGTTTTACAAGGTATTTATAAAGACTTGTGAATAAATATAAAAAATATAGATATGGGATCTTGTAGATATAAATCTTCTGTAGATGTACAACAACAAATAATAAATTGCCATTTGAAAAAAAGAGTCAAATTTGAATTTCTTATGTAGATTGTAAATCCTAGCTTTAAATTTCTGTTGGATATTGTTTCACATTGGACCTTCTGGGAGAAATGTTCTAAAAAAAATCTTCTTCTCTGAAACCTCTTAACCATTTGAAAGATAAGATAGCTGGAATCATAATTGTGTAGTCTTCTAATAAAATGACTGCCTTTGAGTTGATCTATGGGCCGTTGTTGTCATGATCGTATGGTAGCTGGATTTACCACTACCTATGCAATCAAGTGGCTATCACCACTAATGTTTTTGAAATAGAATCCTGCTCAGGCGAGGTGTTTTCGATACAACAATATATGATAAAGTTTGTCAGTAACTTGCGGTAGGTCAGTGGTTTTCTCTGTGTACTCCCATTTCCTCCACCAATAAAACTTACCGACACAATATAGCTGAAATATTGTTGAAAGTGGCGTTAAACACTATAACCCTACACCCCCTGGAGTTCACTATTGCAGAATATGGGACCTCATTCAAAGAAAAAAAAGAAAGAAAAACTTCCTAGAAAACTACAAACCTGATTGAACAAAATTATACAGTAACCAGGTGAGCCCCTTGTTTGACATTCACGTATTTCAATATACAGTATTTAAATGATTGTTATGTAACTACAGAAATTACATTTTTGTTTTCAGGATTGGTGGAATTCTAGATCATTTTCAACTTACTACAGGACTTGGAATGTTGTCGTGCATGACTGGTTATATACCTATATTTATAAAGATGTGTGTAGAGTATGTAGTTTTAATATCTTAAATATATCATTCCTATTTTTTCGACAAAAATGTCTGCCGATGGAAAATCTTAACTGATTCTGCTAGAAAAAGAAACAGGAAAGAAGTTTTTGTGAATTATAATAAAACAAGAATTAACATAGGCCACCAACATTGGATGGAATTGAAGGAAGTGTTGAAAGTTCAAACTCATGCTGAAGTGTAAACATCAGTGCCATTGCACATGTAGTTTGGAAATTAGAACATGCATAATTAATGATGCTGGGAGACAAGCTGCACACAAAAAAACAACGAAAATGCACATTTTATACATGTTTTGAAAGTAAACTTTAACTTTCAATGCAAAAAAAAACTTTCCAAAAAATTACCAATCTCAACGACATTACACCTTTAAAAGACGTATTATCATATATTTTTTTACAACTTCTTTTACAGATTGTTGGCAACAGTAATAGACCAGCTGCTATGGCATGCGTTTTTATTTTTTCTGCCATTTTCCACGAGTATGTACTGGTGCTGTGTTTCAACTTTTTTTACCCTGTACTGCTAGTGATGTTTGCTGGAGCAGGTTGTAAGTAACATATATATCACACTGGTGTATAACATAACACACGAGTGTATAACACACCAGGTTTTTGCTCCTCTCAAAATCTTGAAAAAAATTGTGGTCATAAAACTTTGAGTAAAAATACAATATTATAATGGATAATATACATTTAATGTGTACCACCTGTTGGTTTAGAACATATAAAGAGGTCACTGCATACTAAAATTGTTAAAATACTGTGATTGCCTGGTATAATTGTTAGTGTGCTGGCTTTAAGTATTAGAGATTGTGGGTTCTTTCCTCTCGAGTTAAGCCAATGACTATATTGGTATTTTGCTTCTTCTCTACTAGGGGAGCATCAGGGTCGTGGTCACATGATAGTTGGATTTACAACTACCTGTGCAATCAGTGCCTATCACCACTAAAGTTGTGACTGTCTAGATATAACTGAAATATTGTTGAAAGTGACATTAAACACCATAACCTAACGTCTTCTCTACCCAGCATGCAACAAAGACTAGTCAGATCTGAATCGAGATAATGTGAGAGTTTTACAACATGTGTATCTTTGGACTAATACTTTGAGAGAGCTACAAAATTGTGTTTGTACATGTACAGGTTCTTTTTATTTTCAGTTGGAGTTATGTTCCTAACAGACAAAGGAAAGTCACGCAGCTGGAATGTTTTTTTGTGGGTCGCCCTTTTTACTGGTACTGGAATGTTAATGTGTGCGTATAGTATGGAGTGGTATGCTAGGATCAACTGTCCTGTGAACACAGTAAGTAATCTGCTAATATTATATGTCATATAGTATGGAGTGGTATGCTAGGATCAACTGTCCTGTGAACACAGTAAGTAATCTGCTAATATTATGTCATATAGTATGGAGTGGTATGCCAGGATCAACTGTCCTGTGAACACAGTAAGTAATCTGCTAATATTATATGTCCTATTAACACAGAGGGGCTGTCGTATTCGTATGGTAGTTGGATGTAGATTTTCAACTACATGTGCAATCAGTGCCTATCACTACTAAAGCTGTGAGTTTGAATCCTGCTCATGTCGTGGTCTACTCTATGCAACATTATGTGATAAAGTTTGTCATTGACTTGTGACAGGTCGGTGGTTTTCTCCTGGTTTCCTCAACCAATAAAACTGACCGCTGTGATATAACTGAAATATTGTTGAAAGTGGCATTAAACACCATAACAAGCAGATACTTACGTGATGCAGACTCAAGTGAGCCTCTAGTTTTACTACATACATACCCAGTAGTTTATATTACGGAAATGTAAAAAAAAAACAATGTTTTATTCAAAATATTTTAACTGATATATTAAAATTTATTTTAAAACAATTTGTAATATTTTTCAGAACAACTTTTTAGACAAATTGATTCCAAGATCGTGGACATGTAATTTTGAAGCTATGGAGAAAAAAGCAGCATAATAAGTGACTACCTCGATTTTCATGCTCAAGTTTTTTTTGCAAGACATAATCAATGGTAACCAATTCATCTCGGGATAATTGTATTATTATTATTGTAATCAATGTATACAAATACTCTTCTTCTAGCATTGAAACTTATTATATTGTAAATAGATTATCTAGTCTCGTTTTACCCTACGTTCAACAAATACTCTTCTTCTAGCATTGAAACTTATTATATTGTAAATAGATTATCTAGTCTCGTTTTACCCTACGTTCATTTTCTTTTATTATTTTACAATGCAAAAGGTTTGAATTGATCTCAAATGGCCAGTCTGTAAAATAATATTTAACATTATTACTAGTCATCTGGACAAAACAATTGGAACAAATAAACTTTGACCTCATAATTACCACCAATGATCATTCATATTGGCGGGTAAACACCCAATGGAGCAGGTACTCCTTACATTCTGGAGCACCCGAGTTCTCCCACGGTTTTTAGTGGTGTCCGTGTTGCTCAATCTTTAGTTTTCTGTGTAGTGTAGTTTCCTTAAACAACCGCCAGATTATCTCAAACTTGTTTCCTGAAAACAAAAAATTATGATTAAGAGAGTGATGTCATAAAAAATCAGTTATTTTTTAAATAATTAGATTAATTTTAATTAAATTGTTTGGTTGATGTTACCTCTCCTTGTAATATAAATTATCTTAACATGTACAATAATTACCAGCAGGATATCTTAAGACCTGTTTTGTTTATACAACTGTATCAAATTTCATTGTTTTTGTACATAAGAGGTTTAATTGATTTTTGAAGACAGGAGTCTGTCAGGACTTCAGAAAAGCAGATTATTTTTTATATAGACAAGGTTTTTTTTAGAGTATGGTTTTATGAATGTATTATTTTTCTGTATGATTTATGTGGAGCCATACTTTTGTATGTTTTATTGTAAGGGAAAAACAACTTTTCCTGTGTATCAGTTGATCTTCCTCAATTTAATTTTTTTCCAAGATGAACTCTCCCTTTGAATAAATACAATACCAATTTGTCCTTTTGTGGAGTTCATTCAATGGGAAGTTTTAAATGTCTCAATGATACACAGGAAAGGTTTTAGTTTCCTTGCAATAATATGGTGTCTAGATTATGTATTGTTGTTTTTTAGTGATTATATTTTTGTAAATGTTTATAAAGAATTATATGTATATTATAATGTAGTGATTTAGACTGCCAAGCAGACATATTTTTTTACAACTGTTGGTTATTTTCCACAAAATCAATCCATTCTTGATATCTTGAGTTTTATATGTGATATAATTAGTATGGACCCATTTTTTAGCTCACTGGGACCAAAGGTCTATATGAAGTTTGGGCATCACTTTGCAACCACTGTCGTCTGCTCTTCTTAGCTTTTCACATTTTAAACTTTTTCTCAAACAATCAAATGGAAGAAATGCAACTTAAATCAGGGCATTCCACAGCAGCCGAGCACTGGGAAAAATGGCTGTACAATTGTAATTTTTCCCTGGCAACTTTGTTTTCAAAAATGAAAATGTCAAAGTGAAAGTAAAATACGGCTTTGTTTTGCAGGATCCCCCATCTACTTTAGGACTATCACCTCCTCCTTTAAAATGAGTGGAATGCCCTGTTGAATGGTCATCAACATTATTTTTGATTTACATTTTTTTTTTTGAAATTTAAATAATATCTGTTCTTTAGAAACAACATGTGATGGAATTTTTGCATAACAGAAATGTTCCCTCCAAACCCTATTTTGCCAATCAGAAATCCATGATATGTTACCACCAAAGGACAAAGTTTTAAAAATCGATAAATAATGTTGTTCTCAGAAACTAGAAACTTGAAAATTAGAATAATTATTGGATGGTTGCTTGAAAAATGTTTTTGTGTCCAATGGATATCCAAGATGGCCAACCGCCACAGTGCAAATTTAAAATATAACCATGTGGGGAAATGAAAGAAACAAATTATAAGAAACTAGAAATTGAATACATGAACAATTGAATGGACTTAACAAAATGAAAATTGTTTGTGTCAATCAAAAATCCAAGATAGCCAACACCACAGGACAAATTTAACATAGAACCATGTGAGGAAATGAAAGATTTTTTTTTTTATAATGAAACTAGAAATTGAATACATGAATAATCATTGAATTGACTTAACAAAATGAAAATTATTTGTGTCAATCAAAAATCCAAGATGGCCAACACCACAGGACATTGTTTAACCATAGGCATATTGAATAAAAAAAACTTTTACTGAAAAACTATAAATATTTGCTTGAACCCAAATCTGCATGAATAACCAGGTGAGCAAAACAGGATCACATGAGTCTCAATGTTGAATTTGCAGTGAGCTCATTAATTAATATTTATACAACCTAAAGCAAGAACATTCTCTTATGTTTTTTAATCTGTAAATTTAAAAATAATGTACAATGCAAAAATATCTAACTAGTCAAATCAGAGGAATAAATTAAACTAAACAATCTATTACTTTTGTTTTTGCTTAAGACTATTTATCGATGACCGAGTTGTGAGGCCCCATTTTAGCTCTCAACAGTTCCAAACCATTGTCATCACTTCGTCCATCTTCGTCTTTTGACATCATATATTAAAGTCTTCTTTTTCTGTGTAATTACTTGGCCCAATGAAAAAAAAAGGTTCAGGTTTATGGTGTTTAACACCACTTGTAACAATATTTCAGTTATATCATGGTGGAAATAAAAACAAATTATGCATGATTGTCCCTTTGGTGGACATCATTAACATTTGTGATATTGGGTTAGAGTTTGAGCTATGGTGTTTAATGCTCATTTCAACAATATTTCAGTTATATCGTGGCAGTCAGTTTTATTGGTGGAGGAACCTGGAAAAAAAACCTCTCGTAAGTCAATGAGAAACTGTATCACATAAACTTGAATTGAGTACATTTTGCCATGAACAGGGTTTGAACTTTAGCTGATATAGGCACTTGATGGCATAGGTAGTTGTAAGTCCAGCTACCACACGATCACGACGGCTCATTAGTGATATTGGTGTGGATCAAAAAGTCACCTTAGCTGCTAAAGCAAATAATACAATTTAAAAGCTGGGCTTCAAAGATCTACTGTTAAAAAACTACATAAGGCCTGTTTTTTTATTCTCAAACTTGTTTATGGTTGAAAACAACCTGAAACATGTTTAAATCATGAACCATAAACATGTTTAAGACAGATAAAAAACGCAATGGTTGAAGAACAATATTTAAGAGAAATTTTCCATTTCATTGATTATTTTTTAACAAAGTAAAATTAATTCTTCATTAACAAATAAAACAATTCAACTCTTAAACACACAAACAAAACAAAAAACAACAAATAAAATAATTTAATTCTTTATAAACAAATACAACAAAGCAGAATGTCAATAAACAACTTGGAAATGGGTCTATAATACACAGATGTTCCTATTACAAACATATACTGGTAATTAACAAGGTTCAAACATATTCAACCGTGCTTCGATCCCGGTTAAGATGTTCTTTAACCATTTAACTGCATGGTTAAAACCACACCGTAAAAAAACGCTCGACCATAAAAAAGTTTAAAACCAGGTTAATGATTAAGAATTAAAAAACAGGCCTTAAGTTGAATGCAAACTGTACATGAATTGCCCTGTCTTTGAATTAGAAATCCAAGATGGTGGCCGTTATGGGCAAAATGTTTAAAAACTCTTAATTCTCTAGAAAATCTGAACCATATAAAAAGAAATTTTGTCTTGAACATTCCTTCAAAGGTTCTTAACAAAATGTATGATTTTTTTGTGCATATAAAGTGAGTAAGTGATTGTTGTTTAATGCCAACTCAGAAATTTTTGGATTTTTATAGTGCTAGCTCATTGAAACAACAATCCACGGACAGACATGTCGCCGTCGCCCCACTCCGACACATTATCCTAATTCAGAGCCATCCAGTCTTTGCTCTTTCTCCTTAATGCTGTGTGCTTAGCGGAGAAGCAACAAATACCAATTTTATAGTCTATGGTTTGACCCTATCGAGGCTCGAACCCACGATCTATTGCACTGGAGTCAAACACGTTAACGATTACACCCCCCATGTGGTTATAATTGCATATGCATTTGTACAATACAAAATCTCTATTTCATGACAATGCTTAAGCTTCATTACAACTAAATGTTTGGGATCCAGTCCCGCTGCTGGGTCTTGAGAACACTATTTATTGACGAGTTTGCGACCAAGTTGAACTCTTGTTATTGGTTTAATAAAAATCAGGCAGACATTGTCAACTTTTGGTTTCCTCAATTTATTTTTTAACATCAGCAAATTTCTATCATTTTATATAATTTCAATAAAGAAAACAGTAACAACTCATCATATGAATCTTCTCTTTTTTTTAATTTATTTTAATTTTCTCGATTACAGTCTGAATAAAACTTATGTCACCGAGGGCTTGAACACCCTAGACCCTGTAGTCTTTACATGTGCCGGCAAAGATATTCATAACATATTATGACCGCAGAAAATTTTGTACTCTTATAAAAATCGTACGAGATACGTGTACACAGTATGGGTAAATCTGACAACCGATTTTGGTATTTCCATTCATAAAAGTTACAGATTTTGATTTTTTTTACTCCCAATTAATGTTTTGTCTTTTCCATTATCTGTAGTCTCTTTTTCCTTCCATGTAACTTTCCATATTTCTCTAGGAACACCTGAAATGACAATGTAGAACATCTGGAATGACAATTACAGAGTAAAATGGTCACTGCATATTACACTGAGGGGCTGTCGTGGTCGTGATCGTAAGGTTGTTGGATTTACAATTACTTATGCAATCAGTGCCTATCACCACTAAAGTTATGAGTTCGAATCCAGCTCATGGTGAGGTGTACTCGATAAAACATTATGTGATAAAGTTTGTGACTTGCAGCAGGTTGTCGGTTTTTGAATATTTTTTTTGTATTTGAATATTTTATAGAAGGAGAAAGCTGTCTAAACCGAACTGAATAAACTGGAATCCTGTATAAATTGAACATTAATTAATATTGGTCTTTTTATTTTCTGTTCTTCTGATTATCTGTTTGGTCTCTTCTAACTTTTTTTAAGTCCCCAAGTTGGATATCTTTGTTAATTTAACTAGTATAAACCAAACACCTGTCTATTTTGAACACAAAAGTTGGACCAAAGTAGGTTCTGTTTAGACAGGTTTCACTGTATAATTAATTAGCACCTGATGTATACTATATTTTATGAGGGTATACAAGTCAATCAGAATTGTAAGAAAATGAGGAATGCCTATTGAGGACTATCCATTGAACATCCATCCATTAATGGTTTGTATAGTCCTGTGGTTTGTATGGCCCTGTGGGTTGTATGGTCCATTGGGTTGTATAGTCTGGTGGTTTGTATGGTCCAGTTGGTTGTATGGCACAGTGGGTTGTATGACATGGTAGGTTGTATGACCTGGTGGGTTGTATGGTCCAGTGGGTTGTACACCCATTGGTTTGTATGGTCCGGTGGATTGTATGGTTCAGTGGGTTGTATGATACAGTGTTCTGTAAGGCTCAGTAGTTTGTATGGTCCAGTGGGTTGCATGGCCAAGTGGATTGTATGGTCCAGTGTGTTGTATGACATGGTAGGTTGTATGGTCCAGTGGGTTGTACACCCATTGGTTTGTATGGTCCAGTGGGTTGTACACCCATTGGTTTGTATGGTCCGGTGGATTGTATGGTTCAGTGGCTTGTATGGCACAGTGTTCTGTATGACACAGTAGGTTGTATGGTTGAGTGGGTTGTATGATACAGTGTTCTGTAAGGCTCAGTAGTTTGTATGGTCCAGTGGGTTGCATGGCCAAGTGGATTGTATGGTCCAGTGTGTTGTATGACTCAGTGGTTTGTATGGTCCAGTGGGTTGTTTGCCCCAGTGGGTTGAATGGTCTAATGGTTTGTATAGTCTGGTGGTTGTTATGGCCATGTGGGTTGTATGCCCCAGTGATTTGCATGGTCCAGTGGTTTGTATGGTCAAGTGTGCTGTATGCCAAGTGGTTCGTATGGTTCAGTGGCTTGCTTGGCACAGTGGGTTGTATGCTCCAGTGGTTTGTATGACCAAGTGATTTGTATGGTCCAATGTGTTGTATGGCGCATAAGACGTAACACGTTGTGGATGTAAACATTAAAGAAAATCCATCTGTAAACAAAAATTTAGTAACAGTGGTTTTAATGCTGTTCTTCATCTCGCAGTCGTCATGAGATCTTCAATCAATGAAGAAGAGTCATACGGTACCCCTAATTGTGTGCGAGATGAGACCTAGCCCCGTAGTTGAGTGGATATATGTTTTGATGGCACTGACCACATCAGTAGGCCCCCTCTTGTATAGCCACTACTACCATTGTTTGATAAATATTCATTGTACGATACATTGAAACCTGTCTAAATCAAATCCCCTAGGGACCAACTTTTGTGTTTTGAATAGACAGGAGTTTAGTTTATACAGGTTAAATTTAACAAATACTTCGTACATTGGGACTTTATATAAAGTTTGGTTTATACAGGATTTCGGTTCATTCAGGGTTCGATTTAGACAGATTTCACTGTATATGGTTTGTAATGCAGTTAATAATCGTTAGAGAATACTGAAGGGGTAATCAAAAATGGACAATACAGAGAAACCGACAACATAGGGTACACAAGACGAAGAAAAACACAACACAATATAAATCATCTTAGATATAAATATCATACCTGCTTCTATATTTTCACATATTTCTTTATCAAATTTATCCATTTCTTCAATAAAATCTTCAAACAACATTGTTCCACCTCCTACACCAAAATAGTTAGACTTGGCAGCTAAATATCTGTCAACTTTGTTAAGGAAATTTTCTGACTTCAATTTTTAAATGATAGACAAGTGTTGTCAAACAGCTCATTTCATTGAAAATTAACTTGTTCTTGCCATGATATAGCCAAGTTTGTGTTAAATTACAACCACTAACTCATTTCTCCTTTTAGTCCCAGGGCCTGGGTGGCTCAATGAGTTAGGTAGTTGGATTACCTAACAACCCATAAAAGCCTATCACCAATACGGCGTGTGTTTAACAAAAAAGGGTGCACTCAACTCGCAGCCACAAGTGATAAAGTTTACCAGTTGCTTGCCCATGGTCGGTGGTTCTCTCTGGGTACTCTGGCTTCTTCCACCACTAAAACTGGTCGCCATGATATAGCTAAAATATTGTTAAGCACCAAAAATCAATCCTGTTAGTCCTCCAACAAGTGTGTAGGATCAAATAAATTTTTACAAGGATCATCACTGTAAAATTTAACTTCAATTGGTTGAGAAATTTGGCAGGAGATTAAAATGTGAAAAAAATCAATGACGAACAACGGATACAATGTTCACTTAATATAGTGACTTCTCCTGGTCATTTTACAACAAAAGGATATAACCCCTGGTCATTTTACAACAAAGGGAAATAACCCCTGGTCATTTTACAACAGTGGGAAATAACTCTAGAAATATAAAGTAGAAAATCAATGATCAGCAAATATTTAACTTTTCTCACATGACCAACTCACTACAATAACATTTCTGATTTCTTGTGTATTTTAAATGTCATTTAAAAGTAGACATTATTAGATTTTCTGAGGATCAAAAATATTTCTATATGTTACTGAAAGGATACACAGTACCACCTGTTTTCAGTCGACTTGTAAATATATCATGTAGTTTGTAATAGTTGTCTGGGTTGTATATTGTTTCTGCTGTCAAAATCACATCATATCTATGATAAAAAAAGAAGAAAAAAAACCTAACTTGATTCAATTATAATTAAAAATAGGTTCTGATTAAAATTGTACAATTCTATTAGGGTTATGGGTATGGTATTTAACATCATTTTCAACAATATTTCAGTTGTATCGTTGCGGTCAGTTTTATTGGTGGAGGAAACTGGAATATCCGGAGAAAACCACCGACCTGCTGCAAATCACTGACAAACTTTACCACATAATGTTGTTTGGAATACAATTCTATAAAACTTTAAATTTGCTACTCTTTAAAAAAAAGTTGCCAAAAATAGTTACTTTCCAGAATACTTTTACATTAAAAATATCAAAGTACTAAAAGTTTACCACAGCAAATCCTTAACATGAAGAAAAAGCTTTGAAATGTGAAAATCTTTCATTGGAGGACAATGTTTCTGGTGACGATAAAGCATGACACTACCTCAAATGCAGTTTTTGCCTTAATTTTTTTTTTACCTACTTGCCCGAAAGACAAGTTTAGAAAAATGTTCTATTTATTAAAACAAATTCTTTCATAATCTTCACTTGTCCGAATCCAGTTTTACTTGTCCCGTACTTCGGGCAAATGTGTTAGCGCGAAGGACTGCTAATGGACTTCAGTTCAGGTGTGACAAAAATGCAATACCTGGTTAAAATAAGTTGCTAAACAGTAATCATGTAACAATTCTTAATGTAAAATAAAATGAGTTCACTGTCTACAAGATTTTTTAATTTTATGTTTTTAGTGATAAATTATGTCATTCTCAACAAATTCTTCAATTTCATCTTTCATCTCTTTTATAAAACCAAAATCAATACAATCCTTACCTTTGTTTTTGGTCCCAGTGTTTAGAAAACTCAGACCAATCACCTGAGAAAAATCTACATCTGCATTTAATATCATCCTCCATATTTAACTGAGTAGCATTTGGTATTGTATATTCTTCTAAAACTTCAGAGTTCTAAAATATACATAATAATAAAAATATATATAAAGTTTAGGGGTTATAGTTAGGGTTATGGTGTTTAACGCCACTTTCAACAATATTTCAGTTATATCTTGGCAGGCAGTTTTATTGGTGGAGGAAACCGGA
Source organism: Bathymodiolus septemdierum (assembly GCA_963383655.1). Classification (NCBI taxonomy): domain Eukaryota; kingdom Metazoa; phylum Mollusca; class Bivalvia; order Mytilida; family Modiolidae; genus Bathymodiolus; species Bathymodiolus septemdierum. Next base: position 40,174,585 of record OY726517.1, on the reverse strand, counting down.
GTAGCAGGACAAAACTACAGACCTGCTGCAAGTCACTGACAGACTTTATTACATAATGTTGTATTGAGTGCACCTCACCATAAGTGAGATTCTAACTCACCACATTAGTGGTGATAGGCACTGATTGCACAGGTAGTTGTAATTCCAACTACCATACGATACGACCATGTCTGTCTCTCTTTCTACAAGAAAAAAATATGAATTATAATAGCATAGAACTGTTTAATCTACATTTATCAGCAATTCATATTTTACAATTTCTCAAAAGCTTAGAAAGATGAAGAAATGACATTTAAACTTTTGTATTTATAAAATATGACATCTTCCCAGCTTATCCAACTAAAAGTCATGGTGAGCTTTTGCCATCAATTGGTGTCTGTCGTCAGTCATTAACTTTTTACATTTCAATCTTTCCCTCAGAAACAACTAGTATTACTGTGAGCACAGCTCACTAAGATATACCCCCCGCTCCCCACATCTGTCCAACCTATTTCCATAACCAAAACATTACTGATTGTTCCGACCAAAAATGAAAGGAACCCTGCTCTCTTCACCGGTAAGCTGCTGATAGGGTAAAAATCCTATTTTCCGTCATATCAAGTCCAATAATTCTGGAATGGCAAAAGTGAAAATCGTCAAAAATGAAAGGGATCCTCCTCTCTTCACCGTTAAGCTGCTGATAAAATTTCAAAACATTCTGAGGAACACTACTCAAGTTATCATACGACATAGGGAAAAATCAAATTTTTCGTCATATAATCAAGTCCAATAACTCTGGAACGGCAAATGTTAAAATCGTCAAAAAAGAAAGGGATCCTCCTCTCTTCACCAGTAAACAGCTGATAAAATTTTAAATGATTCTAAGAAACACAACTCAAGTTATCGTACAACATAGGATTTGTTTACAGATGGACGGACAGACATGGTGAAACCAGTATAACCCCCTACAACTTCGTTGCGGGGGGTATAATAAGAACGAAATTTGACAAGAATGACCCGTGGATGTCAACCCAATCTAAATTGTTTCGAACTTCATCCAAGATGGCCACTGTTACTAAAAAAGAAAAGTCTTAAATGGGCCAAAGAAGCTTTATTTTTACCATAACAAATGTTACTTTTTGATCTTCTATTGTGCATTTTTTTAGAACCCTGAAATTAATAGTTACAAGTCCTGAATTTCAATACCTATAGATAATAGTCATAATTTCTTTTTTTCATTGATACAACACTTACATAATCTTGAAAGTGAACTTCTGTAGCTCCAAGATTCATTGCACAAATTCCTGGAATACCTGCACCACAGCCAAGCTAAAACAGACAAAACATATATACATGTCATATGTGAGTGAGTGATTGTTGTTTAATGCCAACTCAGCAATTTTTCAACTATATCATGAAAAAAAAAACACAAGTTAATTTTCAATGATGATGATGAGGTCCACTTTGTACTACACAAATACACTTAGTTTTATAGTGCTATCTCATTGAAACAACAGTTCGCAGATAGACATGTGGCCCCATTGAGACATATTATCCAAATTCAGAGTCAACCAGTCTTTGCTCTTTCTCCTTAATGCTGTGTGCTTAGCGGAGAAGCAACAAATACAAATTTTTTAGTCTTTGGTTTGACCCGATCTGGGCTCGAACCCACAATCTACTGCACTTGAGGAGAGCACGCTAACCATTACACTACTGAATCGATGTGGTTGTATATGTAGACAACTCAATTAAATTTAAGCATCAATTAAACATTAAGTGAAAATTAAATTCATGAGCATTTTAAATAAAATTAGAAGTATATGAAAATTAACTGTATCTTATCCATGTATATATTGGAAACCAATAAAATCATCTATTCATCAATGCACACATGCACACATAATTATGGGGCATAACTCTGTAACCATTATTAGTCAAATACCTAAAATCAAATTGATCTGTGTTTCAGTATCAAACTAAATGTAATTTCAAAATTTAGAACATTTTATTCATTTTCTTACATTGTCCTATGTCCTACAATAGTGGCCATCTTGGATTTCTGATTGACACAAAAATCATGCAATTCCAGGATCATTCTCACAATATCAAATCAGAAGCCACCTCATAATATTTAAACAATGGAAATAAGAGGCTAAGCCAATCAAACCAAGTAGTTGCAGAGAAGAAGATGTTAGTGTACGACAATGAAGGGTTAGGATTATCGTGCTTTATGCCACTTTCAACAGTATTTCAGTTATATCTTGGCTATCAGTTTTATTGGAATGCCTTGAGAAAACCACCAACCTGTCGCAAGTCATCGACAAACTTTATCATATAATGTTGTATTGAGTACACCTCCCCATGTGCGGGACTCAAACTAACAACCTTATTGGTGATAGGCACCGATTACACAGGTAGTTGTAAATCCAACTACCATACGATCACGATCACAACGGTACCTACGGCAATGCAGACCAATAACCAGGTGAGCTAAAAAAAAGGACATTATACATGAATGAATACTGTGTGAAACTAAATGGTACCTCTAAAACTGTCTTATCTTTAAAGTCGACATTCTTTGCTACGTGAGATGCAAGGTCAAGGCTACACTCCCACACAGTTAATCCACCTGTAATGTAAGTAAATTACAAATGGAGGCTTCAGATGTCATTCTAAGTAACTCATATGAAAGCAGCCATTTCAATAAGGGGTGATACAAGGTACTTTTACCAGTATAAAATGGTAATTTGTACCTCCTGATTTTAAAGAGTGTTATCTAAGAAATTCAGGAAAAAAAATTTCAAATTTTAATACAAAGTATCACTTGTAAATAATGAAGTACTGGTACACTTGAAAAATATGGAAAGCCCTGTGATAGTTGGGTTATGAGTACATGTAAATACAATCACAAAAAAAAAAAAAAAGAAAAAAAAGAAACAAAATGCACTCCTCATCTTTCATTATCCCTCCCTGCAAGACTTGACAAAGACAAGAATCATTTTCCCCTCATACAATATCTGACTGGAACCGGCTGCCACAGCCCAGTTATGCATCACTCGGTTCAAACATTCAAGGCTGCTGCCTCCTCTATCAAATACTAATTTATGAAACCTGTAAATAGTTTTAACATTTTTCAATTGTCATGTTCAATCCCTGGCATAATCTTCAGCTTGTTGAAGGCAGTCAGTATTTGGTAGAATTAGAAGTAGAATGAGTATTTATCACCACCTTCAGCAGTATTTCAGTTACATCATGCCAGTGTGTTTTATTGGGGGAGGAAACTAACAATCGGCAACAAGTCACTGTCAAATGTTATCACATAATGCGGAGTTTGTCATAAATTTTTCATTTTACTTGTTACACGGGCAAGAATGGTAAAAAGAATTACTTGCCAGAATGATGAAATCACTTGCGCAACAAACCTTCTGATAAAACAAAAAAAAAGGGGTTATTATCATTTTCAGGCTCCAGCATTCCATACTTGAAGCATGCTAACAATTACACCACAGATGCAGTCTATGCCCAATAGATAAAATGCTGAAACTCTCAAAAGGAAGGAAATAGACAATATTAGTGCAGTGTCTTAAAATATGAAGTGTATAATTACGAGGCTTAAAACTGGGATAAAGGCAGGCAAGGTTCATAGAGCCTTTCCCCATTTTGCACGAAATACTAATAAACTTTATATTTTAAGACACTACATTAATATTTTGTTTATCCTGCAGAAAAATCACATTCATCCATATTCATCCGTTATATTTTGAAATAAATAATAAAATTATATAATTATCCCTTGATTGCCCCTTTTAATATTTTCTGTCAACAGGAAGTGAACTGGATTTACAACTAGGTTCACAAAGCTCAACAGGTAACATGTGACAGGGGTACCAGCAAAAAGCTATATTTCAGTCAGTGACAGTATAAAACAAAAATTTATCCCGTCAATGCAATTTACCTGCTCAAATAGAATAAGTGCTGATAAAATGAGACATTATGACACAAACTATATTGCAAATTCTAACATGACGTCCTTCTTTCGCTTTGTAGACAAACAAGCGATTTATTGATGGTATAATCTCATTCACACATGCGCCTGTGAATGTGACTGACTTTTCCATTAGCAGCATAAATTGTGTGCGACATTTTCTGCAAACGTAAATATAAATTACCGTCTTCCAATCAAAGCATACTACCATATTTGTACTCTTAGACATATCAGAATCGAAATAAATCATGGAAGCCAGAATGTGTTTTGAGCTTTAACATGGGTTGGCGGATATTAGTAAATTTTATCTCTCACCTCTGGCTCGGGATAAAATACTAATATCCGCCAACCCATGTTAAAACTCCCAACACATTCTGGCTTCCATAATTTATTTCTTAAGTATAAGACATGCTTCATGTACAATTAGGTATAATTATTGTATTTAAAGAGTTGTTGCCACCAATTGGGGATTTCATGGTCGCAAATAAAGTTTTACTGGTGCGGTTGGTAGATATATGAATGTAGACATTTTTTCTTTCATCTCACCGAGTGATATTGTCAGTATCAACAGACTAACTTTGATACTGAAAATGAAAATCAGTCAGTTTGACGTCAAATATATAACGATATATATTATATTATTACTTATATAATCTTATCAGACTCACCGTGTCAGTCTGTGATAATGACAAATATTACCTTCATATACACTTGGAACAAGATCTGAGTGATAACTGGTTGCCTTGACGACAGTTGATGATTCATCTTTATCTTTTTTTAGTATTTCCTCAACAGCTCCAGCATCATAACAGCACACAGTCACTTTGTCAGATAACTTAAAGGTACTGACTTCTAAATCACATGGGTATACTGTCTATAACAAATATAATCTCTAAATTTTGCTTCTTTTTTTTTAATCTCTAAATCACAAATTGCAATTGACAGATGTCAAATTAATTATATATGTGTATGTATGAATCGTCTGAATGAGTTATTAGTTGTACATAGTATACATGTACACGTAGCATGTATGTTGTTAAAACATCAGCAATTCTTGCCAGGAAAACTTTCAACATCAACATTTTGAAAAAAAGATATTTAATGTATCAACATTTTTTATGATAATAAAACACAACCACCAACCACATGTGCATAAAACAAAAAATATTGTCAGTTAACTACTTAAACAAACAACTCATTTCTATTATAGGAAATCGAAAATCAAATTGGTTACAGGCATCCAATTAATCGATTAATTTTTTCTAGCCGATTCTCAACACTAGTATTATCACACTTAATTCATTTCATATACATCTTGTGGAATTGTTAGAATGAAAATTGATAAAGCCACGGTTTTACTCTAAATTTAGATTTAATTTTCAATATTATACAATTATGGTCTTTTGATTCTGTAAATTTAATATGTGGATTTATTGACTTTTGAAAAAAATGATATTCACTGAGCCCGAAAACAGTAATTGTTTTATTCTATATTTTGAGAAATAGTGGTATTCTAAAATAAAATAAACAGCCACGCCAAGTGCGCATGATACGCCCATCGTCAACATTCATACAATATTTGTAAAGACTTTCTTTCCCATAACTCTTGAATGAAAAATCTAAATTTCATCAAAAAGTATACAGACCGTAAGACTCAATTCCAATAACTGTGCAAAGTTTGAAGTGAATTGGCCAAGGGGTTCTCAATTTACAGCACGACATACGAAAAATCGCCTACAATTTGATGAATAAAGTCCCATAACTCTGGAATGAAAAATTGAAATTTCACCAAAAAGTATACAGACCGTAAGACTATCAATTCCAATAACTATGCGAAGTTTGAAGTGAATTGGCCAAGGGGTTCTCAATTTACAGTGCGACATACGAAAAATCGCCTACAATTTGATGAATAAAGTCCCATAACTCTAGAATAAAAATTTGAAATTTCACCATAAAGTATACAGACCGTAAGACCATCAATTCTAATAACTGTGAAATTTGAAGTGAATTGGCCAAGGGGTTCTTATGTTAGAGCGCGACATGTGAAACGGACAAACAGATGGACAGTCGGACATTGGTATACCATAATACGTCCCGTCTTAAAGACGGGCGTATAAAAAATAGATAAAGGCTTTTCAAAGATTTATAATTAGGTTTTTTTTCAGAGTAACAACAATTGACTTCTAATAATGTGAAAAGTTAATGTTAATGGTTCCATAGTTGTTGGAAATCAAAGGCACAGCTGGGTATGCATATGTCTGATGACAAGTATCTTGCATAGAATTTTTTTTATTGTTCACCCAGTGTACTGACATAACATTATTGTTTACATCACCATGCTATTATCTGAATCTTTATCATTTATCGTCCTGAATATAGCTGAAAAATTGCTCGCTGGACGTTAAACACCAATCAATCACTCAATCAATCATTTAATATATTTTTCCATGTTTCTTTCGACAAGGTGGCATATCTTGGTTTTTGTTGGCACCGGCGGTACGTCTGCATTTACAGACTTTTTTTCATTGGTTGATTAAAATAGATTATTTTTTAAATCCATGTTCCAAAAATAGTAACACGTGACATTTACCGCGGTGAATATTAAATCTGAGGTGGTAAATACATCTTTTTATTTTGAAAAATGATTTTGGTAGAAATCTACACCAAAGAATTTACTAATATAGAATAATTCAACATATTCAATGCATAAACATAAGATTTAAAAAACATATCCCTAACAGACTAAACGTAAAACTAAAACCTAAAAACGCTAGGACCCCATAGTCCCTGGAACCTTTCTTTTTAATTGCCTAAATTTCAATTTATATATCACAATGTCAATGATGATGGTGATGCACAGAATTTCTAAAAGTGTCAGTTCAAATGGCAGAGTGGGTACTGAGTAGAAGATATTTTTTTCCATATTTTGGCTAAATGTAATATCATATTCTAATGCAATAGGTAATGTAATCAAACAATTTCATTGGTCAATTGCATTTACAGGTCAGAGTACATTTTATGTTTTACCATGTTTGAAACTGCTAAATAAAGTTTATATTTTTGGTTATGATTACTTAATAGATCGTTGAATATTTTATGTGTGATTTCTGATCGAAAAGATTTGTAACTACGGAACTATTTTGGCAGATATTCTATGTGAAAAGGTGCAAAGAAATTGATTAATAACAGCCGATAATTGAAAACAAATGTTATTGTTGGAAGAATTTCATTAGAATGGGAATAATCATATTGTATTTGAAGTGTTGCCGTCGTAAATCATCGGTTTTACTGTCGCTACACGTCGCCAGGTAAACTCAATTTGCAACAGTAAAACCGACGATTTACAGTGGCAACACTTCAAATACAAGTTATTCCCTAAATGTTCTATGCCAAAAAAATGAGGAATGTTTTTTCAGCAATATTTACCTTGCAATCTTCAACCTTGATTTCTCTAAACTGAGCAACAGATTCTACTTTCAGTTTCTTTTCTACTGGTTCTATAAATAAACAAATTTAATAAAAAAAAAATTAATATAATATTGTTTAACACTTTGGTAATTCATGAAAATTGAAGTAAACTATCAAAAGTCACAGATTATAGTGGCCATCAGTCATGATTGTATGGTAGTTGTATTTACAACTACCTGTGCAATCAGTGCCTATCGCCACTAACGTTGCTTGTTTGAATCCCGCTCAGTCGAGGTGTACTTGATACAACATTATGTGATAGAGTTTGTCAGTGACTGTGTTTTTCTCCAGGTACTCGGGTTTCCTCCCCCAATAAAAAGCCACAAAATAACTGAAATATTGTTAAAAGTGGCATTAAACACCATAACCCTAACACTATCAGTTTTAAGCTTTATCTTTGTATATTTTAATGTTTATTATTTTAGCCATATCTGCTTGCTGATGCTGAAATTTGGTACGTTTTTATTTATGCTATGCTATGTGTATGTGCAATGTACATGTATATCTACCTGTATGTGCTAACCTGTTGGCCTTTTTGTATTTGCTTGTAAATATGATGTTTTCTTCATCAATAAAACTGATCACCACGATATAACTGAAATATTGTTGAAAGTGGTGTTAAACATATATGATATAATATAGACTATAGTCTTCCAACACTAAATAAGAATTAAGATATTACATTACTTGTTTAATATTGACATGAACATGTTTGACAACATTGCAAACAACTGAATGTTCACAGAATAAGTAAATACCTAATATTGGAGCTATTTTGACTTTAAATTTTCTTCCTCCAGTACTGGAGGACTGAAACTAGTGAAAGCCAAAATAGCTCCAAAAGTCAAACAAGAGGGATGAATATCTCGTTGAAATTTGACTTCAGAAGAAATTTTCGGCTCTGTATCTCCAGTCTAGACGTCCGATGATACAGAACAAAAAATTATTCGGGAGTTAAATCTCAACGAAGATTTATACCAGTTAAGCCCACCCTCCCCCCATTTTTTGCCCAAGTGTCAACACACTCAACATGAAACAAATAAGAATGGCTTTAAAAACAATCTTATGTACAAAGAAATATTTAACTAGCCATTCTTTGAAAATTCCAATCGTCATATGAATGAAAGGTTAACACTGTTAATCGCTATATCGGAAAATCGATAACACGATGCTAATTCATTCGACAAAAATATATTACGGTACCACCCGTGGAAAATCAATACCGTTGTCGTCATTTTCCTTGGTGATAAACTTTTCTTCTGTGGAAAAGTTAAAACGAAAATCCATTCACGTTTTCAAATTCAATACCAAGGGGTTTATATTATAGGGAAAGGAAATACGCTATACGATCTGCGGAATAATTGTCATTCGAGACTTTTCGCAATTTTTCAGGGTTACACTAATGTCTTGAAAATTGACCTGAAATGTCCTGAAAATGTCCTGAAAAGTACATAAAGGCTTATATCTTTTTTATTATCCAATGGATTGAGTTCTAATTTGAAAATGTTAAATACATTAGCATATATTTAACGAATATTTAAAAAAAATATTAAAAAAATATTCTAGGGAAAGGAAATACGCTATACGATCTGCGAATAATTGTCATTCGAGACTTTTCGCAATTTTGTATTTGCTTGTAAATATGAAAGTGAAATATTCGTTAAAAATTTGCTTGTAAATATGAAAGTGAAATATTCGTTAAAAATTGCGAAATAATTTGACCTGAAAATTGTCATGAAATTTTCAGGTCAAATTATTTCCACCTAAACAATTTTTTTTTATATATTTTTTAAAATATTCGTTAAACATATGCTAATGTATTTAACATTTTCAAATTTGAACTCAATCCATTGGATAATAAAAAAAAAAGATATAGGCCTTTATGTACTTTTCAGGACATTTCATGACAATTTTCAGGTCAAATTATTTCCACCTAAGAATATTTTTTTTAATATTTTTTTTAATTATTTGTTAAATATATGCTAATGTATTTAACATTTTCAAATTTGAACTCAATCCATTGGATAATAAAAAAGATACAAGCCTTTATGTACTTTTCAGGACATTTCAGGTAAATTTTCAGGACATTAGTGTAGGACAATCGGCAAACCTCGGATGAGTCCGCTTCTCTCCCTCAATACCTCGGCTGTATTACGGTATTTGATATGCCTCTACGCGTCACATTTCTTCGCCGGAAGACCGTATCACTTCAATCAAACATTGCGCACCGCGAATAAATTCTAAAATGGCGACAATAGATGAGTTTGCTTTGAAAAATATTGGTCTTTGATGAAGGTACGGAATCAGCCGACATTGCGACGAATGAAAATATATTAGTATTGGACGAATATTCGAAAGTGAAATTATTTTAATACCTCCTTCATTGAAGATTTCCGAAAGTAGTTCCAATGGGAGCTATCGTAATACGGACGAGGTATGATGAAGGTACGGAATCAGCCGAAGTTGCGACGAGTGCAGTGTAGGGTGGTGCATTCCGAATATATCTCTCAACTGAGAAATCACGCAAGACACAACCTTGTAGATATTATTGTTCAACTAACTGGGTTTATTTTCAACGGAATATGAAATTTGAACTGAATACTATCATATAATTCTTATATGATTTACATAATTAGAAATCCCAGAGCTCCAGATAAGCTGCGTATTTGCGTTTTTTACGCTATGAAAACGAGTAAAAACGCATGTATTATCAGATCAGAGTGTACACATTACGCATACATATTGCTGTGTAAGCAAACTTTTCAAATTCGGAGCGTACTTGTACAGCCGTGTACATAACAATACATTTTTGTCTTTGAGAAATTTCCCGTAATTACTTCTCTTTATACTTTTCGAAGGAGAGAGCGTATACATCCGAGGGGTACCGAATGCTTGCCTTTCTAAGCATCGATGTCAAAAGAGATCTGATTGGATACTTATGATAAATCATCCAATCGCGGTCAATATTACAAATAAATGTGGTTTACGTAATAAGTAAGAACTAAAACGAAACTAAATTTGGGAACACGTTGTTCGTTGAAAATGAGCAAGAACATGAATAAGCGCGCTACTAAGCGCAAGAGCGCTACGGAAAATTCTATACTTAAGTTTCTGCATGACAGTTTCATCTGTGTCTAGTGACAGTATAGTTAAAGGAATCATTGATGACATTATCAACACGGCTGTGAAAACTGCCGAAGTCGACGCGCAAAAAACAAAATTAATACAACATTTTATTAATAAACATGACACAATCGTGTCAAATTAAACAGAGATATACATTTCACTTGCATCCTGCGTTTATTGAATAACACTTGTGTCAAACATAATTTTAAAAGTGTACATGTAAGCAATCTTTTCTGAAGTAGAGAGTACAACAGTGCAAAGGAAATATGCAAATACTCATCATTTTCAAAAGTAGGGGGTAATTAACCTTTGAACTTGAAAATTATCTGGAGCTCTGAAACCTATACTCTGATTGGGTATAAGCGCTTATGGAGGCGGGGCTTTGTCAGTTTATTTTTCGATAGACGATGTTCACCGGACTACTTTTTTCGTAATGTAAACAAAATGGCGGCTTGGATTCCCGATAATTAAAAAAGATAAAAGAAACAATGTTTATTGTTAATAATCGACAATTATTGTTAGATATGAAATAAATGCCAATGAAAAAAAAACTTGTTGACATAAAAAAAAAGCTTGTTGACATAAAAAAAAAAATCCGGAAAAAATACTTAAGACAACCATCTATCGACTTTGACTTTTGTAATATATCGTCATCCTGTGACGTTGTTTACAAGGGACGCTGATTGCCACAAGCTGGTTACTGATTTATTTTACGATGTTGTGGGCATTTTACTTGTTTGAGTAGCTAAATGCAAAATGCCATCAAATTGGAAAATATCAGTAACTTAATTACATCACCGTCTAGTTATCAATGTAGGAAAACAAGGTTAGTTCATTTTGCTATTCATGGCCGACACACGTCAATGGAATGTATGTGTGCGTACTGGGGATCCCCAAAGGTAAATTTTCAAAACAAATGAAAAAAAAACTTAGTTACAGAATTATAAGGATTAAACGCATATTTTCCGGAGTTTATTGATGTAAAACCTGGACCAAGTCACTCACAAGCTTACATAGGACTTTTATTTGTTTGTGAGTGAATTGGTCCAGGTTATACATAAATATAAACTCCGGAAAAAATGCGTTTAATCCTATAATTAAAATCCCATTTTTATTAATAAAAATGAATGAAAATACAGTACATTTACAACAAATAATTGATGATCTTCTTTAGAAATGGAATCACGTAGTGTTAGATCTATATGCATCTTAATAGTCCGAGATTCCTCTGCCGTCTGACGGCTTTTTGTTCGACTTGCTGGAGCCGTGGGACGTCAGAGCGCTCTCCATAAGAAAAACAGTGGATTTGCCGCTGCAACTCTACGTTGGCACATTTCCACGTTTCGTGGCTATCGAATTTTATTTTCTATCCGAAACCCTTATATAAATCGCTTCACCAATCATTTCTCTATTCCTTCATAACCATCTTATCCTCAGAAAGTGGTGATACACTCGAGTACAGCACGATTTTCACATAGACCCTATCATTTCGCCATGTTTATTTGCTAAAATGATTTGCCACGTTTACCTCTTCTATATAAATATAATGAATTTGATAATAACTTAAATTAATGTTTCATCCTTTGAAATCCAGTTTTCTTATAGATGTTATCATAAGGGCACATTGCAAATTGTTCCCAATCCCATAAACACCTATAAGTATATAACTGTTACCCTTGAAAAAAGGGTCAACCCTTGAGAAGGGGAAAGGGGAAAGTGGAAAGAGGGAAGGGGAAAAGGAAAGAGGAAAGGAGAAAGAGGGGAAGGGAAAGGGAAATGGGTAATTGTGGTCAGGTGAGGGGGTAGTTTTAGAGAGAAGGGAAGGGATAAAGTTAAAATTAAGGGAAAGGGATAGGGTTAAAGGGGGAAGGTTTGGTGATGAGGTCCGCTTTGTACTAGACCAACACTCTTAGTTGGATTTTACATTGCAAGGTCACTGAAACAACAGTCCGCGGATAAACATGTCGCCCACTCTGATACATTATCCTCATTCCGACCTAACTCATCTTTGCTCTTTCTTCTTAGTACTGCGTGCTTAGCGGAGAAGCAACAAATACCATTTACATAGTTTTTGCTTTGACACGATCGGGGCTGGAGCCCACGATCTACCACATGCGAGGCGACCACGATTTAATGCCACTTTCAACAATATTTCAATTACATTGTATATCGTGAAGGTACATTAAAGGGGTTTCCGTAAAGCCAATTTGATTTCTGGGGAATCACTCCTGAAATACAATCAAAAGAAAGTGAACAAACGAGTCCCCTTTGTTCTTTCATACTACCCTGCGCTCAACAATGGACCTAAGACCATATGTGAACATTGGCCGGTGGTACTAAAACACCAGAAGTTGTGTAAAATATTCCCAGAACAACCAATGATAACCTTCAGAAACCCAAAAGTTTAAAAGACCTTTTGGTGAGAGTTGAGATATCGACAAGCAAACCAGGGATTGGACAATGCAAAGGATACATGTGGAGATGAATGACTTTCAAACATGGAAACAACACAGAAGTTCCACCGTACGGTCACTGGGGTAAGAATAAACAATCTTTTCAGATGTCAACTGCAAATCCAACAACGCTATTTATCTTTTTGAATGTGGTATATGTGGGTGCCAATACGCCGATGAAATAGTACAGCCGTTTAATAACCGTATGAATGGTCATAGGAGTGACATCAAATGCACGCCCGATCGTACTAACAGGATGTTCAATATAAATTGTTCAATAATACGATTTAGCATATTTTGTTTCACCTGTACTTCTTACTTTCTTCTTATCTATGTCAAAATTTTAAATGTCTATTGTTAGTGTTTTGTTTTGCTGTCATTAATTCATGTGTATATTTTGTAAGGAGAGGACTTCATATAAGTTGGTATAACTTGCTGTCCAATTCTATTGTTTATGTACAATAAAATATTATTAAATTAAACTAGTATATTTAAGTATTTTTGTAAATAAGGCTAATAACAAAATTACCGAACACCGAGCAATCTTCCAAAGGGAAAGGAAACAAACAGATAAAATCAGTCAACAACCGGAAAACTGGGAAAACCGCAATGGCCCTGATTGTAAGTCAACCTGTTTATTCATTCATTTAATATAATTACTTTGTCACCTTTAATAATACATATACCTTTAATGAGAATATTTTGTTGCTACAGTCACAATTTATCAACATTTCTGTGATAGTTTGAACATAAAAATAAGAATCTGATTTTTTTCGTTCATTATTTTTTAAGTCTCACAATGGTTTGATTTTGTAACAAATGTCTATATGTAGTAGGTAGGCATTTATATTAATTAGCACAATATTTAATATTTCACATTTTAAGTAAATGAAAAAAAAATATGATGGCATGTTCCCTTCATCCGAATGTACGGAGATTGGGAGAAAATATACACTTAATATTATTAACATTGAGGATAATTTATAAATTTAATCAAGGATTGCTAATTTCAGAATAGTATGTGTATTCAGTCCTTTATTTCACCAGTTTTAAATTTAATTTTGATTTACATATTGTAATATCATTAAGTCTGATTAAAACCATAAGAAATAATAACAAATAGACAGATAGACAGGGCATTATATTATATTCTTGTATGTTCTAAAATATGGTCAATATCAATTTTTTTTTTTTTATTTCACAACAATGTGTCGGAGCATTTCAAAGGGTTAGGGCTAAATATTGTGCTTAACGCCACTTTCAACAATATTTCAACTATATCGGGGCGGTTAGTTTTATCGGTGGAGGAAACCGGAGTACCCGGAGAAAACCACCGACCTGTATGAAATATGTATAGGTTTGAGCCCATATAACTAGCTTAACCCCGCCACGTTTTATTGAAGTGTCTGTACTAAGCCAAAAAAGTGAAAGGTCATGTGTGTCAGAAGTATCAAGTTTCCCTCTTTCTACGGCTATTGGATTCTGGAACTGTTCTGATGATGTTTTATACTTTGTTTTTCATGTTATAGCAATGAATGCATCAGTTGTGTAATGGTTAGCGTATACTCACCTCGAGTGCGGTAGGTCGTGGGTTCAATCCCCGGTCGGGTCAAGCCAAAAACTATTAGATTAGTATTAGTTGATTCTCAGATAAGCATAAAGAGTAAAGACTGGTTGACTCGGAATCAGGATAATGTGTCCGAGTGAGGCGATATGTCTATCCGCTAACCTCATCATTATCTCATTGAAAATTAACTTGTTCTCGCCATGATATAGTTGAAAAATTGCTGAGTTTGCGTAAAGAAATACTCATTCTTTAAAAGCAATCTTTCTACAAAGAAAAACATGATAGTAATTTATTTGAGTCGACACTTTATTTAAGAATAAAGTATTTTTGAATTGAATTGTATTTAACAAGTAGTGTATACATCAAGTTGATTGGAATAATCGATTAACGGCATACCAGTGGATATTGTACAATGTCTGCATTTAAAAATACAATTTTTGCATATTTAATTGCACTTAGTCACTTTACTTTAAACAAAATTCCAGTTATATTGTACAATTATATCAATATTATTAAGATTAAATCAGGCAATAATTGTAGTGTTATCTTATTTGATAATTATCAACAGGCATGATGACCACGCCTTATGACAAAGCGATGTATAATCGGATGTATAACTTTAAAAGATGTTAATCTCTGCACAAAATAATACATCGTGTCTGCATGGTTCGTTGCATAAATATCACTTTTTTGTTTATAATCCGTGGTCGACGTTTTGTAGTGATTTTCTGATATATAATACAAGGCCAAGCAAATACTCTATATAAACAAGAGGTGTAAGTTTTTATCTATATTTCGTATATATCTGCCTTGGAACCCCTGCTCTCACTTCCAGAGTTACCTCCCGTGGAACCCCTGCTCTCACTTCCAGAGTTACCTCCCGTGGAACCTCTGCTCTCACTTCCAGTGTTACCTCCCATGGAACCCCTGCTCTCACTTCCAGAGTTACCTCCCGTGGAACCTCTGCTCTCACTTCCAGAGTTACCTCCCGTGGAACCTCTGCTCTCACTTCCAGAGTTACCTCCAGTGGAACCCCTGCTCTCACTTCCAGAGTTACCTCCCGTGGAACATCTGCTCTCACTTCCAGAGTTACCTCCCGTGGAACCCCTGCTCTCACTTCCAGAGTTATTTTCTGTTATTTGATTTAATTACTTCATATGTATTACTTGAGGCATTATGGTGCATGCACGAGGAAAGAGATGAATACCATTTTGATGCGCACTTCATCACATCTGGTTTTCTAGAGTTTGTGCAAATTGTAGTGTTGATTGATTGACGAATTGTTGCTTAACGTTATCAAGCTATGGTTATGATAACAACTGAAAATAAAAACAGCAGGAAGCTGGTACAAGTCGGCAATGGGCTGTACATATGGATAGTGTAAAGCGTAAAGGAAAATGAAAGGGATGAGGTCGGATTATCTTAGCTGCAATAATGTAGCTCCTGTGACAAACTTGTGTCTCGGCAGAGCTACAACGCGGTCCCATTCGTCACAATGGAGCAAAAAAAAAGTTGCAGTTGAAACATAAAAACTCACTATTTACGCTTCAAACATTTCATTATAACTATTACTGATGATCCCAGTCCTTGTTAAATCGGTTTGGCTGAGAAATATATGCTTTTCAAAGATAACAACAACCTTGTTCAAATTTATCGATCGTTTTCCATAACCGGAAACTACGGAAGGCGGAGCTTTTCTAAATATGGTATTTCTTACTACGATGCTTACGACGGCTGATGTAATTATTCACGCCTTGATCGCCAAATATGGTATCGACATCCAAATAGTGAGGCCGGAAATGACGAAATTCAAAACGTTCAGAGTAAAAGTAAACATGGATTTTTATTTTGTGGGAATTACATTCTAAAATACTGGTAGGTGATAAAAACTTGTTATAATAATGGACAGAAGGAAAGGTTATATCTTATTATTGATAAATGCAGGCGTCAGAAACTCTGTAAGCGAGCGCAAAAAATCTCGGCGGCTGCTCCATTACGTGTAATGTCATCCCGTTATAACCCTTGCGAGTAAGCGAGCATTTAGGGTTTTATTATTAGAACTAGATTATCTTGTCATGCAATTAAGAACAAACGAAGGAGTAGTTGCATTTTAACATTTCTATCTTTATCAAATTTCATACTATGCACATTGCACTGAGTTTCCAGTATACGAAATTTATATGTGTCACGAGTGGAACGGGAACTTTCCACCCTCCCGAGTTCGGTCGCGTTTTTTTAGATGGGTTCGTGTTACTCGATCTTTAGTTTTCTGTGTATTAGTTATTCGACCATTGACTATCTTTGTGTCCCTTTTCTGTCGGTCATTGTATTGTATGTTTTTGCGCCTTCTGATTACCCCTTGTGTATCTTCAAGCTTGTTTAAAAATACCACTGATTAAAGATTCCATTGTTTTTGTCAAATATTATTATTTCTGTCTTCAAAATAATCAGGGGTTATTGTTAGAGTTATGGTATTTAATGCCACTTTCAACAGAATATTTCAGTTATATCTTGTCGGTCAGTTTTATTGGTGAAGCAAACCGGAGTACATAGAGAAAAGCATCGACCTGTCGCAAGTCATTGACAAACTTTACCACATAATGTTGTATCGAGTACAACTTGCCATGCGCGGTGGTGATTGACACTGATTTCACAGGTAAACCCAACTACCATACGATCACGACCACGATGGCCCCTCAAAAGAATCAGTCTAAGGTCATTTGATAACAAAGTGGTTAAAATCAGGAAAAAGTCAACAATCTTCCTTCTATTATATACTCGATAATGTAATAAAATTCATGTATAATGTCTTACTAACATAACCGAAAACATTCCTTAGATTTGTTATGTTTTCTATAATATATTACTCTAATGCATATAATATGTATACTTATTTCTATATGTTAATGTACAATAATCCTATTAGTCCAATTCTGTGCAAAATTAGCACATTTTATTTTATTTTCATGTATATATCTCCCATAAAATATAGCAAGTATAATTTGCTTGGCCTGACCAGAATAAAGATTTTCTTTTAAAAAATTTAACCTACTATAAACTCAACTAGTTTTGTAATTTAAGCATTAAACGTTGCTTTTGTTTTAAATTAAACTGTATATTATTTAGTGTAGCGAAAGTCTGTCCGGTCAACCGATTCAGTTATTTTCAAAACATTTTGATTTTAATTGACAGGGAAGATTCATGCAAATATGTGAGACATAAAATGTAGATCATTGGAATTTTGAAAAGATTTCAACACAATTATATTTGATTATTGACTTTCATAGAATGGAAGATTGGCGGTTGTGATGAAGTTATTTCGAGTTGAAAAGTAATGTGTTATGTCCGATGGATATGCATTCTTATGTTCATAACAAAAGGTAATATACATGTACTTGACTGTTTGTAAAATAAGAACAAATGCACTGCAGGTGAAAAATGAGATAAATGTGGATTTTTTCTCTCCTGACTTACAGTGAGTGAGTGAGTGATTGTTGTTTAACGCTAACTCAACAATTTTTCAGCTATATCATGGCGAGAACAAGTTAATTTTCAAATAAATGATGATAATGTCCGCTTTGTACTAGACCAACGCGCTTAGCTTGATTTTTATAGTGGTAGTTCACTGAAACAACAGTCCGCGGATAAACATGTCGTCCCACTCAGACACATTAGCAGACTCCGATACAACCAGTCTTTGCACTTTCTCCTTAGCGATGCGTGCTTAGCGTAGAAGGAACACATACCAATTTTATAGTCTGGTTTGACCCGATCGAACGGGGCTCGAACCCACGATCTACCGCACTCGAGGAGAGCACGCAAACCATTACACCACCGATGCGGTTCCTCTGACATCTAATAAAATCACCATTATGGTATTACAATGATTTGGAAATAAGATGTGTGTTATTAACCTTGTCCTATTTGGTATGATGCATTTATAGTACACCGAATGACGATGTATGCCAAGCGATTACGACGATATAATTTAAAAATACTTCCGTTTCGTACGCGAATAAATGCTTGAATATACCAAAAATGGTATAACCAGAACCCGAAATTGAAGATAGACAGACAATACAATGAACAAAAGAAAAGTGATAAAAAGACAAAATACTACACAGAAAACTGAAAAGCGGACAAAAAGATAATTAGATGTGGACAAAAAGATAATTAGATGTGGACAAAAAGATAATTAGATGCGGATAAAAAGATAATTAGATGCTCTTTTGAGGTTCTTTTTGCTCTTTACAATTCAACATTTTATAAAATCAATTAGATATCGTGTTTCTTTCTAGGGGTTAGGTTTATGCTGTTTAACGCCACTTTCAACAATATTTCAGTTATATAGTGGCGGTCAGTTTTATTGGTGGAGGAAACCGGAGTACCCGGAGAAAACCACCGACCTGTCTCAAGTCACTGACAAGCTTTATTACATAATATTATATTTATGTCGAGTACACCTCGCCATGAGCAGGAATCGAGCTCACAACTTTAGTGGTGACAGGCACTGATTGCACAAGTAGTTATAAATCAAACTATCATACGATCAGGACCATGACGGTCCCTGATTAATGGATATTTGAATATTTCAGTATGTTGCCAGTGTAACGGAGAAATCAAGACATTAACTGTTGGGTATTCAGCTGCATCTGTAAATAGTCCTAATTATGCCAATGGATACTCTACGTAAGTAGGTTATTGCATTTGCACACAGTACACTTAAGTTTTACAACGTCAAATTAAAAAGAGGCTATTTTGGTTTTTCACATACATGTATTATGGCTAACACTGAGGAATCTCGATACGAGTTTGAGACATATGTATAATATATAAACCTTTTTAAAAATCAACAGGTTTTTTTTCGGAATATACAGTGGAAATTCTGAATCAATATGTTAAATTTGTATTTTTTGCAGATATTGAAACTAATTTGAAGTTCGGATTACACAAAGTTGGAGTTGAACAAGTTCTGAAATGTTCACTGTATTTTCTCGCTTTTTTTGTTCACAAAATCAATAATTATCCAGAGATAGCATGCTTTACAGGAAACATGTAGCAAATGTTGAACCTTCTGTAACTTAGCTTTTTATACTCTATTCATTTTACATACATGTATAATCCGTTTGACTTCTATAAAAATTCAGAAAAAAATCTTTAAAATCCAGTTTTCAAATCAACAATTCTTTTTCTAGATGTATGTAAATATATGTAATATACGAACTCTTGACAATTAATCAATGTTAATTATATTTTCTGAAGTGTAAAAATCTGCACGGAGTGAGTAAAAATAGTGTAAGAGCCCAACCATCAAAACAAAATAACAGACATGACTGTGCTTTCATAGCTGCGGAACCGTAGCTCTAAATGGTCCTTATTATTTTTTTGTGAGCATTGTTTTTTTTTAATTAATGACCATTTAGAACTACAATGTACGGTTCCACAGCTAGTGCTTTCAATGTACATTTCATTGTACCATGTGACCTAGGACCTATTAAAAGGCTACTCATTAACTGATTACTTAGATAATGGTCAATTGTTATTGATGTCCTTTAATATCTAAATGTCATATGTCACATGGCACAATGAAGCACTTGTCTGTTATTATTTTTTTTGGGTGGTTTGGTTCTCACACTATTTGTATTCACTCCATGCAGATTCTTACACTTCAGAAATATAATTACCATAGAGATCTAATGAGTAATCTTTTCTTAATAATGGATCAAAATTCATACAATGTACATTTTCATAAATGGAACTTCAGCAGAACAGTATGGACTTGATTAAAAGATGAAAATAAAATTCGGAATTCAAAGTAAACACCACCATCCTTAACTACATTTCCATAGCAACTCTACCCAGGCAACCTCTAAATAATAATAATAAAAAAATCTCTTGAACGATATATTCACAACTATAGGTGTCAAACCACTAATTCACCAATCAGAGCTTGGAACATACGAAAGTAGTCCCTTTTCAAGAAAAAAGTTCCTTCCACTTTGTAGTATTGTGAAAACTACTGAATGGAATGGACTAATTAAAATTGATAATTGAAGTGAAATAAATAGGGATTATGTTGAGCCCAAATTTGATGGATTTAGTTGTACTTTAATACCTCTATGGAACATTTGATGCCTGACCTATAAATAGTGAATTTCTAGGGGATGACCGAGCTATTTTTAGAGTAGGTGCTTTCCGTAGCATATATGGTCTTCGAAAGGTTAAACTTAAGATAAAATGACCAGGTAGGCTCGAAAAAACACAAATTTAGTAGAAAACCTTAAAGAAATTAATTAGTGGTTTGACACCTATAGTACGAAATGATATTCCTTACCCACAGTAAATGATTAAATATTTGTGTATTCTTAGAGATATGGCCAGTTTATCCACAGGGCCTTGTCACTATCCAGGTAAATATACTATCAATGTATAAACATATACAAGGGCGGACATCTTTTTTTACCCCCGCTCGCTTCAAGTCGTGTTTGTTTTTTAAATTCCTTCTAATATATTCAAAACCCTGTTTGGTTCAACTCCCAAGACCTTATTCGTTTCAAAAAATATCATGACCTCCCCTCGACTACCTCTTGTGAAGGCGCAGCGGTCGTTTTTGTCAGGAATTCGCCCGAGTAGAGAACAACGTGGACCCAAAGTGAAAGTAACAGCGCCATCTAAAAAAAAAAACGGAAGTTCGGAACTCTCGGGGTTTTAGCTTTGAGGTAAGGAAAATACCGTTAACTGAACATTTTTGACTTGTACATACAATGAATGATCAATGCCATTTTCAAGGCCTTTTCTTGGTTGCTGTCCATTTTCTTTAATTTATTATTTCGTCTATTATTTCCCGCGGTATCTTATACTTAGAAACACGATAACTAGCGAGAAAACCAAATATCGAATGGTAAAACCCCGAGAATTCTGAGCTTCCGTTTTTTTATAGGTGGCGCTGTTACTTTCACTTTGAGTCCATGTTGTTCTCTACTCTGGCGAATTCCTGACAAAAACGACCGCTGCGCCTTCACAAGAGGTAGTCGAGGGGAGGTCATGATATTTTTTGAAAAGAATAAGGTCTTGGGAGTTGAACCAAACAGGGTTTTGAATATATTAGAAGGAATTTAAAAAACAAACACGACTTGAAGCGAGCGGGGGTAAAAAAGATGTCCGCCCTTGTATATGTTTATACATTGATAGTATATTTACCTGGATAGTGACAAGGCCCTGTGGTTTATCCTCAGTAAATGATTACTTATTTCTGTATTTTTAGCGATATGACCTGCTTATGGCGTCATTCTACACCAATAACTGGTTCATCATTATTAATCCAACTAAATGCATCTATAGACTGCACAGGAGATGATCTAACTATTTATGACGGTATGTTATTCATTTCATTAATAATTCATGTAGTTAGAAATATTTCCTACATTTACAATTATGAAATAATACATATGTTTTTATTTTACACACTATGGTTTGATGGCATAAAACTATTGTGCCCTTGGATTGAAAAAAAAAATAGATCACTTGATATTTGCGACCCAAGATCGTGGGTCCAAAAATGTGCATAGATGCAGTAAGCAAATATAAAAATAAATAGTATACACAAGAACCAGAAATAGAAATGTAATTATGTTTGAAATGAGCGGGATTCGAACTCACAAATTGTATTACCACTAAAGTTGTGAGTCCCGCTCATGATGAGGTGTACTCGATACACCATTATGTTAAAAATGTTTGTCAATGACTTGCGGCAGGTCGGTTGTTTTCTCCACCAATAAAACTGACCGCCAAGAAATGACTAAACGATTGTTGAAAGTGGCGTTAAGCACCATAAACGTACCTTCTGAAATGAAGGTTAAATCTGGCACAAATGAAAAAACCCAAGGTGTGAGTCGTTATGGTTTCAAATTTAAGAACATGCTGCATTGCGGATTCTGTTATAAAATCATTTTCTCCAGAACGAGTACTGTTGCAATTGAATTCCACTAAAACTAAGAATTTAAAGAAAAGTACTGTTCTCTTCAACTCACCACCCTCCTTGCTTGCTTGATAATTGAAGAATTAACATATGAGAGAAAGTAACCGCACCGGTGGCGTAATAGTTAGTGTGCTCGCCTCGAGTGCTGTAGATTCGTGGGTTCGAGCCCCGATCGGGTCAAACCAAAGACTATACAATTAGTATTTGTTGTTTCTCCGATAAGCACGCAGCATTAAGGAGAAAGGGCAAAGACTGGTTGGCTCGGAATCAGAATAATGTATCCGAGTGGAGCGACATGTCTACACGCGGACTGTTGTTTCAGTGAACTAGCACTATAAAAATCCAACTCAGCGTATTGGTCTAGAACAAAGCGGTCCTCATCATCATCTCATTGAAAATTAACTTGTTCTCACCGTGATATAGCTGAAAAATTGCTGAATTAGCGTTAAACAACAATCACTCCTCAGAAAAAAGTATATAAAACAGTATATATACATTACATATTTCTTGATGTCTTATAAATAACACAATTGTTCTAGTGATCCTGAAATTGTGGCGATGCTGAAGGTCGGTGGTATCCTCCAGGCACCCCCAACAGATTCCCCCAACAATAATACTAAGCGCCATAATATAACTAAGATATGTAGTTGAAAGTAGCGTTATACTCTTATAATTTATATACATAATAATCTAATTTCTTATGTATGTTATTTCCGCGTAAAAAGATGTTCGGTTCGTCTTTACTCCCTTTTGTTATGTAGGGAGTAAATGTTTTTTTTTTAATGTTTTTTTTTGTATTTATTTATGTATGCTGGTGTCCAACACGATTTTCATGTTAGACGATAAGGGTAATAACAAAATTACCGAACTCCAAACAATCTTACAAAGGGAAAGTCAAAACTCATAAGTATATAAACAGACAAAATCAGTCAACAACCGGAAAACTGTGAAAAACGTAATGACCCTGACAATGTTCGTGTCGTTTAACAGTAACACGACAGGTGTCACTAGTGGAGCAGGAACTGCTAACACTTCCGGAGCACCTGAGTTCAAAAACTACATACGTACACGACCACGATATATATTTCGACAATGAAGTGAAGATCATTGAAGCTATACAATATTGTAATTAAAGTTAATTAAATATTACTTTGTTTTAGGCACAGACACCACTGGTTTAATTTTGCACTCATGTACAACCTCAACTCCCAGTTATATCGTTTCGATGACTGGCAGTATATATCTTTCGTTCACCACAGACAGCATTTCTGGTGCAACAGAAAAAGGATTTGTCTACAATGTGATAACAGCCAAAGATTTATGTGAGTGTTGTGTCACAACTAATATACAAACCAATAACATGCAAAAAAAATTTGCTCAAAAACTCAAATGAAGTCAAAATAATAATGTTGCATGTCGGTGGCTTTCTTCCGTACTCCGGTTTCCTCCACCAATAAAACTGACCACCACGATATAGCTTGAATATTGTTGAATGTGGCGTTAAAAATAGTAGGGAGTGAGGTTGCTTATGCACCCCAAAAACCCAAGGAGGGAACCATATAAGGCCATAGACACACCCATTTCCCATATAGGGGCATAGCCCCACCCCCGAACTGACGTCACAAAAATTTGAATTTTCAAAACATCCATATATGGTATGACCTTATTTGGTCATAACCCTGATGACGCTGTCGTCGCAGTATGACTCATGCTAAAAACACTCCCCGCACCCCGACGAAAGAACGACCAAATATGGTCCCCCTTCGTTGGAATATGATTAATGACATTCCGCCGTCCCGAGCGCATGATGACTCAAAACGGAAGGGTGACATCCATATCAGGTCAGGACATGCTTTCACCAATCAAAAAACGACCAACAAACGTATAGAAGACCTAGTTTCATTACCCTGGCTTTATTCACAAGTCGATCGAGATGGAGAAAACACGTTGTAATATCGAGCTAGGGAACGACAGATTTGCAAAAGCCACCGAATGGCGAGATGAAATCCGTATTGACGTCAGAGAGTGGGGGATCCAAAACGACAAGAGGATCCCCACGAAAAAGGGTATCAGTCTCCCCCTACACAGATGGAAGATGCTTGTCGACATGTTTGAGTTTTTGGACCAGGCCCTGGACGAAAAGAGGGATTATGCTACACACCTGGGAAGAAACGTCTACGCTACCGTGAAAGCAAGCGGCATATGTGTAGACATTTGATATGTTTTCACCAATCAAAAAACGACCAACAGGCGTAATAGAGAAAAATGGTTCAAGAATTGCCTAGATGAATTAGGAATGTTAAAAGTACAGAAGATAACCATGCCTTTTAAGATCGGATGTGGTATGGACAAAGGCCAATGGCCGAATTATCTGAAGATGATTATATATTATGAATAATAATTACTTTTTAGAATAATAACGCGTAAAACAGAGCTTGACTTTAGAAAACCCTTTGACTTCTGATAAGGCTATGTGTTTCAGCATCGTCTGCATTGGGGATTGGTGGCGGCGGAGGCGGAGTGTGCGGCGGCGGTGGATATCCACGATTGCTTAAATGTCTGTATTGGTGGTGGTGGCGGCGGCGGTGGTGGTGGATATACACGATGGCTCCTTGACTGCTGGTATGCCTGGTATGGCGGCGGCGGTGGATACGCATGATGGTTCTGTGGATACGGTTGACTGCTTTCGTGTTTGTTTCGAAAATGTCACAACTGACGCAAAACATGATGACCAATTATCGAAGGTAAAGTCTTCCTCTTATAACGTTTCTGTCTCTTGTAAACTTTCTTCTTCGTAAATCTATAAGAGAGAGCGACGAGTATATCTATAAGTGGGAGATGACAAAAAAAAATCGAGAACGATGGAGCAGTTTTACGTAGCGAAGACTCACTGAACATATTTAACGATAAAGCAGGAGGACGATTTCGAGTCTATTTTCCAAACCCTTACGTCTTGGACGGAACGCGGGAATGCGCTCTTCTGGAGGTTACGTTCGTCCCCAGTTGACCACACCG
Source organism: Bathymodiolus septemdierum (assembly GCA_963383655.1). Classification (NCBI taxonomy): domain Eukaryota; kingdom Metazoa; phylum Mollusca; class Bivalvia; order Mytilida; family Modiolidae; genus Bathymodiolus; species Bathymodiolus septemdierum. Next base: position 40,149,014 of record OY726517.1, on the reverse strand, counting down.
ACGCGAAGGATCTACGTGTACTGTAATTTTGTGGATAATTCCTACGTCAGGGATTCGTACATTCCCGGTCTCCAATCGTTGAGTGTCTTGAGCGAAGATGTTACCGACGTCACTTTCGAGAACACGATCTACCACCGAGTGAGAGGTGGCATAGGTCAACAAATCGAAATATCCATGAGAGACGACAACCTCCAAATATGCCGTTTTAAAGACGTTCACGTGTTTTGTCTCGTCCATTTCCGCAGAAGGTAGAAAGAAGAGGACCCGCTAGCCCGTGGAGATGAAGACATGGAAGGTGGATGGCGTCCACCCAAGAGAAGAAAAGTGGAGACTAGGATGACCAATCTCCAGATAGAGATATGTTTAAAGGGATATCCCGCGACCGTGTGCTGCGCCGACGAGTTACCGGCCCACGTGGGAGTCAGGCCCCGCACGTTCATCGTCAATACGGACACGTGCGACCGTGGCGGAAGTCACTGGGTGGCGTTCCACTTTCCTCTCGTGGGACCCGCCGAATGTTTTGATTCGGGGAAACGCACCGGAAACGTATAACCGCCGTTTCGCCAACGTCCTGATCGTCAACGGACTGCAATACTACTACTGTTCGTCTCGAATCCAACCCGATGACACCGACACCTGCGGACTGCATTACATGTACTACTTCAAACGGAGACATCGAGGAATGGAGCTGCCGGACTTTGTGAAAGACTTTTCCACCGTTGATTTAAAAGGAAACGAGGACAAAATTTTAAGATCTGACTGTTTACATTGTATATTGTCATGCATTGTCGTTATGATAGAATGTATTGTACATAATAAACAATCGAACTGTTAAAATTGTATTTGGTCGTGCATTGTCTTGGTAAATGTACCCATTATGGAATGTATCGTATTTCATAAACAGACGAAATCGTGTTAAAGCGACTATTGTATTATTGTCAAGCATTGCCGTGTCTTTATTATATAATGTATTATACGTAATAATTGATACGAACGAAATCGTGTCGTTGTGTTATGCTCATAGTTACTTCCCTTTGAATACGTTTAACCCTACTGGAAACGTATAATTACTTCCCTTTGAACATACATATTGAGTTATCTCCCCCACTCTCATCGAACATACACACCGAAAACAGTTATTTCCCTTGGTTTATAAACTCTGATCGAACATATATACCGAATAACGTTATTTCCCTTGGTTTACAAACTCTTAATCCGCAACAGAATTACTTCCTTTTGAAAACACAAATGTCAGAATAGCACTATCCAGAAACATCAAAGAGCCATACTCTTTATGTCATAATTCGATAACATCGACTTGAGAAAACAGGATAAAAACGACCACGATACTTTTAACAATCCTAATTCATCTAGGCAATTCTTGAACCATTTTTCTCTATTACACCTGTTATAAGAGGAAGACTTTACCTTCGATAATTGGTCATCATGTTTTGCGTCAGTTGTGACATTTTCGAAACAAACACGAAAGCAGTCAACCGTATCCACAGAACCATCATGCGTATCCACCGCCGCCGCCATACCAGGCATACCAGCAGTCAAGGAGCCATCGTGTATATCCACCACCACCACCGCCGCCACCACCACCAATACAGACATTTAAGCAATCGTGGATATCCACCGCCGCCGCACACTCCGCCTCCGCCGCCACCAATCCCCAATGCAGACGATGCTGAAACACATAGCCTTATCAGAAGTCAAAGGGTTTTCTAAAGTCAAGCTCTGTTTTACGCGTTATTATTCTAAAAAGTAATTATTATTCATAATATATAATCATCTTCAGATAATTCGGCCAGTGGCCTTTGTCCATACCACATCCGATCTTAAAAGGCATGGCTATCTTCTGTACTTTTAACATTCCTAATTCATCTAGGCAATTCTTGAACCATTTTTCTCTATTACGCCTGTTGGTCGTTTTTTGATTGGTGAAAACATATCAAATGTCTACACATATGCCGCTTGCTTTCACGGTAGCGTAGACGTTTCTTCCCAGGTGTGTAGCATAATCCCTCTTTTCGTCCAGGGCCTGGTCCAAAAACTCAAACATGTCGACAAGCATCTTCCATCTGTGTAGGGGGAGACTGATACCCTTTTTCGTGGGGATCCCCTTGTCGTTTTGGATCACCCACTCTCTGACGTCAATACGGATTTCATCTCGCCATTCGGTGGCTTTTGCAAATCTGTCGTTCCCTAGCTCGATATTTCAACGTGTTTTCTCCATCTCGATCGACTTGTGAATAAAGCCAGGGTAATGAAACTAGGTCTTTTATACGTTTGTTGGTCGTTTTTTGATTGGTGAAAACATATCCTGACCTAATATGGATGTCGCCCTTCCCGTTTTGAGTCATCATGCGCTCGGGACGGCGGAATGTCATGAATCATATTCCAACGAAGGGGGACCATATTTGGTCGTTCTTTCGTCGGGAAGCGGGGAGTGTTTTTAGCATGAGTCATACTGCGACGAGAGCGTCATCAGGGTCATGACCAAATAAGGTCATATCATATATGGATTTTTTGAAAATTCAAATTTTTTGTGACGTCAGTTCCGGGGTGGGTCTATGCCCCTATATGGGAAATGGGTGTGTCTATGGCCTTATATGGTTCCCTCCTTGGGTTTTTGTGGTGCATAGAAAACCTCACTCCCTACTACTGTTAAACTTCATAACCCTAACCCACAACAATGAACATAAAACTGTAAAACAACATTAACAAATATAAGTATAAAATACATACATCATAAAATCTGAAAATGAGACATGTACTATAGAAAGGACTGTTTCTCCTGCTCCACAAACGGCATCCGTCAGATAACATAAGAACGAAGCATAAATTTAGTAGCCGACATCTCAGAAGACATTTGTCGATTAAGGGCAGAGAAATCCCTCCTCACAAAACCACAATAAATGGTATAACTGGTAATGACATAATTTATATACATCGATAAATCTAATTTATTACCAGAGTGTATCGTCCGGGTTGCAATTTCAAACAAATATACAGTACAGACCAACATAGTGTGAATGATGAAAATTCCAGGACAAAAGCGTGTACATTTATACAGTCAAACCTGTATATAAAGGCCACTCGAGGGAACCTGAAAATGTGACCTTTATGAGTAGTTGCCCTTTATTTACAGGTTAAAATTATACGCACTATTCATTAATGGGAAAAATGAAACTGCCCTTTAATTTCTTGTTATATAGAGGTGCCCTTTAAGGCATCTTTGACTGTATTCAATTAATACAAAATATACGCATGTCTTGGTTTTCGTGATTCAAACGCTTACCCGTTGTCAGTTTTAATGAGAATGCATTACAAATCATTGTAGTAAAAAAAATCGTAGATATATAATTTAACGTGCACGGCTTGTTTCTGGATTGAACTTAATTATGTACGCTCAAAGTGAAAAGATTGGAAGGCAAGATAATTTATTAAATCTTTTTGAGCAATAAAGCTAAAGGCTATAAACAGAATGGCCAAACTCGGGGAAGAGCCTTAGTTCTGATAATACATGTAATTACATTATTTAGGAACTGTAAATACCAGTAATAAATAGATCAAATAAACCATGTCAGTACCGAAACACTGACTGGTGGGCGGATGATACCCTCGGCTTGGATATTAAGAATCCATTAGCAGAGGTATCGATTCAGTGATAGTAATAAAAACGTTGATATTCAATTCATGTACATAACAAAATATATATAATTAAAACGTAGATATTTAATTTAGTGCGCACGACGCGTTTCTGGAATTACATTCATCAAGTATGATCATAGTCAAACAAAACATTGGAATGATCGTAGCTAAACAAAAGATTGGAATGATCATAGTCAAACAAAAGATTGGAATGATCATAGTCAAACAAAAGATTGGAATGATCATAGTTTTTTGGAGCAAGTAAACCAACTATTCCCGAGGGAGGAATAATATAAACGTTTTTGGGAGCAAGTAAACCAACTATACCCGAGGGAGGAGTAATATAAACGTTTTTGGGAGCAAGTAAACCAACTATACCCGAGGGAGGAGTAATATAAACGTTTTTGGGAGCAAGTAAACCAACTATTCCCGAGGGAGGAGTAATATAAACGTTTTCGGGAGCAAGTAAACCAACTATTCCCGAGGGAGGAGTAATATAAGCGTTTTTGGGAGCAAGTAAACCAACTATGCCCGAGGAAGGAGTAATATAGACGTTTTTGGGAGCAAGTAAACCAACTATACCCGAGGGAGGAGTAATATAAACGTTTTTGGGAGCAAGTAAACCAACTATACCCGAGGGAGGAGTAATATAAACGTTTTTAGGAGCAAGTAAACCAACTATTCCCGAGGGAGGAGTAATATAAACGTTTTTGGGAGCAAGTAAACCAACTATGCCCGAGGGAGGAGTAATATAAACGTTTTTGGGAGCAAGTAAACCAACTATACCCGAGGGAGGAGTAATATAAACGTTTCTGGGAGCAAGTAAACCAACTATGCCCGAGGGAGGAGTAATATAAACGTTTTTGGGAGCAAGTAAACCAACTATACTCGAGGGAGGAGTAATATAAACGTTTTTGGGAGCAAGTAAACCAATTATACCCGAGGGAGGAGTAATATAGACGTTTTTGGGAGCAAGTAAACCAACTATGCCCGAGGGAGGAGTAATATAAACGTTTTTGGGAGCAAGTAAACCAACTATTCCCGAGGGAGGAGTAATATAAGCGTTTTTGGGAGCAAGTAAACCAACTATGCCCGAGGAAGGAGTAATATAGACGTTTTTGGGAGCAAGTAAACGAACTATACCCGAGGGAGGAGTAATATAAACGTTTTTAGGAGCAAGTAAACCAACTATTCCCGAGGGAGGAGTAATATAAACGTTTTTGGGAGCAAGTAAACCAACTATGCCCGAGGGAGGAGTAATATAAACGTTTTTGGGAGCAAGTAAACCAACTATACCCGAGGGAGGAGTAATATAAACGTTTCTGGGAGCAAGTAAACCAACTATGCCCGAGGGAGGAGTAATATAAACGTTTTTGGGAGCAAGTAAACCAACTATACTCGAGGGAGGAGTAATATAAACGTTTTTGGGAGCAAGTAAACCAATTATACCCGAGGGAGGAGTAATATAGACGTTTTTGGGAGCAAGTAAACCAACTATGCCCGAGGGAGGAGTAATATAAACGTTTCTGGGAGCAAGTAAACCAACTATACCCGAGGGAGGAGTAATATAAACGTTTTTGGGAGCAAGTAAACCAACTATTCCCGAGGGAGGAGTAATATAAACGTTTTTAGGAGCAAGTAAACCAACTATGCCCGAGGGAGGAGTAATATAAACGTTTTTGGGAGCAAGTAAACCAACTATACCCGAGGGAGGAGTAATATAGACGTTTTTGGGAGCAAGTAAACCAACTATATCCGAGGGAGGAGTAATATAGACGTTTTTGGGAGCAAGTAAACCAACTATACCCAAGGGAGGAGTAATATAGACGTTTTTGGGAGCAAGTAAACCAACTATGCCCGAGGGAGGAGTAATATAAACGTTTTTGGGAGCAAGTAAACCAACTATACCCGAGGGAGGAGTAATATAAACGTTTCTGGGAGCAAGTAAACCAACTATACCCGAGGGAGGAGTAATATAAACGTTTTTGGGAGCAAGTAAACCAACTATTCCCGAGGGAGGAGTAATATAAACGTTTTTAGGAGCAAGTAAACCAACTATGCCCGAGGGAGGAGTAATATAAACGTTTTTGGGAGCAAGTAAACCAACTATGCCCGAGGGAGGAGTAATATAAACGTTTTTGGGAGCAAGTAAACCAACAATACCCGAGGGAGGAGTAATATAAACGTTTTTGGGAGCAAGTAAACCAACTATGTCCGAGGGAGGAGTAATATAAACGTTTTTGGGAGCAAGTAAACCAACTATACCCGAGGGAGGAGTAATATAAACGTTTTTGGGAGCAAGTAAACCAACTATACCCGAGGGAGGAGTAATATAAACGTTTTTGGGAGCAAGTAAACCAACTATGCCCGAGGGAGGAGTAATATAGACGTTTTTGGGAGCAAGTAAACCAATTATGCCCGATGGAGGAGTAATATAAACGTTTTTGGGAGCAAGTAAACCAACAATACCCGAGGGGGGAGTAATATAAACGTTTTTGGGAGCAAGTAAACCAACTATTCCCGAGGGAGGAGTAATATAAACGTTTTTGGGAGCAAGTAAACCAATTATTCCCGAGGAAGGAGTAATATAAACGTCTTTGGGAGCAAGTAAACCAACTATGCCCGAGGGAGGAGTAATATAAACGTTTTTGGGAGCAAGTAGACCAACTATGTCCGAGGGAGGAATAATATAAACGTTTTTGGGAGCAAGTAAACCAACTATGCCCGAGGGAGGAGTAATATAAACGTTTTTGGGAGCAAGTAAATCAACTATGCCCGAGGGAGGAGTAATATAAACGTTTTTGGGAGCAAGTAAACCAACTATGCCCGAGGGAGGAGTAATATAGACGTTTTTGGGAGCAAGTAAACGAACTATACCCGAGGGAGGAGTAATATAAACGTTTTTGAGAGCAAGTAAACCAACTATATCCGAGGGAGGAGTAATATATACGTTTTTAGGAGCAAGTAGACCAACTATGTCCGAGGGAGGAGTAATATATACGTTTTTGAGAGCAAGTAAACCAACTATGTCCGAGGGAGGAGTAATATATACGTTTTTGGGAGCAAGTATAAATTGTTTTTGTTTTATTTCAGCTGGTACAGCATGTTCATCTATAATGACTTTGACAGCATCTACAACTGTACAATACATCAGCAGTCCAAACTTTCCTGGGGAATACCCAATGTAATTTATTAGCTTGTTATGACCTATTTTATGAAAACTTACACAATAAATATATTTAACAAAATGTAACTTTAACTGGATTACTGCTGAATTCGATTTTTGATAAAAAAAAAAAATAATAAAAAATAACGGCAATTGGGCCCCGCGCTGAAAAGGCACCGCGGTGGAGTTATCTGCTCTCGACTGTTCAAATACAGAAAACAATACACTGCAGGTGTAACAGAGAACAATTGAACCCCACACCTCACAAAACCGGTCCTGATTACAACGAACAGACACAAAACAGCAGAACATGAAAAATAAACGATCTAACACGAACTTTAATTAATCCTGGGAGTGATACTATACAAGATGTGCTGAAAGCATAAATTCTCTCTTGTGCCATTAATGAAACCAGTAGATATAACATCTTTAAATTGTTTTGGTTTAGGTTAGGTACTTATATATGTCAGTTTTCTGTTTGTTTTTGTTTAAGAAATAATTCATGGCAGGCATAGAGTTGGGTAGAATCTAAGAATATAAAGGCCCAGCCCATGTGTAAATTTGCACAACTCTATGCCTGCCATGAATTATTTCGATTCTAATAGGACAAATACGGTAATTTTTAACCTTTCGTGAACTGTATACACACGGCATTTTGGTGACTGTTCCATTTACCTCCTTCGGAAATTTTGAATTGATTTTGAATTATTTGTTTTTGAACGAGATATTTTAAAACAAAGATATGGATGTTAACATGAAAAACATATTTATTGTGTATTTTCCAACATAGATTCGATTGAACAAGTCCTGTGTAAGAATATTTAAAAAAAAGTCGGAGTTCATTCGTTCATCATTTTGAGCGCTAACAAGATGGCGGAGCGGAGTTGTCAAGCATAATATCAAACACTTGAACAGTTGTTAATAATCGACAATTATTGTTAGATATGAAATAAAAAAAATAAATGCCAATGAAAAAAAAAAGGTTGTATTATATTGTTGACATAAAAAAAAAATCCGGAAAAAATACTTAAGACAACCACCTATCGACTTTGACTTTTGTAATATGAGACAGGCAACCTGTTCGAAGGACGAAGTTCTAAAATTTCAATAATACAATGATCCGTACACGTTATTATCTTTTATTTTGAATGAATTTTGTAGCCGATTTGTTATGACTCTTCCGTTCATTTTACCTACGCCGCTCTTTCGTCGAGAGTTTCGTAGAAAGAGACTGATTTTTTTATTAGAATTTTATTTCAAGTTTATTTCGATTTTGCATAGAGTAAATAATTAAAGAATTGGGAATTTTTCATTGTAATATATTTCTTTTGCGTTTCTAAATATCAATTGATCTATTGTTTTAAACTTCCGGTGAACAGATATTTGGCTATCAATATAGAAAGGAAAAATCGGACAGCCTACCGTTAAAAGGACTTCGTCCTTTAATATATCGTCATCCTGTGACGTTGTTTACAAGGGACGCTGATTGACACAAGCTGGTTACTGATTTATTTTACGATTTTATGAGCATTTTACCTGTTTGAGTAGCAAAATTCAAAATGCCATCAAATTGGAAAATATCAGTAACTTAATTACATCACCGTCTAGTTATCAATATATACGTAGGAAAACAAGGTTAGTGCATTTTGTTATTCATGGCCAACACATATCAATGGAATGTATTTGATATGTGTGCGTACTGGGGATCCCTAAATGTAAATTTTCAAAGCAAATGATAAAAAAATACTTAGTTACAGAATATTTATTTATAACTGAGGGGGAATTTCTATTTTAAGGACTTTAAAAATACGTTATATGCCGGTGTTTTGTTTGTTTACACTCGATCGTCACGGTAATTTCACAGCGGGAGTCACATGGAACAGCCAGATTTGTTGTGTACCGCACTTGTGCTAAATATAGAGTTATTGAGTATTATCGTGTGTGCCGTTTTATAGACGTCATATTATAATCATATATTAATTTTTTGAAACTATATAATGTCATAGTTTTTATGCAGTAGATAATTTTCGATTATTTTAGTAAGAAAGGGTATGGAAGTGTGTCTTGTGCTCAATGTTGTCTCTGTCTGTTGAGCTCAGTATGCAAAACATTGCAAACACTTGATATGTAATTGACCAGTATTGTTATTGTTTTTTACTTTGAAAATTCAAATTCTAATTCCAAATTATGATTGGTTAAAATGTGTTTATTGCAGAAATAGCGATTGTATCTGGAGAATTGAAAGACTTGGTGATTCAAATTCAATGGAACTATCGTTTAAATTTATAGACATTGAATGGGAAAAAGATGGACCCTGTAGTTATGACAACGTTAAGATACGAGATGGTAAGCTAATGTCATCAATTGAGGGAGGGGCGGTTATGGTGTTTAGCGCCACTTTCAACAATATTTCAGTTATATCGTTCCGGTCAGTTTTATTGGTGGAGGAGACAGTAGTCGGAGACAAACAGTAGTCATGGGTTAGGGTTATGGTATAAACGCCATTTTTAACAATACTTCAGTTGTATCGTTATAGTCAATTTTATTGGTGGAGGAAACCGGAATACCCGGAGAAAGCCACTGACAAACTTTATCACATATTGTTGTATCGAGTACACCTCGCCATTAACGGGATTCAAACTCACAACTTTAGTAGTAATATGCACTGATTTCATAGACACAACACCACAACACCGAACTATGAACAAAATATTGGACACCACTTTACCCACACAAAAACACATTATATTTAATACTGTTATCTACTGCTTGACATTTTATCATTAATTTCCAAGTAGACAATGCTTCGGCACTGACATGGTTTATTAGATATATTTATTATCGAAATTTATAGTTTCTAAGTTATGTAATTATCATTAAAACTAAGGTTCTCCTCCCTCAGGCATAGGACACCTTAGCCGTGAAATCATTATTAATCGTGGGGTTCTAATTTTCGTGTATTTCGTGATTCAGTTAAACCACGAATATTAAAATCCAACGAAATACAATTTTCCCATTGATTGATGCCTGTAATGTTTGAAACCACGAATTCAAGAACACAGGGATCAATGTATTTTGTAGAAACCACGAAAATTCGTGCCTACGAATACAAGTACTTTCACAGTATTTATAAAATTATTTGGCTTTCCAATTTTACATTTTTGAGCGTACCTGATGACGGTTCTTCCAGAAATGCGACGTGCGCACTAAATTTGATATCTCCGTTTTTATTCCAGATGATACTGGTACTACAGTTCTAACTACTTGTGGTGATAATGAATGGTTTCCTACTCAAACGTATTCTACTTCCGGTAATATAACTGTACAGTTCAAGAGTGATGCCACTAAACATCAGAGAGGGTTCCTGCTGGCTTATTCTGTACATAGTAAGTAGTCAAATTCTTGTTTGTCAGTGACTAAACACCAGAGATGATTCCTATTGGCTTATTCTGTACATACAACATGTAGTAAGTAGTCAAATTGTTGTTTTATTGAATGCATTAGACCAAATAATCCAACTTAATTACAGTCAAACTTGCCCATGCAGTCATCTCTATTAAGCACTCGTTCTCTGAACTTATCCGATCAGTATTTATTTGAGTGAGTGAGTGAGTGAGTGAGTGAGTGTTGTTTAACTCCAACTCAACAATTTGTCAGCTATATCATGGCGAGAACAAATTAATGTTCAATGAGATGATGATGAGGTCCGCTTTGTACTAGACCAACGCGATTAATCTTTAAATTTACAGCTTCCGATTTGTTCGATCAGTATTTATTTGAGTGAGTGAGTGAGTGAATGTTGTTTAACGCCAACTCAGCAATTTGTCAGCTATATCATGGCGAGAACAAAATAATTTTCAATGAGATGATGATGAGGTCCGCTTTGTACTAGACCAACGGGCTTAGTCTTTACATTTACAGCTTCCGATTACCCATTTGGTCTCTTTAAACTCATCTTATGTCAGTTTGATACTCGATATGTAGTACATGCAAACAGATTTATATGTTTCGACAATATTATGAATGAAAAAAATCTATTAGTATTATGGGGTAAGGGTTATGGTGTTTAACGCCACTTTCAACAATATTTCAGTTATATAGTGGCGGTCAGTTTTATTGGTGGAGGAAACTGGAGTACTTGGAGAAAACCTCCGACCGGCCGCAGGTCACTGATCATGACAAACTTTATACCATAATGTTGTATCGAGTACACCATCAGTTGGGGTTATGCTTACTCTCTCTTTACAAAGAGGCTATTTTATTTTTTTCACATATAGAGAAACATGCTTAAACGGAATCTCCTTTGGGCCAACCTTTGCATTCGGAATAGCCAGGTGTTCGGTTTATACAGGTTAAATTAACAAAGACTTCCTACATTGGGATTTTATTTAATGTTCGCTTTTTACATGATTCCGGTTTATTCAAGGTTCGGTTTAGACAAGTATACTGTATTTACACCTAGGAATCTCGATACGAGTTTGAAATACATGTATGATATTGCTGATTATATACACTTTTAAAATCAACAGGTTTTTTTCGGAATAGACAAGGGGAATTCTGAATCAATATGTTAAATATGTATTTTTCAGATATTGAAGCTAATTCGAAGTTCGGATTACACAGAAGTTGTATTTCCACTTGTTTGTTCACAAAATCAATAATTATCCAGAGATAGAAATAAGATAGCATGGTTTACTGGAAATAAGTATCAAATGATGAATCCACTATAACTTAACTTTTTAGACTCTATTCATTTTACATAATAGGGGGGATGGGTAGGGTTATGGTGTTTAAGGCTACTTTCAACAATATTTCAGTTATATAGTGGCGGTCAGTTTTATTGGTGGAGGAAACTGGAGTACTCGGACAAAACCACCGACCTGTAGTAAGTCACTGACAAACCTTATCCCATAATGTTGTATCGAGTACACCATCAGTTGGGGATATACTTACTCTCTCTTAGCAGTTTGTTATTAATGTGCATATATCTTCATGTAAAGCCGTAGAAGCTGTAATCATAACAACCAATAACAGTGATTTAATTTTTATCAGGTTCCTCCACAACAGCACCAGCAGACGACTCATGTTTCCTTGACAACTGCGTAATACTTCCGGTTTTAATGACAATAGGTGGCGTGGTTTTGATTGCCTTAATAGCTGCTACAATTTTATGTATCGTTAGTAAGGTATATGTCGTGCCTAAAAATGTGACAGTGTCGTTTTCAGAAACAAATATTCGAAAGAAAGCGAGTCTGAAGCGTATTATATTTTCAAGATTTGGAGGTAACGAACTTGCTTCCTTGTCAATGAAAGATAAATTTGGACCAATGGATCAGGATTCAATCATATCCCTGCCCCCAATTGCAACGGAAGATAATAGGGATATGCCTCCAAAATATCGCAGGAAAACAAATATAACCACTTGCAAAAAAATATCAAAGTTACCAAGACCGGTGGTGGCAACTACGGTTGATGAAAACAATACAAGATCGGTGGTCAAAACTATGGTTGATAAACAAAATACACGACCGGTGGTGGCAACTACGGTTGATAAACAAAATACACGACCGGTGGTGGCAACTACGGTTGATAAACAAAAGACACGACCGGTGGTGGCAACTACGGTTGATAAAAACAATACAAAATCAGCCTTGATGCCAAAGAAAAAAGAAAAATGGAAAATTCCAGGGAAAAATGGCGTCAAGACTATGAAGTCATCATCGCTAGCAGTTGTGAAATAAAATGACGAATAGCTGTTTACCTTTGCGTTGAAAACCACTCTCTGGAGCGTTCGACTAGGAAATTATAAAAAATATGTGGATAACTTAATTACTGCTAAACTTTAAAGTACTTTTATTCGTAGGCACCGATTTTCGTGATTTCTACAAAATGCATTGATCCATGAGTTCTTGAATTCGTGGTTTCAAACACTACAGGCAACAATCAATGGGAAAATTGTATTTTGTTGGATTTTAATTTTCTCGGTTTAAGTCAAATGTATATATATTTATCTTCAACAAAACCGGAAATATACAGTAGACTCCCGCACATGCATACAGTTACTGTCCGTCTAGGTGCTCCAGACAGTGGAGGAAATTACCAAAAGAAAGAAAGAAAGAAAGGTGAACCACGAAATCCACGAGAATTAGACCCCACGATTAATAATGATTTCACAGTACATAGGATGTTCCTCAAGATATTGATTAAACACGGGTATCATTGAAATGCAAAATGTATGATTGATTGTATATTTCTTTATGATTTGAAATTATTATAGTTTATTTTGTGCTATTTAGTTATATTTTTACTGATGGTACATATTTTTCTCTCCGGAGCACTTGAATTCACCCCCGGTTTTTAGTGGGGTTTCTTGTTACTCAATCTTTGGTTTTATGTGTATGTTTTGTAGATCGTTGTTTGTCCTTTTGTACTTTTTCTTTTGGCCATTGTGTTGTCTGTTCTTCGATATACGGATTCTGATTGCCACTTCGGTATCTTCAAACTCTGCTTAGTCTCCTAATGGGCTAGATTATATGTCTTCGAATGATAAATAATATTACAATCATACCCAGCTACGACTCTCTGTGTCTGTGAGAGATAAATCTACATCCAAACTCAGCTACGACCATCATGGTCTGAGGGAGACAAACATATATCTATACCCAAATAAGGCTCTCTATGTCTGAAGGAGATAAACATACAGCCAAACAAGCTATATTTGATGTGTGTTTGTCCTCCTTGTCAGTAGTTCGTCAGCTATATCATGACTACCAAAGTCATTGTAGGAGTAAAACTGACATTTATAACGATCTTGTCTGTACATGATTTGATTTGATTTTTGATGTTTTAACGCCACTTTCAGCAATATTTCGGCTATATCATGGCAACCAGTTTTAATGGTGGAAGAAGCCGGAGTACCTGGAGAGAACAACCGACCATGGGCAAGCAACTGGTAAACTTTATCATTTGCGGCTGCGAGTCGAGTGCACTCTTTTTTGTAATTTACAAAGCCGAGCGCGAACCCACATCGTATTGGTAATAACATTGTATGAGTTGTTAGGTAATTCAACTACCTAACTCACTGAGCCACCCGGGCCCTTTTCAGATAGGTATCTGGTAGCGTTAACACTTGAGGTGAATATCTGGCGAGGAAAACAGGACCGAATTGAAATTCCTTTCAAAAACTATTGTAAAGATGAGCGTGTTCCGGTACTTATTATAAAGTACCACATAATTCGGTCACAAAGTCAATTAAGCCATGTCAAATACCATAATCTTTGTGTTGGTATTAACAACTGTCATCAGTAGACAAAACATGAACAAATAAATTACACGAAGTTATAAAACAGAGATAAGTTCCTCTACTATATTTAATAATAAATTCCTTTTTCTCAACGCATTTGCATATCAAAATAGAGACTAGTTATTCAACATTGTGAACCGCGTCGGTGGTGTAATTGTGAGCGTGCTCGCATCGAGTGCGGTAGATAGTGGGTTTCAGCCCCCAATAGGGTCAAACCACAAACTATGATTTTGGTATTTGTTCCTCCTCCGCTAAGCACGCAGCATTTAAGGAGAAAGAGTAAAGACTAGTTGGCTCAGAATCAGGATAATGTGTCCCAGTGGAGCAACATGTCTATCCGTGGACTGTTGTTTCAGTGAGCTAGCACCATAAAAATCCGACTAAGCGTGTTGGTCTAGAACAACAAAGCTGACATTTTAATAATCTCATTGCAAATTAATTTGTTCTCGCTATGACATTGAACAACAATCACTCACTCAATATTCAACATTTTGGGGCCGTCATGGTCGTGATCGTATGGTAGTTGGTTTTACAACTACCTTTGCAATCATTGCCTATCACCACTCAAGTTGTGAGTTCGAGTCCCATTCATGGCGAGGTGTACTCGATACAACATTATGTGGAAAAGTTTGTCAATGACTTGCGCCAGGTCGGTGGTTTTCTCCGAGTATTCAGGTTTCCTCCACCAATAAAATTCACTACCACGATATATTTAACTGAATATTGTTTAAAGTGGTACCGGTATTAAACAACATTACCCTACCACTAAAACGGCAAGCATGTCTAAAACCAGCTTAGACACGATAATTCAAGAATTCCATTTAATCCAATCATCACATGATGACGATAATATAATATGCATACAAAACGTAGATATATAATTTAATGTGGAATAACGTTCATCAGGTACATTCAAAGTCGAAAGGTTGGAAAACCAATTAATTAAAAAAAATGGGGAGCAAACAAACCAAAAGTCGTAAACAGGATAGCCAAAATCGGTTAAGGTCATCCATGCTTGAGGGAGCAGAACCTTAGTTTTGATAATAATTACATTATTTCAAGTAACTGTAAATTTCAATAACAAATATAGTATTTATAAAATGTATTCAAAATGGCTATAATCTATTGATAAGAGATATCTATTGTGTGTATGTAATTCAAGTTCTTTATGTCTTTATCCACGGATTGAGATTCAAAGGTTTGAGATCACTACATTGACGCATGCGATTTGAATGACATGGTGGCGGTGGTGGTCTGAAAATAGAGCAAGTAAGAATGTCCAATCAAATTTAAAATGCAAATATGCTTTGTAAATGCGTAAACAAATTTATCGTTTACTCTGTTAAAGCCTTTGTCACGTTGATACATTATGCATAGTTCAGAGAGTAATACTATTCATTCGGGACCATCGGGCCTCTCGTTTTCTCAATGTTCACTGTGGGCCGTCGTCGTATATTTTGATTTGTTGTTTGTTTTTATTGATCTGTTTTTGTTTGGCATCCATGTCGAACCCTGACTTGAACTGCTCCTTCTTCCTTGCAGTAACCAGTTCACCAATTGAAAACTTATTAACAGATTCTTTGGTAATTGAATTGACAGCTTTTCATTTGACAGATCAGTATAGATATATCTAATACAGCGTGTAATTTATAGTGACATGGTGAGTTTCTCATAAGAGGCAGAAACTGCTTGCCCTTTTATGTGTCCTATTATGTGTCTTTACGTTCTTAGTTCCGTGTTGCAAGGTCTGTTACGATTTCCGGATAAAAACGATGTTCGGTCCGTGTTCCTCATCATTTTAGTTTTCTGTGTTGTGTATTTTGCTTTGTTTGTTTTCTCCCTCTGCATCTTGTGTTCCCAATGCTGCCAGTTTCTCTGGATTGTCCATTCTTAATTGTCCCTTCGATTTTCTCTAACGTTTATATGTTATACAGAAATATACAGACAAGGTGAACTAAATATTAGAAATTAACTAATAATACTTTCAGCTAAAGTCGTGATGATTATATGGTCTATTTATGCTGAAATTATCATTTAAAAATAACTTTTGAGTGGAAGAGATGCTTTGCATGTTTTTTTTTATCGCATGTTTATATCTGTATTGCCGTTGGATATTCAATTAACAAGAGGAAGATGATTTAGATCCCAGTAACCGCTGTAATCAGGCCACATTATTGTACCTGTTACAAATCAGTAGCCCTTTTTAAAAAATTCTTACGATAAAAAATTGTCGTAAGTGTAAAACTAAGATTAAAAAGAGTTTCACAAAAATACTTACGATAATCTTAAGTGTAAAAATAGTCCTAACTTTACGTGTAAAACTACTCTGTCCTAAGTGTAAAATTTTGATCGTAAGAGAAATTTTGGTCTTATCTTTTATCGCAAGTGAAAAAAAAAGAAAAAAAGATGGACGATGTATTGGCGCTTCGACTTGAAAATAAGAGAGCAATTCATCGTTAGCGCATTTTCTCTGACCATATGACAAACCTATTTACACATATTGATAAATGTTTATTGAAATGAATATGGTTTAATACAAACAGACGCTACAAATGGCATTGTTGTTTACTCCTTTTTGGCGTGACTAATAACAGAGTCTGTCTATAACGATGCATTCCGTACATTTACCTCTTCAATGCAGCAGTGTATCATTTACATGACCAAAAAATCAGGATAATTCTCATTAATTTTAGATTTCCAATTGGGAACGATCGACAATCGAAAAGACTACATGTACTTGCAAACTTGGGGAGAATTCTTTTTTTCATTTTTTTTTGGATAAAAACAGGAATACGGGATTTTCTTCTAGACATCTACTTCGCTTACAAAAGTTTTGTATGAACAGCCGCTTTAGGACTGGAATTTTCTGGATCCAATGATATCGTTTTGATTTTGCCTTTATATTAGTAATATGATTTATTAATTTCTGGCAACTTCGATGATCATCGAACACTCTGGCAATACATAAACTTGTGTACATTCTTCTGTTATATTAATATTAATATATAACAGGGATATGTATTCGTCTTCATGATTGATAGATGATAAACACATCTTTATTTGGTTATCTCAGAAAAATCGGGATAAATTTTCATCAGTAAAAGAACAAGCATTTAATTTTATGTGGGATGGGATTAATTGGAAAAAAGGGGTAACTATTTTGCTGACAAATAACCGATAAAATGAATTATATGAATAGGGTTTTTTTCACACTCCAGGTGCACTCCCTTAAAAAATACTTCTACCAAAAGTAACCACGCGTAGATGATGACGCACAACTCCAAGTAATGATAATTATTATAGATCATTTTAATTTACATGCATTAGAAATGTTCCTCTATACGAAAATCATACCCGTTCATATTTTGTGCAGTTATTGGTGACCGATTCATATACATTTTTTTGTATTAGATCAAAATTCAATATAAACATACAAACACATCATAGCATAAAAATTGCTTATAAATTAGTGCCGGGGATATTTTTTTAGAATAATTTTATTTAAAAAAAATGCTTTGTTGTGCTATGGAAATGAAACTAGGTTGCTAAGGAAGATGGTTTATGGTGTTTAACGCCACTTTCAACAATATATCGGTCAGTTTTATTGGTGGAGAAAACTGGAGTACTCGGAGAAAACCATTGACCTGTCGCAAATCACTGACAAACTTTATCACATAATGTTGTATCGAGTACACCTAAGGAAGATTTTTTTTATCGTAAGTGTAATTTTAGTCGTAAGATTAAAATTTGTCGCAAGATAATCTTTGTGAAAAGGACTTAGGAATTGTCGTAAGATAATCTTAAGTGAAAAAGTTAGGACTATAGTAACGAATTTTTGTGAAAAGGGCTACAGGCCCTGAATTTCCAACGCCATATTTTGTGGTCCTTTGCTTTCTTGTGTTCAGTGATTTGAGGTGATGAGTGATTGTTCGTTTTGTTGATATTAGTGGTATCATGTGGTTGATATTAGTGGTATCATGTGGTTGATATTAGTGGTATCACGTGGTTGATATTAGTGGTATCATGTGGTTGATATTAGTGGTATCACGTGGTTGATATTAGTGGTATCATGTGGTTGATATTAGTGGTATCATGTGGTTGATATTAGTGGTATCATGTGGTTGATATTAGTGGTATCATGTGGTTGATATTAGTGGCATCATGTGGTTGATATTAGTGGTATCATGTGGTTGATATTAGTGGTATCATGTGGTTGATATTAGTGGTATCACGTGGTTGATATTAGTGGTATCATGTGGTTGATATTAGTGGTATCATGTGGTTGATATTAGTGGTATCACGTGGTTGATATTAGTGGTATCATGTGGTTGATATTAGTGGTATCACGTGGAGAGGACCCTTGTAAGTTAGCATAACTTGTGTCATCCAAATGTTATATAATTAACAATAACATAAGTTTAGTTGTGTGGTATTGTTGACCACCACTGTTTAAACTTTACTTACGGTTTCGGACGTTTTGAGCCATGGTGGTGTTTCTTTCGCTTTTGTGGTGGACAGTCTTTTTTCAGAAGAAATGGGTTGCTCTGTATTGTGTTCAGATTATACTGCTTACAAAGCAGCCCAGACATTGTCACCTTTCTGATGGCGTCAAGCTGTTCTGTTGAATATAATAACATATTTAAAAAAAGAACACTATTGGGGTATACTACTACTAGAGCCTTCTGAATTCGAACAATGGTATTTAGTATATATCAAGTAAAAGCACATGAGGCAAATATATGGAGAACCCATATAACATAATATTTGTAAAAGTTATTTTTGAATTGTAGAACATTATGATGACAACCACGGGTAATTATCATTTGCATATGGCTATTTATGATATTGGTAAACATAACTCTATTAAATTATTAATTTTGACATCATAACATCGAGTACATGCAAATGCATTCAACGCCACAGTATTTATTGTTGCCATTTAATGAATGGTTTGTATTTATTATTCAGTTTTTTAAGCTTTATTCTATGTTTGGCAAACGCTATATGACTGTTCGGATTAAATAAATGTTAGAGAAAACCGAAGGTGCAAACAAGAATAGACAATCCAGATACAGTAGCAACAAGGGTGCACAAAGACAGACAAAACACAAAAACACATTTTAAATTAGGTTTATGAGTGTATAATGCAACTAGCAACAATCGGTTATATCATGGAGGTCAGTGATCATACATGATGAAGGTCAACTTACTCCAGAAACGTGTGGTGCACACTAAATTATATATCAACGTTTTTATTGTATGTATGGATAACAATCAGATTCAGATTCTATTTCTTTGAAACCCAAATATAAAGAAAAAAAAAACCCAAAAAACCCACTAACATTTACACTACCACATCCCCTGTATTTAAATGAGTGAACAGACGTTTAGGAGTGTGGTGTTTAACGCCACTTTCAACTATATTTCAGCTATATCGTGGAAGTCAGTTGTATCGAGTACACCTCACCTGAGCGGGATTCACACTCACAATGCTGTCATGAAAAAAAAAATACTTATTACTTTGAAACTTTTTTTAATAATTTATAACATTTAAGCTCAGAGGACATAAAATCATAATCAATATACAAACCTTGATTAAATTCTTTTCCCGGTCCACTTTTACGTTCATACCAAAATGAGTCCCCTCTTTTCATAAAGTCGAATTGCTTTGCCAATAAGCAGGCAAATGTTGGTCCTACGTCTCCACCTTTAACACTGTTCTCACTCATTCCCCCAACATACAGGTCTATTTCTTGATAGTTATTTCTACATAAAATATAAAATTCAAGATATGCAAAATTGTTAATAAAGGTCTTGTTACTGATAAAAACGTAGATATAGGGTTAGGAGTGTGGTGTTTAACGCCACTTTCAACAATATTTCAATTATATCATGGAAGTCAGTTGTATCGAGTACACCTCATCTGAGCGGGATTCACACTCACAATGTTTAGTGGTGATAGATTGCATATGTAGTTGTAAATCCAGCTACCATACGATCACGACCATTACGGCCACTCGTATATATACAATTTAGTGTTGAGTAATTGAGTGGTGCTAAACACCAAGTATGCAATTTCTCAGCTATATTTTGTCGATAAAGAGTTGTTTTTCGATGAGATAATGATGATGTTCGCTTTGTACTAGACCAAGACGCTTAATTTGGATTCTTACTTTATTGCTGACCGAAACTAAGAGTCCGCGGGTAGACATGTCGCTCCACCCGGGTACATTATTTTGATTCCGAGCCAACCAGTCTTTGATCTTACTCCTAAATACTGTGTGGTTAGAGGAGAACCACCTATTATCAATTTAATAGACTTTAGTTTGATCCAATCGGGGGTCAAAAACCACGATCTACCGCACTCAGGTGAGCACGTTAACCGTGATACCATCGATGTTACTTATATTTCTTGTTGGGCGTGACGTAGTTTATATAAGAGTTGTGGAGACCTAAGGTGATTTTTTTTATTCCTGTAATTCGAAGACCGCTTAACGGATGCAAATATATACCTGTACAATGCCAGGAGTGAACCAAATATATACCTGTACAATGCCAGGAGTGAACCAAATATATACCTGTACAATGCCAGGAGTGAACCAATTATATATACCTGTACAATGCCAGGAGTGAACCAAATATATACCTGTACAATGTCAGGAAGGAACCAAATATATACCTGTACAATGCCAGGAGTGAACCAAATATATATCTGTACAATGCCAGGAGTGAACCAATTATATATATACCTGTACAATGCCAGGAGTGAACCAAATATATACCTGTACAATACCAGGAGTGAACCAATTATATATACCTGTACAATGCCAGGAGTGAACCAAATATATACCTGTACAATGCCAGGAGTGAATGTTTATATATACCTGTACAATGCCAGGAGTGAATGTTTATATATACCTGTACAATGCCAGGAGTGAATGTTTATATATACCTGTACAATGCCAGGAGTGAACCAAATATATACCTGTACAATGCCAGGAGTGAACCAATTATATTACACTTTACGTTTTTATTTTCCCTATTTGTCTTTGTTAGCGCAGCCGGTCACTATTTTCGTATATGGACCGGCCAGGTACCTGCATTATTTTAGATAAAAATTATAATATAGCAAATAGTTCATGTCACTGAGGGTCGCTGAGGTCCATATAATATTTTTTTGGTGACGGACCGGTCCATATACTGTCATATGACCCTCAGTGCCATGAACTATTTGCTATATATATACCTGTACAATGCCAGGAGTGAACCAAATATATACCTGTACAATGCCAGGAGAGAACCAAATATATACCTGTACAATGCCAGGAGTGAATCAATTATATATACCTGTACAATGTCAGGATTGAACCAATTATATATACCTGTACAATGCCAGGAGTGAACCAAATATATACCTGTAAAATGCCAGGAGTGAACCAAATATATACCTGTACAATGCCAGGAGTGAATGTTTATATATACCTGTACAATGCCAGGAGTGAATGTTTATATATACCTGTACAATGCCAGGAGTGAATGTTTATATATACCTGTACAATGCCAGGAGTGAACCAAATATATACCTGTACAATGCCAGGAGTGAATGTTTATATATACCTGTACAATGCCAGGAGTGAATGTTTATATATACCTGTACAATGTCAGGAGTGAATGTTTATATATACCTGTACAATGCCAGGAGTGAATGTTTATATATACCTGTACAATGCCATGAGTGAATGTTTATATATACCTGTACAATGTCAGGAGTGAACCAATTATATACCTGTACAATGCCAGGAGTTAATGTTTATATATACCTGTACAATGTCAGGAGTGAACCAATTATATATACCTGTACAATGTCAGGAGTGAATGTTTATATATACCTGTACAATGCCAGGAGTGAATGTTTATATATACCTGTACAATGCCAGGAGTGAACCAATTATATACCTGTACAATGCCAGGAGTGAATGTTTATATATACCTGTACAATGTCAGGAGTGAACCAATTATATATACCTGTACAATGTCAGGAGTGAATGTTTATATATACCTGTACAATGTCAGGAGTGAATGTTTATATATACCTGTACAATGTCAGGAGTGAACCAATTATATATACCTGTACAATGTCAGGAGTGAATGTTTATATATACCTGTACAATGTCAGGAGTGAATGTTTATATATACCTGTACAATGTCAGGAGTGAATGTTTATATATACCTGTACAATGTCAGGAGTGAATGTTTATATATACCTGTAAAATGTCAGGAGTGAATGTTTATATATACCTGTACAATGTCAGGAGTGAATGTTTATATATACCTGTACAATGTCAGGAGTGAATGTTTATATATACCTGTACAATGTCAGGAGTGAATGTTTATATATATCAGTACAATGTCAGGAGTGAATGTTTATATATACCTGAACAATGTCAGGAGTGAATGTTTATATATACCTGTACAATGTCAGGAGTGAATGTTTATATATACCTGTACAATGCCAGGAGTGAATGTTTATATATATGTACTTGAGGTTTCTATTTGTCTCTATTTCTACAACATTTTATATTGGATTTTGGAATTTTTCTGACCGTGTGATATTGTATGTTTTCGATTTTATTAAAAAAATAAAATACTGCATTTATTATAAATTTTTCCCTTTGTATCTACGATATTTTCGACTGGGTTTTTGAAATTGTTCTGACAGTGTGATATGATATATTTATTATTTTTCATTTTATTTCAATTATTAGTAGCAAGGTATATACGTACTTGTACAGTTCATCTATGATAGGTAAATTTTCAGCGCTGATGTCCCTTAAATCGTCGACTAGACCACAAAACTTCCTGAAGACGTAGTATGGAGGTAGTCCATGGTCCCGTCCTCTCTGTACGTTTCTACTGGGAAGATCAGAACCGCCGAACAGTTTATTGCGAATACTATTTTCAAATTTCCTGAAAAAATTTCGATTCTTTTTTTTATTGTAAATATATTTGTTACAATGCTTTAGTTGTCGTGGGCGTTCCATAGCAGTTTACCTTTGTGCTTTTTAATTGTGTCTATATACTGTTAGAGTAAATATTACGTATTAGTTTGTATCGGAAATACATTATAAAAACCTGCGAAATGACATCAAAGCTGTCATTTTGTCTAATAACGTAAATATATTTCACAGAATAAATATTACTTATTTGCAATGGAATAATAAGACAATTTCTGCATATGACAATTTACTGAAATGTCCATATTTTTTGCAGGTTTGGTCATAAATACTAAAATCATTAACCAAAGCTTTGGTAACTTTGCATGGATGAATTTCAACAAATTAACCATTTAATGTTGATTTACAACATGTAAATTCCAAAAGTGATCATTAATAAATTGGAATAAATCAAATCTTTACGGTACTATGCATATGGTTGGGTTATGGTGTTTAACGCCACTATCAACAATTTATGGCTAGGTGTACTCGATACAAATTTACGTGATAAAGCTCGTCTTGCGGCAGGTTGCAAATATATACCTGTACAATGCCAGGAGTGAACTAAATATATACCTGTACAATGCCAGGAGTGAACTAAATATATACCTGTACAATGCCAGGAAGTAACCAAATATATACCTGTACAATGCCAGGAGTGAACCAAATATATACCCGCGCAATGCCAGGGGTGAACCAAATATATACCTGTACAATGTCAGGAGTGAACCAATTATATATACCTGTACAATACCAGGCGTGAACCAATTATATATACCTGTACAATGCCAGGAGTGAACCAATTATATATACCTGTACAATGCCAGGAGTGAACCAATTATATATACCTGTACAATGCCAGGAGTGAACCAATTATATATACCTGTACAGGTATATATTTGCGGCAGGTTGGTTGTTTTCTCCAGGTACACCAGTTTCTTCCACCAATAAACCTGACCCACAATATAACTGAAATATTGTTGAAAAGCGCGTTAAACACCATAATATTAACCCCATTTTCCACCCGTTCCAATCCCAACCTAATCATTTCTTAGTTCCTTAATTATATTGTAATTTACAAAGTGTTAAATATTAAAATTTTCATTTGTTTTTCATAAAAATTTAAATACACTGTAGGTGTCTGAAATATAAAATTTGTTCACGCCACGATATAGCTGAAATACTGCTAATGATGGCGCTAAATACCAATCAATCAATCAATCAATCAATCAATCAATCAATCAATCAATCAATCAATCAATCAATCAATCAATCAATCAATCAATCAATCAATCAATCAATCAATCAATCAATCAATCAATCAATCAATCAATCAATCAAAGTGTTCTGACGTTTCATCAGGTGAACCTTGTTTTTGATCAGAATATCAGACATAAATACTCACGCATCAGATTTCATGCTTGGTCCATAGTGTACCCAGCGTACTAGGTCCGATATTCTGCCTCCATTGTCTTGAATGACCATATGAGGATTCAATATCTGTAATTCCATTAGCTCTGTAGCTCTGTATTTGAATGTAGTATTCATTTGCGACACGTGTGGTGTTATGAGAGAATGTCCATAACGTAATGCGGCTGCAGCAAAGGCGTTCTTTATCTGTGCGTTAACTTGATTATTATATGTGTTGTCATATCCAGTTGGCCGTGATCTTAAGTTGTACTGATTCATTGCAGCATCCCCAACAACGACAGGAAGCCACTCGTTATAAGTGATATCCTGAATTATAGCCCCAATTATTTTTCGAGTCTCTTGGAATACTATTTCAGTGCTCCAGTCTGTTCTTTCGGCTTTCAGACGT
Organism: Bathymodiolus septemdierum; assembly: GCA_963383655.1. Classification (NCBI taxonomy): domain Eukaryota; kingdom Metazoa; phylum Mollusca; class Bivalvia; order Mytilida; family Modiolidae; genus Bathymodiolus; species Bathymodiolus septemdierum. Next base: position 40,124,076 of record OY726517.1, on the reverse strand, counting down.
TTAGCAATATCATTATGCTCTCTCATAAGTAGAGTTTGCATTGATCCCAGTAGCGGAGAAACGTTAACTCTTCTATCACCTACGATAAGAGAAACCAAATGCATGATCAGAAAAACTTTAATCTGGAATCATACCGTTGTTTTCTACCGCTTCGCGTTATAGGAGAAAAAGCAACACATATTTAAGGAATATTTTCAATTTTTGAACAGGCAATACAATATAACCTGTTTTTTTTGGGGGCAGCTTAAGCAGTTTATGAAAATCGTAATCTTTTCCAAACCAGGTTATACAAGTATAACCTTTTAATTATTTTTTTTAAATATTCTTTAAATTTAAATTTTACAACTAAATTGAATGATTCCTCGATTTTAATTACGATTATTACATGTAACTATTTGAATTTGTCTGTAGCGAATGAATACGTTGGCGACGTCACAATACTAACCCAGGTTATCAAGTATTAACAATGTTGCTCCAGGCGGATCAGCCAATAAGATTGCAGTATTCACATCAAATTTAATTATTGACTATCTAACCTCTATTTATGATTTATTTTATTTAATTGTTACCTGCATGTTGACAGTAATCAGTGGAAACTTGAGGAAAACAAAAACTGGGACCTTCTGGTAATAAATTTCCTGGTTCATGAGTCTTCAATAAATCTGCAAGAATGTCCAGTGTCTGATTAATATATTTCTATAACTGCATTCTGATTTTGCATATAACAATTCAGCACTATATATTGTGTAGGAATTAAAGATACAGTTAATTTTCTTCTGTAATTCGTTGTGTACATCAATTGTTAGATAGTGATAAATTATTCTAATAGTGAGGATTTATTTGTTTTTCATATTATCATTACTTTTTACACTTCCATTAAAAAATAATAATAAACGAGGATATATTCAAAATTTGTTAACTGAGTAAAGGAAAGTTGTAGATGCTGTTGTACGTGTTTCTTGTATTTCAAATATGCATGAAATCGAATAAAAAGTGCATTTAACTTCGGTTCGTCTTTACCTCTGGACAGTTGTTTGTAGGAGTACTCATGCCTTATTTACGTTATTTGTGCTTGTTTGGGTATAGTGCTGTCCAACACATATTGTGTTGTGTTTTTCTTCATCTTGTTGTCAATTTATCTGGATTGTCCTTTTTTGATTGCCCGTTCTGTATTCTCTAACGTTTATTTGTGTCTTCAGCCTCAACTGATCACATGCCATTTATTGTGCTGGAATCAACATTACAGTCTTCTTAGAATTTCCATACATTACATATATACATTTTGTTTATCTTTTATCAGAAATGAAATTATAAGACTTAAATAAATACGATTTTTGTAATATTTGTATCATGTAAACTCTGTCTTTTATTCACAAACTTAAGGTAAAATGTTTTGGAATTTACTCTGTTTATAAGAGATATGGTCAAGTCTACACATCAATGAAATCCTATTACATCCGTAATAAATAATTTATTTTATGTAGATGTATAGTAAAGACTATTGGTGAAGCACGTGGCGGGTTCTTTCCATCTTCAGTGTGTTGGACTAAACATTTAAATAGCGGAATTCTTGCCCACGCATGACAATAGACATAGATAAAACACGGTATTTTAGAACCGTAATAAAATATTAAACATGTCAATAAAACTTACGATCATTTGGTTGACTCTCTCTCAATACGTCTAACTCCCCCTGGGAGGAGCCATACACCATACTGGCGTCAATGTATACGGTAATCTCGTTTATTTGCTCTCTGTGAGTTGCTGTTGAATACAAATGTACCATATTATCAGCTAATATTATATATTACAAAAATAATATTATACAAAATACAAAATCATTGATATTGTTGGAGATTTGTTTGTTTGTTTGTTTAAATTGGCTGCAAGAGATGTAAATCACTTAAATATATAACATACACATTGAAAAAAAGCATTGCAACATCTTTAATTGTCTTTTGTAATTGTACCCTCCAATGAGTAACATTCCAGCGATGACGCTCTTGGCAACATTGAATACAGGCTACTTTGTGTTTGTGTTTAAGCAGAGATGGTGTAACAGGTTTTCTTGAACGACAACCAACTGTCTTCAGTCGATTTCACACAATTGTGGTTGATAACATAAGGTACGGCAACCAATCAATGGTGGCAATACGTTTGCGCACATTCCAGACAGGAGATTGCACGATTGCGCACAATGCACGTTTGCGCAATATACATGCATAATTTACGACATTAGCGCACAGTGTCGGATTTACCATTGTGCTTAGGTGTGCTTCAGCACAGGGCCTCGTTGGCCAGGGGGCCCATCTTCCTGCCCCCAATTTATTTTACGATGGATTTTTGCTTATGTGGTGCAATTTTAATTTGAAGGCGTTCTGTTTCGGAGCGATTCCAGAACATAATGATAAAGTTGACAGTCTATTGGAGTGTGCCACTAGAGAGACAAGAAAAAGTTAAAGTCACGAAAATGAAAGCTTACCAGGATGATTTCACCAGCGGAACTAAAAAAGGAAAGAATACATCCGTAAAATGGCTTACAAAAGCCTACCAGTATCCATGTAAATAATACAAACAGTCTTAGTTTTTTACTTGAAAATAGTCAAAAATGTGCGCAAACGTTAATTTCTAAATGTGCGCAAACGTAGTACTTTTTTGTGCGCAAATGAAATTTGTGCACAAACGTAAATTCCAAAGCAACAATATCTTCTTGACATGGTGTTTTACACCTCGATCGGTCTTTAACGTCATTCATCAGTTAAAAAAAGCAACAATACGACTGATAGTAGAATGGTGATGAACCACTTGGTGAGCAATTTGACTGGGTGACATATATGATTCTCTCATTTTAGTAAATTGACATCGAGTTGCATTTAATAGTATTGCTTCGCTACAATCACAAAACTAAACGCAATCAGTTCAAATACAGCGAGCATCAAAACTCATATTTCCATTGTTTTTGTGTACAGGTGCACGATTTCGTTTATGCAGTGCACTTTTTCTAATTGAATACACGCAAATTGTAAACACATGTACACTCTTTTTATGGTGCGTGTAGCTGATTTCATAGTAGAATATTATGTCTTTTTTAATTTATTTTTTATTTGTTGTGTTGCAATACTTTTTCATGTGTGTTGTTTTTAAACAACTGGATTGGGTTGCACAAACCTCAATTAAATTTAAGTGTCATTTAAAACTGAATTTACAATTAAATTTACTTGGAATGTGCATGAAGTTAATGTAGACTTAGGTTTAATTGAGACTTAAATATAATTGAAGTCTGTGCAACCCAGTCCTGGTTAATTACTGAATTAATCTAATATTCGGACAAGAAATAAACTTCAGGCCAGAGAAAACATGTGTTGATTGCCATCAACTTCTGTCGTTTCTACCCATAGTGTTCTTTGATATGAATGACCGGGAGTGGTTCGTGCTGTTACAGTTGGAAGCATTTCAAATCATTACTGTTCAAGAGGTTTCTATAAAGAAATGTATGGAGAGACAGTGTAATATATGAAATAACAATACTACGATCAATTGATGCTTTTCAAAATATATTGCAAGAAGAGTTTGAAGATACCAAAGTGGCAATTAGATTCCGTATATCGAAGAAAAACAGACAACACAATGGCCAAAAGAAAAAGTACAAAAGGACAAACAACGATCTACAAAACATACACATAAAACTAAAGATCGAGTAACACGAACACCACTAAAATCCCGGGGTGAACTCTGGTGTTCCGGAAGGGTAGGCAGTTCCTGCTCCACTAGTGGCACCCGTCGTATTAATCTAGTTACAAACCCGGTAATAATTCGTGAATGAGGAAAGAAAATATATTATTCTGAAGAAAAGTTTGAAGATGTCAAATGGGTAATCAGAAGATCGAAGAATGACATGCAATACAATGATCTAAAGAAAAAGTTGTCGACAAAAGGGACAAACAACGATCTACAAAACATTACACAGAAAACTAAAGATCGAGCAACGCTAAAAACGGATATAAACTCAGGTGCTCCGGAAAGGTTAACACTTCCGGCTCCACTAGATAAACATTTCCTTCTCTACACGTGGCCCCCGTCGTGTTACTCTTGTTACAAACCCTTGTTATAATATATATATAATGTTAAATATATATTGGATCAGGCGTAGATAAGATCATTTAGTTGTTTACATCTACTTTTGCAGTCAGTGTCTATCTGAAATAATGTTCGTGATCCAACTTTAATAGTTACCTGAGGCGGACGGGCAATTTTCCCTTGACGTTTCTGTTTCTACATTATAAAATGTTGAATACAGAGATCAACATCAGTGTACATTCCATTACTTATTTATACCTATTTTAGAATTTTTGTCAAAACGATCAGAAAAAAAAAGAAATAAACATTTCTGAATGGATTACTAAGCTAAGAAATTCTGTACTTCTTTAGCAATATAGTATAACGTCTTCCAATCAATAATGCTAAATGGTTTTGACATATTTTGAACCTACTAAACGTACTCTTGGAATATAATTATCGTGTGATTGTGGTGATTAGATAAATAAATGTCAGAGAAAACCCGAGGGAGCAATCAAGAATGGACAATCCAGAGAACTGGCAAAATCGGGTACACAAGACACAGGACGAAGAAAAACAAAACAAAAAACACAACACAGAAAACCAAAACGATGAGCAACACGGACCCCACCAAAAAAACCAACCCCGGGGGTGACCCCAGGCGACCGCGATGGACAAGTAGCTCCCGCCTCTCACAAGACATCCGCAAGAATTTTTTTGTTTTTGTTTATCAGTTTATTACCTGCAGTACAATCAGGTAATATCTGTGAAGATCGAACAAAGTTGATGCAAGTATCGAAGTGCTTATCGTCTGCTGGTACAGGCATAGCATTGCATGCAGGACTATATTAATAAAAGGAACAAGAATGATTTTAATACAATGTAAAAACTTTTAAAAGCTTAAAACAATTAAAAAGAAAATATGAATGAATTAAAATGCAAACAAACTGTAATAACTTTATATATTAAACCTATTTCTTATGACATCTTCTTATACACAATAAATAAATATTTTTTTTTATATGTGTGCGAGTTATTCGTGAATTCTATCTGCTTTAACCACATCTGTGGTGTAATTGATAGAGTGTTCGCTGCATGTGGAACCTACTACATACAGACTCGTTATGGAACAAACCCGAAACGGCTGTTTTCATACGATTAGGAATATCTTATCGTGATCAGAGGTGGGTTACTGACAATGACTTGTGATCAGACGTGGGTTACTGACAATGACGCGTGGTCAGAGGTGGGTTACTGACAATGACGTGTGGTCAAACGTGGGTTACTGACAATGACGCGTGGTCAGAGGTGGGTTACTGACAATGACGTGTGGTCAGAGGTGGGTTACTGACAATGACGTGTGGTCAGAGGTGGGTTACTGACAATGATGCGTGGTCAGACGTGGGTTACTGACAATGACGCGTGATCAGACATGGGTTACTGACAATGACGCGTGGTCAGAGTTGGGTTACTGACAATGACGTGTGGTCAGAGGTGGGTTACTGACAATGACGTGTGGTCAGACGTGGGTTACTGACAATGATGCGTGATCAGACGTGGGTTACTGACAATGACGTGTGGTCAGAGGTGGGTTACTGTTAATGACGTGTGGTCAGAGGTGGGTTATTGACAATGATGTGTGGTCAGAGTTGGGTTACTGACAATGACGTGTGGTCAGATGTGGGTTACTGACAATGACGTGTGGTCAGAGATGAGTTACTAACAATGACGTGTGATGAGAGGTGGGTTATTGACAATGATGCGTGATCAGACATGGGTTACTGACAATGACGCGTGGTCAGAGTTGGGTTACTGACAATGACGTGTGGTCAGAGGTGGGTTACTGACAATGACGTGTGGTCAGAGGTGGGTTACTGACAATGATGCGTGATCAGACGTGGGTTACTGACAATGACGTGTGGTCAGAGGTGGGTTACTGTTAATGACGTGTGGTCAGAGGTGGGTTATTGACAATGATGTGTGGTCAGAGTTGGGTTACTGACAATGACGTGTGGTCAGATGTGGGTTACTGACAATGACGTGTGGTCAGAGATGAGTTACTAACAATGACGTGTGATGAGAGGTGGGTTATTGACAATGATGCGTGATCAGACATGGGTTACTGACAATGACGCGTGATCAGACGTGGGTTACTGACAATGACGCGTGGTCAGAGTTGGGTTACTGACAATGACGTGTGGTCAGAGGTGGGATACTGACAATGACGTGTGATCAGACGTGGGTTACTGACAATGATGCATGATCAGACGTGGGTTACTGACAATAACGCGTGGTCAGAGGTGGGTTACTGACAATGACTTGTGGTCAGAGGTGGGTTACTGACAATGACGTGTGGTCAGAGGTGGGTTATTGACAATGATGTGTGGTCAGAGGTGGTTTACTGACAATGACGCGTGGTCAGACGTGGGTTACTGACAATGACGCATGATCAGACGTGGGTTACTGACAATGACGCGTGGTCAAAGTTGAGTTACTGACAATGACGTGTGGTCAGAGGTGGGTTACTGACAATGACTTGTGATCAGACGTGGGTTACTGACAATGATACGTGATCAGAGGTGGGTTACTGACAATGACGTGTGGTCAGAGGTGGGTTACTGACAATGACGTGTGGTCAGAGGTGAGTTACAGACAATGACGTGTGGTCAGAGGTGGGTTACTGACAATGACGTGTGGTCAGAGGTGGGTTACTGACAATGACGCGTGGTCAGAGGTGGGTTAGTGACAATGACGCGTGATCAGACGTGGGTTACTGACAATGATGCGTGATCAAACGTGGGTTACTGACAATGACGTGTGGTCAGAGGTGGGTTACTGACAATGACTTGTGGTCAGAGGTGGGTTATTGACAATGATGTGTGGTCAGAGGTGGGTTACTGACAATGACGCGTGGTCAGACGTGGGTTACTGACAATGACGCGTGATCAGACGTGGGTTACTGACAATGACGCGTGGTCAGAGTTGGGTTACTGACAATGACGTGTGATCAGAGGTGGGTTACTGACAATGACGTGTGATCAGACGTGGGTTACTGACAATGATGCGTGATCAGACGTGGGTTACTGACAATGACGCGTGGTCAGAGGTGGGTTACTGACAATGACGTGTGGTCAGAGGTGGGTTACTGACAATGACGTGTGGTCAGAGGTGGGTTACTGACAATGACGTGTGGTCAGAGTTGGGTTACTGACAATGACGCGTGGTCAGACGTGGGTTACTGACAATGACGCGTGATCAGACGTGGGTTACTGACATTGATGCGTGATCAGACGTGGGTTATTGACAATGACGCGTGGTCAGAGTTGGATTACTGACAATGACGTGTGGTCAGAGGTGGGTTACTGACAATGACGTGTGATCAGATGTGGGTTACTGACATGATGTGTGATCAGACGTGGGTTACTGACAATGACGTGTGGTCAGAGGTGGGTTACTGACAATGACGTGTGGTCAGAGGTGGGTTACTGACAATGACGTGTAATCAGACATGGGTTACTGACAATGACACGTGGTCAGAGGTGGGTTACTGACAATAACGTATGGTCAGAGTTGGGTTACTGACAATGACGTGTGGTTAGAGGTGGATTACTGACAATGACATGTGATCAGACGTGGCTTACTGACAATGATGCGTGTTCAGACGTGGGTTACTGACAATGATGTGTGGTCAGAGGTGGGTTACTGACAATGACGTGTGATCAGACGTGGGTTACTGACAATGATGTGTGGTCAGAGGTGGGTTACTGACAATGACGTGTGGTCAGAGGTGGGTTATTGACAATGACGCGTGGTCAGAGTTGGGTTACTGACAATGACGTGTGGTCAGAGGTGGGTTACTGACAATGACGTGTGGACAGAGGTGGGTTACTGACAATGATGCGTGTTCAGACGTGGGTTACTGACAATGATGTGTGGTCAGAGGTGGGTTACTGACAATGACGTGTGATCAGACGTGGGTTACTCACAATGACGTGTGGTCAAAGTTGGGTTATTGACAATGACGCGTGGTCAGAGTTGGGTTACTGACAATGACGTGTGGTCAGAGGTGGGTTACTGACAATGACGTGTGGTCAGAGGTGGGTTACTGACAATGATGCGTGATCAGACATGGGTTACTGACAATGACGCGTGGTCAGAGGTGGGTTATTGACAATGACGTGTGGTCAGAGGTGGGTTACTGACAATGACAAGTGATCAGACGTGGGTTAATGACAACGACGCGTGGTCAGAGGTGGGTTACTGACAATGACGTGTGGTCAGAGGTGGGTTACTGACAATGACGTGTGATCAGACATGGGTTACTGACAATAATACGTGGTCAGAGGTGGGTTACTGACAATAACGTATGGTCAGAGTTGGGTTACTGACAATGACGTGTGGTTAGAGGTGGATTACTGACAATGACATGTGATCAGACGTGGGTTACTGACAATGATGCGTGTTCAGACGTGGGTTACTGACAATGATGTGTGGTCAGAGGTGGGTTACTGACAATGACGTGTGATCAGACGTGGGTTACTGACAATGACGTGTGGTCAGAGGTGGGTTATTGACAATGACGCGTGGTCAGAGTTGGGTTACTGACAATGACGTGTGTTCAGACGTGGGTTACTGACAATGACGCGTGGTCAGAGGTGGGTTACTGACAATGACGTGTGATCAGACGTGGGTTACTCACAATGACGTGTGGTCAAAGTTGGGTTATTGACAATGACGCGTGGTCAGAGTTGGGTTACTGACAATGACGTGTGGTCAGAGGTGGGTTACTGACAATGACGTGTGGTCAGAGGTGGGTTACTGACAATGACGTGTGGTCAGAGGTGGGTTACTGACAATGACGTGTGGTCAGAGGTGGGTTACTGACAATGATGCGTGATCAGACATGGGTTACTGACAATGACGCGTGGTCAGAGGTGGGTTATTGACAATGACGTGTGGTCAGAGGTGGGTTACTGACAATGACAAGTGATCAGACGTGGGTTAATGACAACGACGCGTGGTCAGAGGTGGGTTACTGACAATGATGATGGCGATGCATTTTTGTGGAATCAATAATCGGAGTAATAAAAACGTAGACATAAAATTAAGTGCACACGACGCGTTTCTGGTCACCTTGATCAGGTATGCTCAAAATCGAAAGATTGGAAAGCCAAATATATTAAAAGTGTTTGGAAGCAATCAAACAAAAGGGCCTAACAGGATAGCCAAAATTGGCTAAAGTCATCTATGCTTGAAGCAGAAGAACCTTTGTTTTTATAAAAATTACATTATCTAGAAACTGTAAATTTCAATAATGGTTTGCTGACCAAATGTTACATCTCAGTAGATCTGTATAAGCAACGTACATTGTCGAACTTTTGAAGAAGAACTTCCATACCTATTTTGCTGATTATCATGAAATGGAGTTGAATAATTACTGAGAAGTTACGGTTTCCTTGTGTGCGATTCGGGGTTGGATCAGAGTATAACTATATAATCCATGATTCGATCTTCTCATTGAATGTGTATAGCTATGCTCATCGGTCATTACGAGATTTCGGTTATGTTTTGTTTACGTTCCTGATTGTTATACTGTCTTACGTAACTTAAAATTGGTATTTAGATCTACTTTACATTCTAATCATAAATACTTACGTAACGGCAGCAATGGCTGTATCACAACAATCAAAATTTCCTGAAAATACAACAGTTACACGTCAAATGTCATTATTGTTTGCATGTCATTAATTCCCAGAACGATAGTTTACAGAAATAATTTTGATAGGTGTAAATACCAAAAAACTTGTTTAATATGTCTAGCACATACATGTGGACAAAAGTAAAAATACCCCTAGATTAATTCGACTTAGTCATATGCAGACTATTCACCTTTTGTTTTCATTTCATAACGAGACCTTAACCTTCTGTTACATTTCGTAAGGAAACTCTTAACCTTTTGTTGTATTACATAAGGAAACTCTTAACCTTTTGTTGTATTACATAAGGAAACTCTTAACCTTTTGTTGCATTACATAGGGAAAGTCGTAACCTTGTGTTGCATTATCTAAGGAAACTTCACAATTTGTTGTATTACATAAGGAAACTCTTAACCTTTTGTTGCATTACATAAGGAAACTCTCCACCTTTTGTTGCATTACATAAGGAGACTCTTAACCTTTTATTATAATACATAAGGAAACTCTTAACTTTTTGTTGCATTACATAAGGAAACTTTTAACCTTTTATTGCATTACATAAGAAGACTCGTAACCTTTTGTTGTATTACATAAGGAAACTCTGAACCTTTTTGTTGCATTACATAAGGAGACTCTTAATCTTGTGTTGCATTATCTAAGGAAACTTCACAATTTGTTGTATTACATAAGGAGACTCTTAACTTTTTGTTGTATTACACAAGGAGACTCTTAATCTTTTGTTGCATTGCATAAGGAAACTCTTAACTTTTTGTTGCATTACATAAGGAAACTCTTAACCTTTTATTGAATTACATAAGGAAACTCTTAACCTTTTGTTGCATTACATAAGGAAACTCTTAACCTTTTGTTGTATTACATAGGGAAACTCTTAACTTTCTGTTGCATTGCATAAGGAAACTCTTAATCTTTTGTTGCATTACATAAGGAGACTCTTAACATTTTGTTGAATTACATAAGGAAACTCTTAACCTTTTGTTGCATTATATAAGGAAACTCTTCACCTTTTGTTGCATTACATAAGGAAACTCTTAACCTTTTATTGAATTACATAAGGAAACTCTTAACCTTTTGTTGTATTACATAAGGAAACTCTTAACTTTCTGTTGCATTATATAAAGAAACTCTTCACCTTTTGTTGCATTACATAAGGAAACTCTTAACCTTTTATTGAATTACATAAGAAACCTCTTAACTTTTTGTTGCATTATATAAGGAAACTCTTCACCTTTTGTTGCATTACATAAGGAAACTCTTAACCTTTTGTTGTATTACATAAGGAGACTCTTAACATTTTGTTGAATTACATAAGGAAACTCTTAACCTTTTGTTGCATTATATAAGGAAACTCTTCACCTTTTGTTGCATTACATAAGGAAACTCTTAACCTTTTGTTGCATTATATAAGGAAACTCTTCACCTTTTGTTGCATTACATATGGAGACTCGTAACCTTTTGTTGTATTACATAAGGAGACTCTGAACCTTGTTGTTGTATTACATAAGGAAACTCTTAACCTTGTGTTGCATTATCTAAGGAAACTTCACATTTTGCTGTATCACATAAGGAAACTCTTAACCTTTTGTTGCATTACATAAGGAAACTCTTACCCATTTTGATACATTACACAAGGAGAGTCTTAAACTTTTGTTGTATTACATAAGAAAACTCTTATCCTTTCGTTGCATTACATAAGGAAACTCTTAATCTTCTGTTGTATTACATAAGGAGACTCTTAATCTTCTGTTGCATTACATAAGGAAACTCTTAATCTTCTGTTGCATTACATAAGGAAACTCTTAATCTTTTGTTGCATTACATAAGGAGACTCTTAATCTTTTGTTGCATTACATAAGGAAACTCTTAATGTTCTGTTGCATTACATAAGGAAACTCTTAATCTTCTGTTGCATTACATAAGGAAACTCTTAATCTTCTGTTGCATTACATAAGGAAACTCTTAATCTTTTGTTGCATTACATAAGGAAACTCTTAATCTTTTGTTGCATTACATAAGGAAACTCTTAATCTTCTGTTGCATTACATAAGAAAACTCTTAATCTTCTGTTGCATTACATAAGGAAACTCTTAATCTTTCGTTGCATTACATAAGGACACTCTTAATCTTTCGTTGCATTACATAAGGAAACTCTTAATCTTCTGTTGCATTACATAAGGAAACTCTTAATCTTTTGTTACATTACATATGGAAACTCTTAATCTTTTGTTGCATTACATAAGGAGACTCTTAATCTTTTGTTGCATTACATAAGGAAACTCTTAATCTTCTGTTGCATTACATAAGAAAACTCTTAATCTTCTGTTGCATTACATAAGGAAACTCTTAATCTTTCGTTGCATTACATAAGGACACTCTTAATCTTTCGTTGCATTACATAAGGAAACTCTTAATCTTCTGTTGCATTACATAAGGAAACTCTTAATCTTTTGTTACATTACATATGGAAACTCTTAATCTTTTGTTGCATTACATAAGGAGACTCTTAATCTTTTGTTGCATTACATAAGGAAACTCTTAATCTTCTGTTGCATTACATAAGGAAACTCTTAATCTTCTGTTGCATTACATAAGGAAACTCTTAATCTTCTGTTGCAATATCTTCAAAATCAAATTCGACAAATAACTATATTTTACATAAAGATAGTTTTTACACTCACCAGCTGTAGGAGTCTTTGTGATATCATGGTCAATAAGCTGTCCCCATGCCATCACCAGATTGGATATCTTATCATCAAAACTACTGGATGTGGTTTTGAATAGTTTGTTGCTTATAAGTCTTGCGGCAGGTAGGGGTTTATTTGGATCTGCAGACACTCTGGGGCCATCATTTGCATCTATTCATCAATAAAATGTTATACCTCATTAATATGCATGGCTTAATACGTGTTTCCTATTGGTGCTTTTTGATGACGTGAACTGTGATTATTTTTGACAGTATGATATGTGATGGAGTCATTATTGATCATGTGATAGATATGACTCAGCAATATTGATTCCATTCAAAACCAAAGTGGCGGCTTTTATAGCTTGAAATTCAAAAAGCACGATATGACATGATCAGAGCGCTATCACGGGTTCAGTCCAAGTTCTATCAAAATAGACTTTAAAATTGGCATATGATGATTCTCCAATAAACTTGAAACATTAAGAGAAAAGAGTTATAATAAAATATTTTAGAAATGTATTGATTGTTCATCTTCATACTAGTATACCGCATTAACAAATTTATCCCTAAAAATATGACATGCCATTTTCCGTATCACGTTTTATATCATTATTCGTCCAAGACGACCTTCAACTCGAACAATGATATGTATTGTCTAGTGTTAATAGTTGTATGATCTGTTGATAAATAAATATTATTGACTCTTTGAAGAAAATTCAAATTAATAGGTAGCTTTAAGATCTACATTTAGGGAAAAAACAAACATAATAAACTGGTATATCATTTTAAAATATTGCATCCATTGCTTATTACTTGTTAGGGTTATGGTGTTTAACGCCTTTTTCAAAAATATTTCAGTTAATTCGTGGCGAGGGAAACTACCGACCTGTCGCAAATCACTGACCAACTTTATCACATAATGTTGTATCGAGTACACCTCGCCTGAGTGTGATTCGAACCCACAACTTTAGTGGCAATAGGCACTGATTGTACATGTAGTTGTAAATCCAACTACCATTCGAACACGACCACAACGGCGCCAAGATTTGTAAATAATCAATCATGGGTCCTACTAACCAAATAACAACCAATTAAAACAAAGACATAAACAAGCATAAGGTTGTGCGGAAAACAAGTAAAGACAGTCATGATTATTGATTTGATTGGGGTGTAATTCATTGAGCATAATTACATGTAGTTCTCAATTGTTTACCTGAGTAAAAAGAGTTTGAAGATACCAAAGGGTCAATCAGAATCCGTATATCGAAGGAGTACAGACAACACAATGGCCAAGCGAAAAAGTACAAAAGAACAAACAACGATCTACAAAACATACATATAAAACTAAAAATCGAGTAACACGAACCCCACTAAAAACCGGGGGTGAACTCAGGTGCTCTGGAAGGGTAAGCAGTTCCTGATTCGCCAGTGGCACCCGTCGTGTTAATCTAGTGAGCAAATGGTGATCCATATCTGATGCTAAAAACAAATCTAATGATAACAAACACTACAAATGATCACTAGACATAACATCTTACCGTAAGCTGTCACAGGTAAACTACCTCCTGAAGGTATGAATCTCTCTTGAGCTGTAAAAGCCATTCCCCATGTTGGGTGCTGTGCATTATTGCACGATCCGTCCATTGTACGATAATTCTTTTTGACCGGGTCGGCAAGAATCGTATTGCAGTCTATAGCAGGTTTTGGACAAACCAACTGTCGAAATGCCAAATCAATCACCTCGTCATCTTTTAATTCCTTTTTAGTCATTCCAGTTCTATAGTCAAAAGAAAACATCTTTGTTTCATAGCTGCATAAGTAAATAATATGTAATATACATAACACGGTTAAACAATCGAACGCTAAGAGTGAGATTGTTGAGGCTTTTTTATTTTAGCACAGGAAACCATGGTATAAATGATTTGTAACATTAAGCCATGCAATATCACATCTAGATTTAAAGTGTGCAATATCTCGCATGCGTGTATTATTTTTATAGTTCTTAGCTGTTGCTCGCATTCTGTTATGTAAACCATAAAACGGTCAAAGAAAAAGAATGCATTCGTGTTACAGTCATTTTTATTTCATTCAATGTCAATATTGTCCCGTATCCAGAAATAGAATGTCTTCAGTCAGTTTGATTTTAATAAGTCTCTGATAACGCAATCTAAAGGCCGTCTTGGTCATGATCGTATGGTAGTTGGATTTACAACTATCTAAGCAATCGGTACCGATCACCACTAAAGTTGTGAGTTCGAATCCCGCTCATGTCGATGTGTACTCGATACAACATTATGTGATAAAGTTTGTCAGTGACTTGCAACAGGTCGGTAGTTTTCTCCGGATACTCCAGTTTCCTCCACCAATAAAACTGACCGCCACGATATAACTGAAATATTGTTGAAAGTGACGTTAAACACCAAAACCTTAATAAGACAAGCGTTATCGACCTCTCCTTTACATTTCAGAAATGGAATTCAATAAGGAAATGCCTTGTTTTTTACTATAAAACTGATACCTCAAAATACGCAATAAATAGCTTTATTTGTCCTTGCATGACAAAGTTAATTTGGACTGGATTCTTTCTTATAATACTTGTTTGTATTAATAAAACAGATGGACATCCAGCTCTCGTTATTTACAGAATATTATGATGCCCTGTCAGAGGACCGCTTTGTTATAAGTCGATCGTACTCTGCATCCATATTGTTATTTGCACTTAACTTCAAACTCACCAAAGTTAATTAGAGGTCCTCGTGGTCGTATGGTAGTTGGATTTACAACTACGTGCACAATTAGTGTCTATCACCACAAACGTTGTGAGTTTGAATCCCGCTCAGTTCGAGGTGTACTCGATCCAACATTATGTGATAAAGTTTGTCAGTGACTTGCGGCAGATTGGTGTTTTCTACGGGTACGGTAAACGACATTCACTCATTTAATTTGATAAAGGGAGAAAAATATCTGATTTGGATTTTGTACGTTTACAGTCAAACCTGCTTTAGTGACCACCTTTATTAAGCAATAACTTGTATTATGTGACCTTAATTTTGATTTCCCTTCACAGTGCATTTCATATCAATTACACCTGTATTTAGCGACCACCTGTCTTAAGTGACCCTATTTCAATCATCCTTTGGAAGGTCGCATAAGACAGGCTTCACTGTATTTGGAAATATGGCAACACAAAAATTTAGCAATAACAGTATTTTTCAATTAAAAAAAATGCAATTAAAGGTTTAAAAATTAAAATAAGACTTTTTCTATTGAAGCCAGTTTTAAGGCTAAAAAAATCACAATTGTCAAGAGGATGCCGTCGTAGTCATGACCGTATGGTCGTTGGATTTACAACTACCTGTGCAATCAGTGCCTATCACCCTAACATTCTGAGTTCGAATCCCACTCATGGTGAGGTGTACTTGATACAACATTATGTGATAAAGTTTGTCAGGTCAATGGTTTTCACTGGGTACTCCGTTTCCTCCACTAATAAAACTGACCGCCACGATATAATTGAAATATTGTTGAAAAAGGTGTTAAACACCATACCCCCTAAGGTTAACTATTATCTGATAGAAAGTCTGGTTTTCAAGAAATCAGTGTGTACCTGTTACAAATGTACGGCTTCTCTGGTTTGTATGATGTGATATAAGAATGTAATAAATAACAATATTATTCAGTTCATTTAATATAAATTAATAGCATTTAAATACATAATATACTACAAACCTTTCCATTAATCGCTTGGTAGCTTCTATACCAACAATTGTCTGTGATTCTAATTCATTTGATCGTTCTGTTTGAACAAATATGTCCTCGGCTGTATGTCCTGTTAGATGAAATGTAAAGAGAAGAAATGAAATACTTGTCGAGAGCAAAAATAATATATATTACAATACCAACACTGTAATATCATAGGGACATGCAGGACAGAAAAGTGAGTGATGAACGTTGTGATTTAAATCATGACATTGGTAGAATATATTATTTAAATCATGACATTGGTAGAATATATTATTTAAATCATGACTTTGGTAGAATGTATTAGCCAACATGACTTTACTTAAATTATCTCTTACATCGAGATAAGAGTTTGAAGATACTCAAGGAGTAATCATAATCATCATAATATAAATCGAAGAAGGACAGACAATGCAATGACCAAAGGAAAACGGATAAGGGGCCGACCATTTAACTTACAGGCTATGGTTTTTTTTTCGTTCAGAATTTTTTTTTCGGACAACACGAGAGTTAGAATTTTTTTCCCCCATAATTTAACATTAGGTTATATGACAAAAACTCTGAATCAGATTATTTTTTTTCCTCCACCAATATCAGAATATTTTTTCAACAACTTTGGGAATCAGAATATTTTTTTTAGAAAAACCCATAGCCCCCCCCCCCTGGAAGTTAAATGGTCCGTCCCTAATGGGACAAAGAAGGATATACAAAACATTACGCAGATAACATTAATCTAAATAATAATTCACTTGTGTAAAAATGGAAAACTAACTATTTATTATGAAGACCAAACCCATTAACAATCAAGGGCATTATGACAGTTTTTTCATGAAATGGATGTGTGAACAAGCAAAGCAATATAGGGCTATTGCAAAATGTTTTGTCATATGTATATATTGACAGTGCCAGATTTACCATTGTGCTTAGGTGTACTTAAGCACAGGGTCCCGTTGACCAGGCGGCCCATCTTCCTGCCAAAATGTGTTTTGCGATGGATTTTTGCTTATGTGGTGCAATTTTAAATATGAAGGCGTTCTGTTTCGGAGCGATTCCAGACATAATGATAGAATTGACTGTCTGTGTAAGACCTCCATCAGGGACCAAGTAAAGGGCCTCATAACTTAACTAGCACAGGGCCTCATTTGTCCTAAATCCGGCACTGTATATTGAAACACCGTTAACACCATTCTATGCTACACCATTAAGATCATTATAGGCCGAGATGCAAACACAAGTAAATAAACGTTAGAGAAAAAGGGCAAACAAGAATGGACAATAAAGAGTAACTGACAATATAAGGGACACAACACACAAAACGAATACAAACAAAACAAAAAACACAACACAACACAAAATGATGAGCAACACGGACTCCACAAAACACTGGTGGTAACCCAGGTGACCGCCAAGGGCAATCACTTCCTGCCCCTCGTAAGACATTCGACATGTTACTCATATATCCAATATGTGTTGATGAAATACAAAATACAACTGGTTTTTTTTCCTGAAATTGTCCATGTTCACTGGTAAAATTCCATATATTTATTCTCTATTGATACCAATGATTTGATATTGAGTTATATTTTACAAACTTTTTCAATTTTGCCTTGGAAAACGTTCTCTGAACTCTTTATAATAAATATCGGAGGCTTTACTTTGCATGTATTTGACAAACTTTTTCAAGATAGTATTTCTACAAAAAGATACCAATCTCACCTTCTTTAACGGCAAAAAATTAAGCTTGTGTTTCACAAAGAAATGCAACGAATCATTGATTTGAGGTTTAAAACTTGGTTATCAGTTAGGGAATATCTGTGTCCCAAATCACTACGGATGTGTTCCGTTTGTCGTAATCGCAATAAGGTCCTTTCCTCATTCATGACTTATCACCAAGACGGATAGTGGAGCAGGAACTGGTTACCCTTTCCGGAGCACATGATTTCACCCCCGTTTTTAGTAAGATTCATGTTGCTCGATCTTTAGTTTTCTGTGTAGTGTAGATCAGTGTCTTTTTTTTTTTTTTTTTTTGGCCATTGTATTGTCTCTCCTTGTTCAATTTACAGCTTCTGATTGGTCTTTTGGTATCTTGTGGCCATTGTATTGTCTGTCCTTGTTCAATTTACAGCTTCTGATTGGCCGTTTGGTATCTTAAACTTTTCTTACTACGCCTTGCCCAACTGGGTTATAATAACTGCGGTACGGGATGAAATATTATCTTGAAATCATGATTAAGGTAGAGTAACAGACATAGCAGTGGATTTATTGAATATAAAGTTTTCAAGCAAAACATTAATAATAATAAAAACACACAGTTTGCTCTAGTGAGGTAAACAAGCAACAATAGAATCGCATGGAGAGCCCAAATTGTATGATGAGCCCCTATCGAATGGAGAGCTCAAATCACATGGAGAGTACGGATGGCATAAGAGGGCCCAAATTGCATGGAGATCCCGGACCGCATGGAGAGCCAGAATCGCACGGAGAGCCCGAATCGAATGGAGATTCCGAATCGCACGAAGAGTCAAACTCGCATGAAGAACCCGAATCGTATGAAGAGTCCGAATCTCATGAAGGATCCGAATTTCATGGAGAATCCGAATCGCATGGAGTGACAGAATCGTATGAAGAGCCTGAATCGTATACAGAGCCCGAATCGTATGGAGAGCCCGAATCGCATGAATGGTCCGAATCATTTGGAGAACATGAATCGTATGGAGAGCCCGAATCTCATGGAGACCCCAAATCTCATGAAGATCCCAAATTGCACGGAAAATCCGAATCTCACGAAGATCCCGAATCGCATGGACGGCCCGAATCTCTTGGAGAACTCGAATCTCATGAAGATCCCGAATCGCATGGAGAACTCGAATCTCATGAAGATCCAAAAGCGCATGGAGAGCCCGAATCTCATGAAGATCCCGAATCGCATGAAGAGTCCGAATCGCATGGAGAGTCCAAATATCATGAAGATCCCGAATCGCTTGGAGAGCCCGAATCTCATGAAGATCCAAATTCGCATGGAGAGCCCGAATCTCACGAAGATCCCGAATCGCATGAAGAGTCCGAATCAATCGCATGGAGAGTCCAAATATCATGAAAATCCCGAATCGCATGGAGAGCCCGAATGTCATGAAGACCCCGAATCGCATAAAGAGTCCGAATCGTATGGAGAGTCCGAATCTCATGAAGGGTCAGAATCTCATGGAGAATCCGAATCGTATGGAGTGACAGAATCGTATGAAGAGCCCGAATCGTATACAGAGCCCGAATCGTATGGAGAGCCCGAATCGCATGAATGGTCCGAATCGTTTGGAGAACATGAATCGTATGGAGAGCCCGAATCTCATGGAGATCCCAAATCTCATGAAGATCCCAAATTGCTCGGAGAACCCGAATCTCACGAAGATCCCGAATTGCATGGAGGCCCCGAATCTCTTGGAGAACCCGAATCTCATGAAGATCCTGAATCGCATGGAGAGTCCGAATCCCATGGAGAGTCCAAATTGCATGAAGATCCCGAATCGCTTGGAGAGCCTGAATCTCATTAAGATTCAAAATCGCATGGAGACCCCGAATCTCACGAAGATCCCGAATCGCATGAAGAGTTCGAATCGCATGGAGAGTCCAAATCTCATGAAGATCCCGAATCGCATGGAGAGCCCGAATCTCATGAAGATCCCGAATCGCATGAGGAGTCCGAATCGCATGGAGAGTCCAAATTTCATATAGACCCCGAATCGCATGGAGAGCCCGAATCCCAAGAAGATCCCGAATCGCATGAAGAGTCCGAATCGCATGGAGAGTTCAAATCTCATGAAGATCCCGAATCGCATGGAGAGCCCGAATCTCAAGAAGATCCCGAATCGCATGGACAGTCCGAATCTCATGGAGAACCCAAATCTCATGAAGATCCCGAATCGCATGGAGGGCCCGAATCTCATGTAGAATCCAAATCTCATGAAGATCCCGAATCGCATGGAGAGCCCGAATCTCAAGAAGATCCCGAATCGCATGGACAGTCCGAATCTCATGGAGAACCCAAATCTCATGAAGATCCCGAATCGCATGGAGGGCCCGAATCTCATGTAGAATCCAAATCTCATGAAGATCCCGAATCGCATGGAGAGCCCGAATCTCAAGAAGATCCCGAATCGCATGGACAGTCCGAATCTCATGGAGAACCTGAATCTCATGAAGATCCCGAATCGCATGGAGGGCCCGAATCTCATGTAGAATCCGAATCTCATGAAGATCCAGAATCGCATGGAGAGCCCATATCGCATGAAGATCCAGAATCGCATGGAGAGCACGGATCGCATCGAGAACCCGAATAAAATGGAGAGTCCGAATTGCATGAATAGCCCAAATCTCATCAAGATCCCGAATTACATGGAGAGTCAGAATCTCATGGACAACCCGAATCGCCTGGAGAGTCTGAAGCTCATTAAATCGCATATAAAATATTAAGTAATAACAGGTGTACAAATGGTTTGCTTAATTATAATTTTGAAGCGCTTCAACTTAACAGTCAGTGACTTGCGGCAGGGAGAGGGTTTTCTTAATCAATAAAACTGACCACAACGATATAACTTGACAATGGCGTTAAACACTATAACAGTAACCCATATCTCTATGGCAACATAATTATTAAATAATCAAATAATCAAATACATTGTACATGTAGATAAGAAGAAATCCACAGCAACAACAAAAAAGTAATGAAAATTACCTTTACTTTCTGGAATGTTTCTTCGTATTTCCTCTAGCTTTTCCTCGCCAAACAGAACGGCTTCAACTACATCCCTCACTTTAGAAACTGCAGTTCTTTTCAATCTGTTCTTAGTTGCGTTAGCAAACGCACAGAGTGCGATCGTGAGCAAGATTACTCCAGATTTCATTTCCAACCTAAGAGAATATATGTAATATTAAAATTTGTAAAACATTTTTCAACCGAACATCTTTAGTAATTAGAATCTTGCTTGAACTTGGTGTAAATACAAAATTTTATTTATTTGATTATTGATGGTTTGTAAATGTTCATATTTCATAATAATGCAATCTAATATCGCGAGACATACAAGAAAAGGGGGAGCAATTCAAGATCTAATTTTAATTAGATTGATAATTATGTTCATTTACATTATTTGTTTGTATTATTGTGAAATCCTAAATTGCCACGTGGTGCTGACTTCATATTTTCTATCCATGAAATTAAAGCGCAACAGATATGTATTTTTGAAATTTTAAGAAACAACAACATATTATTATTAACTCAACTCTGGTCGATAAATTGTTGTTTTCGTCATTGCAAATGGTGAAGATCAAATTATTACGAGCCAATTGAATATACATTTCCTCTACAAATTATGACGAAAAATAATAATAGTGGAACTGTTTCTACCTACAATAAACGGTGGTGTAATGGTGAGGTAGGTCGTGGTTTCGAGCCCCGGTCGAGTCAAACCAAAGACTATCAAATTGGTAGTTATTGTTTCTCCGTTAAACATGCAGCACTAAGGAGTATTCATGGATTGTTGTTTCAGTGAGTTAGCACTATAAAAATCCAACTCAGCGTTAACGTTGGCTTAGTACAAAGCGTTCATCATACTCATCCCATCAAAATGTAATTTGTTCTCTTCATGATATAACTAGACAATTGCTCAATTGGAGTGAAAGAACAATCACTCAATCATGAAATATTCTGCCACGATATAACTGAAATATTGTTGAAAGTGGCATTAAACATCATATCCCTAACCCCAAACCTTTAAATATTAATATAAATAAAATAAACAGACCTTTTAAGTTTCCAGGATGAGCTGAAACCAAATAAAGCAATGATTAAATACTTTTTTCGTCGAAATGGTCGGGTGAATTTTACATGGGTGTTAAACCGAGTAAGACTGCGCATACACGATTTTCGCCATAATTAACGCTTTAAACTTCACGATACAATTATATGTTTTTTAAATGTTTATCAATAACTCTAAGGTACATTAACATACTTTAGTAAATATGATAAATAAATAAATATGTTGTTTTAATATCTTGATAAATAATAAATCGTGCTTCGAATATAGTTGTGTTTGTTTATGTTTTTTTTTCTTCAAATCCTTGAATCGAAACTATCAATACATGTTCGAATCTATGCATGTTTTCTATCGTTTGCTTATATATGAATTGCCTCTGAAATGGCAGTTATCAAAAGGGGAGGGTTGTGGTCCCATTAACCGGTTTAACTCCGCCACAATGTTGTGCCTGTCTCAAGCCAGGACCTTGATTTCCAACGTCATATGTCGTGGACTCTTTGAGGTTTATTGAGTTCAAGTAAGATGAGAGATGATTGTTCGTTTTGTTTATATTGGTTGAATTGATGACAGTGATTATGCCCATATTTGGACCAAGATCAGTACCAGAGAAAGAAAACCCAAACGTTGACCAGTTATCATGTCACTCTTTTGTGACTCACCACGAAATCATGCCCACATTTGAACCAAGGTCAATACCAGAGGGAGCCTGACCAAACCATGACCAGCTATCATGGCATTCTTTTTTAAATCACCAAAAAATAATGCCAAGGAGGGGGGGGGGGGGGGGGGGGGGGGGGGGTGTTACGTTCGTGGACTTACTTAAGGAGCTGCCTCACAAGGGCGGCTCAGGGTGTAATCGACACTGAATCAGTAAAATTGCTTGATTTTTCGTGTTCAGCTTGCTGTTGTTCATATTTGTCTGTCCCAGCGTAACCAGTTTGTTTGTAGCCCACCTGCCTATCCTGTCGTAATATTACAGACAGTCACATATCTTATGAAGTTTTTTTTTAGTGGATATGCCAAAGGAATATAAAAACACCAATGAAAGGTTAGAGAAACAAGTTTTTTAAAAGGATATGTCCAACGGAATATTAATTAGGCCAACTAAAAGTTAGAGAAACAAGTATTTTGAGTGGATATTGCCAAAGAAAAGTTAATTATGCCAACAAAATGTTAGAGAACAAGTGTTTTGCTCTTTACGAAAAAACTAATTTGCACTTGTACAAAGTCAATTGAAGATCTCATTTTTTTTTATGAAATACCAGGTATTTCGCAGATTTGGACAGTGCGAGATTATTTTGCCTGGAATAACCTTCATATGCTCAAAATCGAAAGATTGGAAAGCCAGATAATTTAAAACTTTGGGAGCAATAAAACTAAAGGACCTAAACAGGAGAGCCAAAATCGGCAACGGTCAGCCATGACTGAGGAAGGAGGACATTAGTTTTATTAATAATTATGTTATTTAGAAAATGTAAATCCCAGTAATAAATATTTCTAATAAACAATGTCAGTACCAAGCACTGACTACTGGGCGGATGATACCCTCGGGGACTAATATATAGTCTACCAGCAGAGCTATCGACCCAGTGATAAACTTGGTTGAAATCCGAGGATAAACACATTTCCATTTACAATTAACCATATCATCAATCGCAACAGTACCGCTCAACTGCAAGCTAGGGTCGCTTCACACTCGTTTTTCTCATTACTGAAGACCGAACTGTGACTGTGAAATGCAGAACAACAATAAAAGCAATGTTCCTTTACTTGAATTCATATCTAAGTGTAATGTTGAGTAGTCTCTCATGTCTATTTACATCCATATCTTTTCTTACTAAGATTTGATTTGATTTGATTTTTTGTGTTTTAACGCCACTTTCAACAATATTTCAGCTATATCATGGTGACCAATTTTAGTGGTGGAGGAAGCCGGAGTACCCCGAGAAAACCACCGACCATGGGCAAGCAACTGGTAAGCGTTATCACTTGCGGCTGCGAGTCGAGTGCACCCTTTTTGTAATTTACAAAGCCGGATGCGAACCCACGTCGTATTGGTGATAGGCTTGTATGAGCTGTTAGATCCAACGACCTAACTCATTGAGCCACCCTTATCATTATTGAAGACCCTACTGTGACTGTGAATTGCAGAACAACAATACAAGCAATGTTCCTTTACTTGAATTTATATCTAAGTGTAATGTTGAATAGTCTCTCATGTCTATTTACATCCATATCTTTTCTTACTAAGAAATGAACAACATAACAAAAAAATATATATAAAGATTTTAAATAAAAGTTCTATTTTTGCTCGGGCTGAAGCTTAGTCCGTTTTACACATTTTAAGCCTTAAATGCAAAAACAGTAATAGAAAAATCTCTAACGAGAAGAAATGGGTATAATAAAATGACCACCTTCCAAACCCCAAACACACACTTTCAGAGTAATTCCAAATATCAAAATCGTAGAAAGAGGCAAAATCGATACGCCTAACACACAAATACATGACCGCTCCCACTTTCATGACTTGACACAAGCATTTCAGTAAAATAGTGGCGGGGTTAAGCAAGTTTTATGTAACTAATATATTATTGAAAATAAACTAGCCAGAATACTAACTTCAAATTTTGTACACATAAATTAATTTTACCATGCTGTGAAAGGTTGGCCATGCTAGATGTTTTAAAAAAAAAAATAAAGATTTGCTTGTCCGATTAAAAACACATGATCACTCAATTATGAAAACCGTACCACTATATATCTAATGGGTCAGCAACAGTTTGTAGAAAACAATATTTTAACACCTACACGTATCTTGTTTAATGTTAAAATTGATACTATGTATCACTTTAAATATTATCATTAAAATCTAAAAACAAATTCATAAAACTTTGAATATGATTTATATAATTCTTACCTTTCTAACTCAATGGCCTTTGATCTTTTTTTTTTATATACCTATTTATATACATGCTTCAGGTATTTTTAGTATATTATTAGTGTTTTATCCATTAACAACATGAAAGTGGTTTAAATTTCTGTTTTTAATTAACTTATTTATGCATATTACCACCTGATACTGATTGCTCTACGTAATTAAAACGTAGATATCAAATTTAATGCACACGACGCATTTCTGGAATAACCTTCATAACGTACGCTCAAAACCAAAATATTAGAAACTAAATAATTAAGAAAAAAACTTGGGAACAGGAAAACCAAGGTCATAAACAAAATACCCACAATCGTCTAAGGTCACCTTTGCCTGAGAGAGAAGAACCTTAGTTTTGATATTTAGGAACTTATTTTATAGTGTACTTTTATTAACATGAATATATTTAGTTGCTTATTTTGAAGCTTGTCTTTTGATTCAATTCAATTTAATTCAAAGTTTTTTTTTTCTAAGAAAATGTACCAAAGGGCTAATAAGATGCCATTAATAACTGTACTTAACAACCAATCAGTTATAATTACCATCCGAAATACTGCTTCGCAAACGCATCAGAGCATTCTGAAACAATAAGGGTATGGACATTCCTTAAATTCTAAGGGTGGGGTTGTAGTGGTCGTGGTCGTATAATCTGCTGTTAGTTCGAATCCCTTTCATAGCGAGGTTTGCTCGCTTCAACATTATGTGATAAAGTTTGTCAGTGACTTGCGACAGATCTGTGGTTTTCACCGGGTACGTCGGTTTCTTCCACCAATAAAGCTGTCCGCCACGATATAAGTGAAATATTGTTGAAAGTGGCGTTAAACATAATAACCCTAATCCCACAAATAGGGAAAATGATATACCAATTGTTCAATGTTCTTTATCCAACGTTTTGGCAGTCAGTATTTTATCAAGGAAAAGATTATAACGAAATCCCATTCTGGTGTTAACATAATTAAAAACGACCATGACATATACAGTGTTCAATGCATACGGTATCTACACAAACGTATCAGAGCAGATTGATTGATTAGTGTTGCTTCATATCAATAAACCTTGAACAATTTATGTATCATTGACGTAAGTATGTGGAAACCAGAATGTGAATTCTTTGTAGTAAGAAGAGTTTGAAGATACTAAAGGGGTAATCAGAATCCGTAAATCGAAGAAGAACAGACAACACAATGGCCAAAAACGAAAAAGTACAAAGGGAAAAAACAACAATCTACAAAACATACACATAGAATTATCCCTGGTAAAGCACTGATGACCAACGTGCTGGATAAATTGGTATTAAATTATCTTGTATCAATAACACAAGTTTGGAAATAGCAAAAAGGAACTCAGAAACCATTTAAGGATTGATCGCAATTTTTGTTCGGTTCATGAAAAAATAACCTCAATCGGGTTGTACACACCGTGTAACCCGCGTAGCAGCGGGTTACGCAAGGGTGTGTACAACCTGATTGAGGTTATTTCGAGTTATTTACGTTAAGTGTGTTTGTTTGCGGATAGTGGTGTCCAACACATATTGTGTTGTGTTTTTGGTTTGCTTGCCTTCGTTTTGTGTACCCTATGTTGTCATTTTCTCCGGAATTTCCATTTTTGATTGCCCTTTCGGTATTCTCTAACGTTTATTTAATACATATACAATGAACTAAAAGAAAACCCACCGTTTAACAACAAGGGATGAACCAATTGAAAACCCACCGTTTAACAACAAGGAATGAACCAATTGAAAACCAACCGTTTAACAACAAGGGATGAACCAATTGAAAACCAACCGTTTAACAACAAGGAATGAACCAATTGAAAACCAACCGTTTAACAACAAGGAATGAACCAATTGAAAACCAACCGTTTAACAACAAGGAATGAACCAATTGAAAACCAACCGTTTAACAACAAGGAATGAACCAATTGAAAACCAACCGTTTAACAACAAGGAATGAACCAATTGAAAACCAACCGTTTAACTACAAGGGATGAACCAATTGAAAACCAACCGTTTAACAACAAGGAATGAACCAATTGAAAACCAACCGTTTAACAACAAGGAATGAACCAATTGAAAACCAACCGTTTAACAACAAGGAATGAACCAATTGAAAACCCACTGTCTAACAACAAGGAATGAACCAATTGAAAACCAACCGTTTAGCAACAAGGAATGAACCAATTGAAAACCAACCGTTTAACAACAAGGAATGAACCAATCGAAAACCAACCGTTTAACAACAAGGGATGAACCAATTGAAAACCAACCGATTAACAACAGGGGATGAACCAATTGAAAACCCACCGTTTAACAACAAGGGATGAACCAATTGAAAACCCACCGTTTAACAACAAGGGATGAACCAATTGAAAACCCACCGTTTAACAACAAGGAATGAACCAATTGAAAACCAACCGTTTAACAACAAGGGATGAACCAATTGAAAACCAACCATTTAACAACAAAGAATGAACCAATTGAAAACCAACCGTTTAACAACAAGGAATGAACCAATTGAAAACCAACCGTTTAACAATAAGGAATGAACCAATTGAAAACCCATCGTTTAACAACAAGGAATGAACCAATTGAAAACCAACCGTTTAACAACAAGGGATGAACCAATTGAAAACCCACCGTTTAACAACAAGGAATGAACCAATTGAAAACCAACCGTTTAACAACAAGGGATGAACCAATTGAAAACCAACCATTTAACAACAAAGAATGAACCAATTGAAAACCAACCGTTTAACAACAAGGAATGAACCAATTGAAAACCAACCGTTTAACAATAAGGAATGAACCAATTGAAAACCCACCGTTTAACAACAAGGAATGAACCAATTGAAAACCAACCGTTTAACAACAAGGGATGAACCAATTGAAAACCAACCGTTTAACAACAAGGAATGAACCAATTGAAAACCAACCGTTTAACAACAAGGGATGAACCAATTGAAAACCCACCGTTTAACAACAAGGAATGAACCAATTGAAAACCCACCGTTTAACAACAAGGAATGAACCAATTGAAAACCCACCGTTTAACAACAAGGAATGAACCAATTGAAAACCAACCGTTTAACAACAAGGGATGAACCAATTGAAAACCAACCGTTTAACAACAAGGAATGAACCAATTGAAAACCCACCGTTTAACAACAAGGGATGAACCAATTGAAAACCCACCGTTTAACAACAAGGAATGAACCAATTGAAAACCCACCGTTTAACAACAAGGAATGAACCAATTGAAAACCAACCGTTTAACAACAAGGAATGAACCAATTGAAAACCAACCGTTTAACAACAAGGGATGAACCAATTGAAAACCCACCGTTTAACAACAAGGAACCAATTGAAAACCAACCGTTTAACAACAAGGAATGAACCAATTGAAAACCAACCATTTAACAACAAGGAATGAACCAATTGAATACCCACCGTTCAACAACAAGGAATGAACCAATTGAAAACCAACTGTTTAACAACAAGGGATGAACCAATTGAAAACCCACCGTTTAACAACAAGGAATGAGCCAATCGAAAACCAACCGTTTAACAACAAGGGATGAACCAATTGAAAACCCACCGTTTAACAACAAGGAATGAACCAATTGAAAACCAACCGTTTAACAACAAGGGATGAACCAATTGAAAACCAACCGTTTAACAACAAGGAATGAACTAATTGAAAACCAACCATTTAACTACAAGGGATGAACCAAATGAAAACCAACCGTTTAACAACAAGGGATGAACCAATTGAAAACCAACCGTTTAACAACAAGGGATGAACCAATTGAAAACCAACCGTTTAACTACAAGGGATGAACCAATTGAAAACCAACCGTTTAACAACAAGGGATGAACTAATTGAAAACCAACCGTTTAACTACAAGGGATGAACCAATTGAAAACCAACCGTTTAACAACAAGGGATGAACCAATTGAAAACCAACCATTTAACTACAAGGGATGAACCAATTGAAAACCAACCGTTTAACAACAAGGAATGAACCAATTGAAAACCAACCGTTTAACAACAAGGAATGAACCAATTGAAAACCAACCGTTTAACAACAAGGGATGAACCAATTGAAAACCCACCGTTTAACAACAAGGAATGAACCAATTGAAAACCAACCGTTTAACAACAAGGGATGAACCAATTGAAAACCAACCGTTTAACAACAAGGAATGAACCAATTGAAAACCAACCGTTTAACTACAAGGGATGAACCAATTGAAAACCAACCGTTTAACAACAAGGGATGAACCAATTGAAAACCAACCGTTTAACAACAAGGGATGAACCAATTGAAAACCAACCGTTTAACTACAAGGGATGAACCAATTGAAAACCAACCGTTTAACAACAAGGGATGAACTAATTGAAAACCAACCGTTTAACTACAAGGGATGAACCAATTGAAAACCAACCGTTTAACAACAAGGGATGAACCAATTGAAAACCAACCGTTTAACTACAAGGGATGAACCAATTGAAAAGCAACCGTTTAACAACAAGGGATGAACCAATTGAAAACCAAACGTTTGCATGTTGGAACATAGACATTGTACAAATGAAGTACTAACGTTTAATATAAAGACAGGTAATATTAACAAAAGAAATACCAACGATTGACGTAAAGAAAGTAAAGCAAACGAAATCTCATCGTATTACACGAAGATCATGAAACAAAAGAACTTCTAACGTTTAATACAAAGACCACAAATTAAAACAAGAAAAATCTACACGTTAAAGATATAATACGTACAACAAAAGAAATCTACACGTTAAAGATATAATACGTACAACAAAAGAAATCTACACGTTAAAGATATAATACGTACAACAAGAG
Organism: Bathymodiolus septemdierum; assembly: GCA_963383655.1. Taxonomy (NCBI): domain Eukaryota; kingdom Metazoa; phylum Mollusca; class Bivalvia; order Mytilida; family Modiolidae; genus Bathymodiolus; species Bathymodiolus septemdierum. The sequence goes on along the minus strand of OY726517.1, from coordinate 40,094,271 downwards.
AAATCTACACGTTAAAGATATAATACGTACAACAAGAGAAATCTACACGTTAAAGATATAATACGTACAACAAAAGAAATCTACACGTTAAAGATATAATACGTACAACAAGAGAAATCTACACGTTAAAGATATAATACGTACAACAAAAGAAATCTACAGGTTAAAGATATAATACGTACAACAAAAGAAATCTACACGTTAAAGATATAATACGTACAACAAAAGAAATCTACACGTTAAAGATATAATACGTACAACAAAAGAAATCTACACGTTAAAGATATACTACGTACAACAAAAGAAATCTACACGTTAAAGATATAATACGTACAACAAAAGAAATCTACACGTTAAAGATATAATACGTACAACAAAAGAAATCTACACGTTAAAGATATAATACGTACAACAAGAGAAATCTACACGTTAAAGATATAAAACGTACAACAAGAGAAATCTACACGTTAAAGATATAATACGTACAACAAAAGAAATCTACACGTTAAAGATATAATCCGTACAACAAAAGAAATCTACACGTTAAAGATATAATACGTACAACAAAGGAAATCTACACGTTAAAGATATAATCCGTACAACAAAAGAAATCTACACGTTAAAGATATAATCCGTACAACAAAAGAAATCTACACGTTAAAGATATAATACGTACAACAAAAGAAATCTACACGTTAAAGATATAATACGTACAACAAAAGAAATCTACACGTTAAAGATATAATACGTACAACAAGAGAAATCTACACGTTAAAGATATAATACGTACAACAAGAGAAATCTACACGTTAAAGATATAATACGTACAACAAAAGAAATCTACACGTTAAAGATATAATACGTACAACAAAAGAAATCTACACGTTAAAGATATAATACGTACAACAAAAGAAATCTACACGTTAAAGATATAATACGTACAACAAGAGAAATCTACACGTTAAAGATATAAAACGTACAACAAGAGAAATCTACACGTTAAAGATATAATACGTACAACAAAAGAAATCTACACGTTAAAGATATAATCCGTACAACAAAAGAAATCTACACGTTAAAGATATAATACGTACAACAAAGGAAATCTACACGTTAAAGATATAATCCGTACAACAAAAGAAATCTACACGTTAAAGATATAATCCGTACAACAAAAGAAATCTACACGTTAAAGATATAATACGTACAACAAAAGAAATCTACACGTTAAAGATATAATACGTACAACAAAAGAAATCTACACGTTAAAGATATAATACGTACAACAAGAGAAATCTACACGTTAAAGATATAATACGTACAACAAAGAAATCTACACGTTAAAGATATAATGATCTTAACACACGGTACAACAAAAGAAATCTACACGTTAAAGATATAATACGTACACTTACAAGACCTTGAACGACCATCTACACGTTAAAGATATAATACGTACAACAAAAGAAATCTACACGTTAAAGATATAATACGTACAACAAAAGAAATCTACACGTTAAAGATATAATACGTACAACAAAAGAAATCTACACGTTAAAGATATAATACGTACAACAAAAGAAATCTACACGTTAAAGATATAATACGTACAACAAAAGAAATCTACACGTTAAAGATATACTACGTACAACAAGAGAAATATACACGTTAAAGATATAATACGTACAACAAAAGAAATCTACACGTTAAAGATATATAGAATCTAACACCGGGGAGAGTACAAGATAGGGAAATCTCCGACACCCGAGGGTAAGATTTCAATCGTTCTCTTTACGAGGCTTGAACGACCATTTAACTTGAAAAAGGGGGGGGGGGGGGAGGGGGTTA